>CM055194.1:20039673-20402173 GCA_029224185.1 Karalla daura
AGAGAGAGAGAGAGAGAGAGAGAGAGAGGAGTTAAAAACACCACATCTGAGGGGAGAAAAGTTACTCCAAACAAGGGAAATCATCAGATCATTTCGCTTGAAAAGATTTGTTGAAATGTGATCCTTGTCCTTGCTTGATGTAAGATGAAAGTGAGCACGGAAAAAACTCAGAGAGCGATAAATCATCTGACACTTCTAAATCTTTTCCCCTTCATCTTTCATCAGCCGCATCATCTGCAGCGAGGGGCCATGAACGGCAGTGGCGGCTGGACAGCGGTCCGGTGCTTTACCGCTTCCTACGCCCTCGTGCTCGAACATCACCCTCTGGTTGCTGCTGAACTCAAACTCCTCGGCCGGGACGCTGCCGCTCAGCACCGAGGGCTCTGGCACCGGGACAAACACCTGGGCCAGGAGGGCGCAGGACGAGCCGATCTCCTCAAACACCTGCCCCACACACACACACACGCACGTGCACACACGCACAGAGACGGAGCTGTGAAGCAGATGTGCGGAGCAGACAGAGCTGCAGCGTGCCGAGTGCTGGTCTGCGCTGCACCTGCAGGTTGATGCTCTGGGGACAGTTTACTATCTTGAGGTTGAAAATCTGCCCGAAGTGCACTCTGAAGTCCGGGTTCAGGGAGCGGCTGTCCGTGCGGGACACCTCCTTATCGTTGTAGAGGATCTTGATGAAGAGGGAGCGTCTCGCTACGTCTTCCCTCCGAGCTATCTCGGCCCTGGAACGACCCACGGAGACGACACAATTCACCAGATACTCCACACGATCTCACAAAAGTGGGTTGCGACCCTCACGGTTTAATAGAAGTTTTACTATAGAACACTGTAGAAAGGAAATATTCAGATAACATGCCCTCTCATGATAACTCAATGCACAGCCAATAATGTTTGAACAGCTGGCAACACAAGTGAGGGCACCATAAGGTGAGTGTGACGTCTAAACTGTGCCCAATTGTGTTTTTTGTGTGGTTTTGGGTAGAGTTCTCTAATGCTGGACACGGTACAATATTAGGGCTGTGCTCACTGTTGAGAGACACTGTACATGTGTAGTCCTCTAACTATCTACACCCTGAGGTGTTCAGCTCGTTTAGATCAGGGCCAAAAACATTATTGTTTACTGCAGCTTCTCAATAGTGTCAGCTTTAACTACTTCATCTGCTTTGCTTTATTGGTTTGAACTGGTTTTAAATTCTGCTCTCAACATCTATGATGTGTCACCTCTCTAATATATGTCCTTGCCTCTGTAAAGCTCTATGGGTTTCCTGGTGCTATAGAGGTAAACCTGCCTGGGCGTATCACAGACTGTCGTACCTGGGGCACTGTTCGTTGGCGGTGATGTTGCCTGCAGCAGACAGCTCTGGGATCAGGATGGCCTCCCCCGGCTTCCTGCGGATCCTGGCCGCCTTCTCTCTCACCTGCTGCTCGATGGAGTCCAGGTCCGGCTTCTCCGGAGGCTCCGGCCTCGCCGGGCCTTCCTCCCCCGGGCCCTCGGCCTCGCTCGCCTCCTGCTCCTCGTCCTCCTCCTCTGTGTCGTCCTGCGCCTGGCCTCTCTTCTTCTTCTTTTTCTTCTTCTTTTTGGGCTTCTGAACACAGCCACAAAAGGACGTATTGAATCTTGGAACCCAAAACTTACTGTTCCTCACGAAAGTTCAGGTCTGCTAAGGTACTGGGTGAAGCAGATGTCTAAATGCATACAGGCTGCTTTCAGAATAGCAAAATCAACAGTGGTGGAAAAGGAATCACTGTGTTAAAGGTCAGGGGTGGTGATCATAGTTTAATCATAACTGGGAGCTGGCATATCTGTGTTGTTATCTCCAGCCTGGTACCTGTTTCCTCCTCCAGAGCTTCCACTCCTCGAGCTGCTTCCTGTACTCAGTGAGCTTCTTCTGGAAGTCTTCGTCGGTCTCTGCCTCCAGCTCCATGATCTCCGCCAAGATTTCATCTTCATACTCTTGCGCGTCCGACACCTGGTTCACGTTTTCTCTGCCGTGAAACAAAAACAAACAGAAACACAACAAACAGATGTTAATGACGGGGTCAAGGGTCAAGGGATCTGGGCAACAAATTACAAGCATCCAGAAAGGGGATAAAACACATGCTTGGCTGAGGATCCTGACTTTTCATCTAGCACTCAAACTTTACAAACGCATAGTTTTACTCTACGGATCACTACATTTACTCATCCACTCTGCCACTATCGGTTGGTTTGTGTTGCTGTGAGACTTCAATGAGAAAGCGATACAACATCCATCCAAAGAGGCTGTTTAACAGCAAGATGAGGGGGAGTTTACCTCCTGAGGTAGAGCTTATAGGGCGTGTTGGTGAACTTCTGGAACTCCCTCAGGGCCTTGGTCTCCTTCCACACTTTGACGATGTTCTTCAGCAGAGTTCTGTCTTTCTCCTGCTCCGTGTCCCGCAGCTGCCGCGTGCTCCTGGGAGGGCCGGCGCACCAGGAATGTTCAGGTGACTGCTCTACCTGGTCTAGATGTGGCTCTGGATGGCGCTCTAGGGGAGCTCACCAGACTTCCAGACTGTACTCTGACAGGCGGTGCTGCATGGCCTGAGTGAGGCTCTGCCTGTCGTGCATATCCAGAATGTTCCGCATGGCGTTCCTCAGTCCGTTCAGCTGCAACAGCAAACATGACAGCATAGATACACACTCTGTGGTGCAGACAGGGAGGTAATGGGGACATCTAAGTTTTGAAAAACCTGAAATGTTGCTGAAACATACTCATTACACACTCATTAGGTGTTTATCGCAAGACTCTCAGCAAAGATGAAGAGCAGTACCCTTCAAATAAAATGATGCTATATGGTGCAAAACTGATTTAGATATTTTATGTAGAATTAACATCTAATAAAACTCTGTTTTACCTGTCCATCTTCTTCAAAGTGGAGTCTTTAGAAAAGATTTTACAAAAATGTAGGGATATCTTGAAAAACGACAAGAATGACGGCCGAGCAAGGATAACTGCTCATCATTTTACTATTTCTATTCATGAATTTCATTTCCTAACTACTGTCTTATAACTTGTTGATTATTATTATTATTATTACCTATGTTTTATTACTAATTACTGTTGTTATTACATACTCACTAACTGAAGTATTCTCTTAGTGTACCTCACTTGTTTTGTCTTATTGCACAAGCCAACATCTTCTCTCTCTTGTTTGTTTCTTCTCTGAACTATTTATTATTTTCTTCATTAAAACTCACTTATTGTTGTTATCATCTCACCATGTTTTGTTAGTGCTTGAGTAATTAGTTATTTACTGTAAAGCGTGTGTGATCTGTAGTGTGTTGTGTATTATGAAGCAATGTTTTTGGTCAGCCTTTGACAGCTGGATGGAGTGATTTCCCTTCAGGTATAAACAAAGTATTTATCTCATCTTACATGCAAAACAAGCTTCAATGGAAACCTGCCAGTTGTGGTTGTGCTTTTTGACATTGTTCGGAGCACACCTGGCTCCGCAGCCTCTCTACCTTGTCGGTGAGGTGTCCTGTCAGGTTGTTGTGCTGCCTGGTCAGGTACTGGTCGTACAGCTGGGCCAGACGCGCCCCCAGCACGTGCTCCCGGCTGAAGAGCGGGTGATGGGAGAAGATCAGCCCCGAGACGTCGACGTCCAGCTGGTAGTCGCCCTCGGGGTCGGCCGCTCCGGAGATGTACAGGTTCGCGTACTTGGACTCGATGGCCTGGCGGAGGCAGCAACAGCATCCATCAGGCAGGAGAACGATGGCTAAACCTAGACAAACGCCGCACTCTGCGTGTGAGGACGCCTCGGAGCTCGGAGGGAGCGTGGAGCGGTCGGGGAGATTGAGAACCCCGCCGGGGCGTGCTGTAACAGAAAGCCACGCATGTATCGCTGTATCGTAAACATCCAAGTCAAGCACAATGAACGCTCTGTGTGCAACATGACGGCTCAGCGCAGCTGTGTCTGGGGAAGGAAAACAATGACACCAGGAGACAGGAGCTCTTTGATGAGGCCGAGGCAGACCGCCGCTTCCCACACACACACACACACACACACACACACGCCCAGCCTCATCTCAATCTGTGTCACATGTGTTGCTTTTCATACTTTTAGGAGTTTTGCCTCAGTGGTCAGTCACACCGTTGCAAAATCTGAGAGCAATGAATTAGGTCGTGTGAGAGAAGTCCAGAACCAGCTGCTTTCGTGCAATGAATGCGGTTTGTTTTAATAAGTAACACACACACACACACACACACACACACACACACACACACACACACACCTAACTATTACCAGCAAGACCATTTCATTCAACTGGAGGTCGAACACGGCTCCTTCTAGCTACGAGGTGACAGAAACACTGACCCTTCCACCCACCTCCTCAGGCTATTATGAGAAGGTTTTTAACATAGGAGAGCTGAGCCCAGCTGTCTCAATTAATAACAAAGAGAGTAAAAGTCCCGGCTGGTTGAGTTTGCATGTTTACCCCATGATATGCATGAAGGCAGACTGTAGACTAACTTGCCCCTAGGTGTGAGAGTGAGTGTGAATGGTGTGTGTGCACGTGGATAACCTGTGATGGACTGGCAACCTTCTGACCTACCTTTGCCCTATGCGTACTGGAGACAGGCTCTTTTTACCACTGGGTAGAAAGCAGGTTAGATAAGCGAGTATGGATGGTTAGACAGTGAGCTGTGATCTCTCCAGAATGATGGGCATTAAAAATGTTGGTGGGAGACTCGAGGATTAGGTGAAATCACATGACATGCAGTGCATGGTTCTTTACAGGGTAGCTCCAGTGTGGTTGAAATGCCCTGCAGCATCACAGACTCGTCAGCCTCCACCTCTGCTCTGATCCAGGACAACACAGGCCTCATTCTCCCTGCTCTTTTGTGTTAAATGCCAAACTGACCTTTCGCTTTCTTTTTTTCTTGTTGCCAACATGGCACCGAGCAATGAAAATGAACAAAGCGACGGAGCGCTCGTCTGACCTTCCTGTACACGGTATGCAGAGCGGGGTCCAGGTCCTCCTCCATCTGGAAGAGGGGCGGCCGGGTGGACGACTCCTTTATGGGGTCAGGCAGAGCCATGATCCTGCCGTCGTCTCCAAACCACTTTTTGCCCTTGGGAAATAATCGAAAAGAGGGAGAAAGATGGATTTCAAAGATTTCTTGTGTGACATGAGAGCCGGTGATAAGCGCTGGTCGGGATTACCTCCTCCATTTTCAAAATGCGGTTTTCCAGGATGTTCTCGTTTGTCAGAGACACAGCGGGCCTCTCCCCTACATACAGGCCTTCGTCCTCCAGATAGCGAGGCTTCATGTTTTCAGGCAGCTTAATGGAGGTTGGAACTGTGGCAGTGACAGATTTCTGACATCAGAGCTGATGATATTAGACTCATCAGACTGAGTCACGCTGCTTTGTTTTCTCCCCAGGGTACCTGTTTGAAAGCTGGGGGTGAAGAGGAGCTCGCCCTCTCGCTGGACGCGCTGTTTGTACCCGACATACTCTGCCTTCCTCACTCTCAGGAAGTCCTGCGACGACTGCTGTGTGATGAACAGATCGCCGTCCTCCCGTACGAGCGGAGCCTCCTCGCTCTGCGGCCGGATGAAGAATGCGAGGCATTTGGAATCCGCACAGAGCAGGTGGAAACAATCACCACGCGCACGATGCTGAAGGATTCTTATCTCTTACCTGGTCTTCATTTTCCTCTTGATTATCTTCATCTGCTTCAGCATCTTCCTGCTCGCCCTGTGCAGCCTCGCCGCCTTCACGTCTGGCCTCTTCGCCTCCCCCTCTGTCTGTTTGTCTTTTCCTGCTGCTCGTCTCAGACTCTTCTTCAGGCTCGGGCTCAAAGTCAAATGTGAAGAAATTGAACGCCTCCTCAGCCGTCGGGAGGCCTGTTCCTGCCTGTATTTCCAATGAAATAACACAGAAATGAATACAAGAAGTCTTTCCTACATAATGTGCTCTTTAACTGATTAACTGAGATCTTGTCCCCATCCTTACTCGTTTTGCTGCCTCTCTGAACTTGACCTTGGTGCCGAGGGTCAGAGAGGCGTCATGGCCTCCAGTTCTGTCTGGATCGACCTGTAAGACACCGGTGGTTAAAAATCTCCACTGTTGTGGGTTTGTGGACACTCAGCTGAGGCAGATTCTCACCTCTCGGTCAAACCTCGTCACAGTGTCTCTGTCTCTGAGGCTCTGCAGGCGACTGGCCGGCTCCTGAGCAGCCTCCTGCTGCTGGAGGCTCTCACCTCTAGACTGAAACACAAGACATCACACCTCAGGGATGGTTTGCGACTACTGACATTTGGTTTATGACATCTTTCCAGTCAGGTTTACTCTGGCTGCTCTCAGTCTTTCCTCCAAGCGTCGAGTTAGACTATCATCTCTCAGCTGAGAGCCAGATGTCTGAGTTCTCGAGAGACCTAGGAGACAGAGCACATCATGACACAATAATTACAAGTAATCACAAATCAGTTTTGTCTGTGTAGTTTTCTTTGCTAACATGGACTGAGTCATTTGAAAAATAATTAATTTTCACTCCATTCAGTCTCACCAATATAGAGACTGAGGACACTACCAGCAGACAACTTATGCAGACATGGAGAGACCATCTCCACACAGAAAGGCACAAAGACCAAGATGGGAGTCAAACCCAGGTCCTTCTTGCAGAGTTGCAGACAGTGCTGTCCATCTGTTCATCATGTTGCCCTTGCTATGATACTGTATCTTAACATACAATGTCTATTCTGCTTAACCTGGGTGAAGGTGCTGTATGGATTTATCTGAAGATGTTTAGGTCATTAAATCCCTCATCTGTATCTGAAACAAAGTAGGTGCAGCTTTTTAACTAATCATTTTGAATACCTGCAGTAGAGCAGCCAAACAGCATCAAGAAAAGAGAAGTACGTAAAAATAAACACAGTAAGTGGTGGTTACCACTGTTGTCTCACAGCTAAGAAGTTCTAGGGTTCACTTGCATCATTGTTGCTGTTAGTGCTGTTGCTGTTATGGAGGTTGATACCCACACCGTACTGTCATATTCTTGTGGCTGTATGGGTTTTCTCAGTCTTACAGTTCCTCACAATCCAAAAGTATGCATGGTTAGGTCAATTAGAGACTCTAAACTTCACCTGGTGGCAGCCTGAGAGCAAATAGCGTGTGTACTGTGATGGACTAGTGATATGCACAGGGTGTATGTACAGGGTGTGCACCCTATGTGTTCTGGAGATAGGTACCAGAAGATCCCTGTGACACTAGTCAAGCAAAAAGGATGTCAGATAATGGACTACAATGGACATGTGTAGGCTTAAGAAGCATGGACTAGCCTCTCAGGGAACCAGTTGGGGGTCTTGACACGACCACGGGTTCAGCTGCTTTTACTATGGATCCTTCATCTTCAGTGTGATGCTGGGTAGTGGAGATTTCCTCCACATCGTCATCATGGGTTGCCTGGGCCTGCTCAAGCAGCTGAGGCACACACAGAGATTGAACGATATAAATGCATGTACTGCTCCAGTTTTCAGCCACGAGACTGGGAGGAATGAGAAGAAGTACCTTTTTCTTCTTCTTCTCTCTCTGAGCCCTGTATGTGCGCTTCA
The DNA here is from genome assembly GCA_029224185.1 of Karalla daura. Taxonomy (NCBI): domain Eukaryota; kingdom Metazoa; phylum Chordata; class Actinopteri; order Chaetodontiformes; family Leiognathidae; genus Karalla; species Karalla daura. Next base: position 20,047,269 of record CM055194.1, read on the forward strand.
GAGCCTCTCCTGGGTCTTCCTCGCTGCTCTGGGGATCCTGCTGGTGAGACAGCACCGTCCAGACACACATATCAAACACAATCGTGCACTGGGCACGATAACAACACACAGTGCTGCAGATGGGAGCCGCTTCACTGGCAGAGGGAAGAGAGAGGCGACAGTGTTGTGGAGCAGCCGACAGGAGGAGGACAACTACAGGCTACAGGCTGAGCTACAAAGCACACACTCACACCAACCTTCTCTGCAGCTTGTAGCTTCCCACGACTCATTTTGGTCGATGGAACCAGAGCCTGTCGATTATAGTCAGACTTAAACACGTTTTTCTATCCATCTGTGTCTCCGTGTGTTTGTGCCTGCTGAGAACCGCCCTCCGGGTCATGTTGAGTCTTGTCTAGCCCGATTAGTGCAGCCGCCACTCGCCAGACCCGGATATAACGGAGGATTCATTTGTGAAAAAGTATGACCTAAGATGTAGTTTTTACCTGAACGTCGTCCTCGTCTTTATTTTTGGACAAGGTGTCCTGCAAAGCGCGACGTTGCTTCCGCAGCTTTTCTCGAATATCACTGGAACAGAGACGGGTTCAGGAGCGTCGATCTACGATAGCTATAAGAGATGTTTTTATCAATAACCAAGTTAACACGATCTTACCTTGGGGAAGCCATGGTGGACATGATAGTTTTCCTCACAGTGACTTTCCGATTATTGCAGAAAGCTGCTGTATGTGAATACTAACAACACAGTGTGGGCTCTAAGTTGCAAACCTATTTTTAAAATGCATTTTTACCTCCCCGTGCTTCTTCTAAGATAAAACTTGTAGTGATGCTTAACACTCAGCTAAGAAGCACCGTTATCGCTGCCTAGTAACGAGATAAACTACTCCTCAACCAAACCGGCCATTTTGAATTTCCATTCGCCGTAAGGACTGTCAATCAAACCTTGGCGGAGTGGGCCCCGCCTACTACGGCGTCCGAGAAGGAAGAAAAGCGAGTACTGTTGATAGACACAGACGGGCGGACGGATATAGATAGATAGATAGATAGATAGATAGATAGATAGATAGATAGATAGATAGATAGATAGATAGATAGATAGATAGATAGATAGATAGATAGATAGATAGATAGATAGATAGATAGATAGATAGATAGATAGATAGATAGCGAGCGTTTTAGTGAGGTTTCATCCAAGACTCACTCAAAATTTATTTTGCATTGCTGGTATTTAAAAAAAATGTATATTAGATATATAGTTACTATTTATACTACAACAAAGTACATATTTAGGTGGAATGACAGATGATTTGAGAGTGGACTAAAGGACGCAATCTATGTCAAGGACGCAATCTGTGTCGAAATAGACAAATCATGACTCAACAGAGATCGGCTACACACAATGCATAAAATACCAGAAATTTGAAAAGCCCCTCACACTTAGCCTCAGTGGAGTCTAACAACAACTTTCATTTGCAGCAGACCTGAGGAGACCTTGGCTTTGAAAAACATCTGGTACATTGGCAACTTCAACCCTGGGCCAGTCAGAAATGAAGTAGCCCTTTGGATTAGAGTTGAAATGTTCTCAAGAATTTACGAGTCCAGTTGTCACTCCTGACAAATCCTCTGTGAATTAAGATGGCCTGTACAAATGTGAATCAGCCCAGACAACTTTCATATTAGGATTTTATTGGCTCCCACATGCTTCAAGTTAGGGGATTTTGAAAGAAGAAACCACAAGTCAACCCCTATATTACTCAAACATGTTTATTATAAGTTATAATTGATCATCCACCCAAAACAAATCAATCAGAAACTTATTCAAGCTTTATTAAATAGTATCATTTGAATGTGCTCAATAAGTCTCTATAGTAACAATATAACTAGTAGTACAAACATTTGTATAAAAATATAGTTTGACCATAACATATGTGTAATGATAAAACAGCGTTTTAAAACAGTGACTAGCAGTTTCTGTATTATGTTTTCCAGGTTCTATGCGTAGTCCTCTGCCAGTGCGTCAAAATAGTTTGTGTCTGCGTAGAGAAGAAAGCCAGAGAACAAGCTGTCAGCCCAGCCCGGGTCTGCAAATAAACCATTCTGGTCATTGAAGAAGATCTCCAGCCACACCTCGTCTTCTGGGTTCAGGTACATCACAGTGGACCCAGATGCTACATCATGGTTGCCTGTGTTTGCATCGAAGGTTTTGATGCGATACTGGCCGTTCTGCACCAGACCGATGGCCAGGTGCTTGTTAGCCAGTGTGATGTCATAGGAGAAGTAGTAAATGCCGGGATATGCGCAGATGAACTTGCCCGTCTGTGGGTTATAGTGTCCGCCCTCGTTAAACAGGACTTTGTTGAACTTGATGGGTTTCTTCTCCGCAGGGTAGCTGCTGGTGATCCCCACAGAGAAGGCAGACTTAGGCAGGAGGCTGCCACACTTGCAGACTCCTGCCGTTCCAGGTGGCCCTCTCTCACCCTTGTCTCCTTTCTCCCCTTCGCGTCCCTGAGGACCAACAAGGCCCTTGTCTCCATCCTCTCCTCCGGGACCTCGTTTCCCCGTGGGGCCTCGATCGCCCCGGCTTCCAATCTTACCCGTCGGACCAACTCTGCCTTTTATCCCTGGAACAAAAAAATAAAAATCAACCTGTCATAATTACGTCTGCTCAGTTAGACACACAGCAAAACAATGTATTTTGCTCTATTGATTGCTTTGTTGATCAGTCGTTGTTGCACTTGTTGAATTTGACTGTTAGAGGAACCATCAATTGAAGCAGAAAACTCCACCCAGCGTTGTGTGTTGAGTCACTCCTGGATGGGAGCCAGCCTCAACATTTGACCGGCACAGTTTTGACTTGAACCATCCAAACCATTTTACATCCAGTTGAGTGCATCCGCGCAGTAAAGGCCCCGGGGCAAAACAACACTGTGTTCTTTACTCTGTGTTATTTGTTTGACAGACGACAGGGTATCTGCGGGACTCTGCTTCGTGTTCAGACAAAGGTGTATGTGTGAATTCCTCTTGCCACACATAATGGAAAACACAGGTGCACGGCATTCATTCATCGCTGACAGATTTGTCTGGGCTGCGCGGATGATATCAGTGCGGTGGATCTCCTGGACGAGACGAACGGGGGCAGCCCGTCCAAATATTTTTCCAAGTTTACGGTGGTGTTATCCACTTGAATTCTTTACCAGCTGAATAATCCAAATAAAGGAGAAGGAATCCTTACAAGCTGTGGACCGGGGCGATAAATTGTTCGTTTTATACTAACAATTAGTCAGGCTGTGTCTGATGAGGACAAACAACTGTTCAGTTGTGTTTTGTGGCAATTATAATGAGGATTCTGCACCTCTGGCCTGTTTTTACGTCTGCGGCTGGGAATTCACTTTAAAACTCGGTAACATTTAGTAGAATTGAATAAAATAAGCTGTTATTCATCCCACAGTTGGGACTATCGACATAAAATAAAAGATTGCAAAGACGCATACTCAGGCATTTTTTGAGTGGTTTTTACAACATGGTTCTACAGGGAATAATACTTTGCATTGTAAAACAAAGCAGTGGAGCCAACTTTCATGACCTTCTATTGTTTTTCATGCTGCCTCCCTGGAAACTACTTGCCCCGAAGATGATGCTTTCCAGGAAAACACCCTGCGTATTCTAATGCCATCTTTAAGCCTGCAAATTCAACACAACTGCACAGTATGTGTTGTGTTGCTTCATTTCATAAGTATGTAACGTCAGGCTTTCTCTGTGGATTTCATCAGTTCATTTCCTCCGCACCAGCTGTCAAGCTTTTCTGTGCCAGCTGTTCTCTTTGCACAGATTGGTGGCCTGGTTCATTCATCTGCACACACAAACTGATGCCGTGTCTGGTTGTTAGTTCATGATATACCTGGGTCTCCCTTTTCTCCCTTTTCACCCTTTCTGCCATCTCTGCCATCTCTTCCCGGGATACCCACATTCCCATCCGCTCCCGGGGGACCGCTGGGACCAGGTTTTCCGGGCAGGCCCGGTGACCCGGGGACACTGCAGATCAGACGCGGGGCTCCTTTCAGCTTGGTGTCAAACAGCTGACCAAAGACACAGTGGCACAGACAGACCGCTCCCATCAGCGCCCACATCTTCAAATCTGTAAGCGAGCAAACAAGTTTCAGACGCGATGCATTCAGGGGTATTCAAAGCAGGGAGGGAAAGCCTCTCTGCGGTGCTGTGTCATGCCTGCAGACAGGAGAAAAGCACATCAGTGAATCTAATTTGTGATCAAATGCAGCATGAGCCCAGATGTTGCTGTTGTAATGAGACAAAATAGCTGTTAGACTCCGTCTCACACTCTGATGTTCTCATCCACCACAGAATTGCATGTGAGACCTCAAACGAGACCTTTGTCCGTCGTCCAAGTCCACGTCTTTGCCAAGACATTCCCGAGTTATGACATAACATGCAGCACAATTTCTGTCAGGGGAACCTAATCATGAAGCAATGACATTCATACCGACAGGAACGTTATACATGTACGGTTGCACAGACTCAATCGCATTAGGAGTAACTGTGTTTTCTCAGACGGGAAAGCACCGCAGTAAATGATGATGTAGTAAAAAGGGTTTAAATCAGACATTCCAAGAGAGAACATCTGTGGACGCTTCCCAAACCAGGAAACCATCAGGGACCTAAATGCACAGAAACATTAAACATTAAGACCCTTGCTTGCTCTTTGCACACCGGCCCGTGTGGGTGTGAGAACATTTTGCAGTTTTGCATCTGCTTGTTTGGCCCCGGCTGTCTCCCGATCGGCGGGGGCGTAGGAACATGTGTGTCAGGTTTTGCGTAGCGGGAATCATCCCCTTGTCTGTCTTAAAAAAGAAGTGTGACTTTTTTTTTTATTGCAACACATTTTCCCTGGCATGACGCACTCGGTTTTATCTGGCAGTGTGAGCAGACAGATTATGTGTGTTCTTACAGGACAATGAGTGATGAGATAAACAGGATGTACGCAGTGGGACACAAACACACACACACACACACATACACACACACACACAGAAAGTCCCTCTGTGTCGTTATAGTGTCGCATGTTTTTGATTTTGTGGCTAATGGAGCGGTCACAGAGCCAGTGTGAGGTCCTGTGAGAGAGAAGCCCCGCCCTGCAGCAATGATGTCAGTGTTAGTAAAATGGCTATTATCTTAAAAAAAAAAAACAAAGCAAGTGAATGTTCTTTACACACACATGCAGAGTGTACATGTGCACGGGAACAGGCATTGAATGCATGCAAATACATGCACACGCACACACATGCATACAGATATAAAGCATTGGATTCCACCGTGCATTTATTTGAGGAGGAAAACATCAGTATTAATAACAAGATGGAGCTGTTTCGTTCTTTTCCCTTTAAAACGACAAGACGGAGACGTCCAAAGAAAGTCATGCTTCTCATTGCATTCAACAGGTGGTGCCCCGATATTGAAAGAGTGTGTTTGGATGTCCTTCACTGAAAGTGTGTGTGCCCACTCTAAGCAGTGGCAGACTCTCTCCCACAGCCCCGTAGCTGTTTGTAATTCATGTCAGATTCAGGAGTTCCTCGGGCAAAGGCTGAGGAGAAAAACCAAGTGAGTCACTTCTCAAAACGCCTGAACTTGTTTCAAGGAGGGATGAGTTCACAGACACTCTGTGAGGTTATGTAAATGTTATTGCTATGTTTCTGTGCAACATGGACCAACGTGTGATTCGTTCAGTATAAAAAAAAAACCTGTACAAAGACAACAACACTTGTATCTGTCACTCCGGGTGATATTATGAATGAAAGTTGCTCTGTGAGAGGCCACAGACTGCGCTGACACTCACCCCACAGTTGGCAGCCGTTCATCTCTAAAGCTGATTAAAATCCTCAACGTCGACCTTCCCTCTATCGTCCTATCGGCTCAGATCCCAGCCTGTCTCCACTCTCCACCCTTGAGTTAACATGTTACTTGTCTTTTTTCCTGCTGTGCTCTCACACATCTGCCTGCAGAGCTCAGCTGCTTATTGTAGTGCAGCAGCACAACAGCCTGCTCTCCCTCCTCCTCCTCCTCCTCCTCCTCCTTCTTCCACCGCTCCCCTCATCCACTCCCTTCTCTCCGCCTCATCGACTTCCCTAGGCAGGCACCCATCATCCAGGCAATCACCAAGCCTGTGCATGGGCTCCATTATGTCATGGATGAAGACTCCCCGACACATGAGACACCCAGAGTCAGAGTCAGCAGCCTGGACGCTGCCGAATAACACTGTTGTTCCACTGAAAGTCAAGATTCCTAAATGACGGCTATGATTTGTGCCTTGTTGACCTCAGCTCGGTTGAGCTCACTTGTAGTTCTTACATCCTCCCTACGGTGGCGCCAGAACTCGTGTAAAAAAAAAAAAAGGTTTGTGAACTTATCACCTGGATTCAAAGAACTAGATCTGTTATAATATCTTCATCAAAACAAAAGAAATCACTATGTAAAACAGAATTTGGTGCCTGAGATCTGAGATGACGTTTTTCTCCATCAACTCTGGTTACTGAAATATGATATACAACTGCTCAGACACAAGGATTGATGTCAACAAATCATCATTATTATTATAAAATATACATGACATATAATTTTGTCACATATACACTTTATATAGATACATAATTGATAAGCGCAGAGAGCCATATTCTCATTCTGTGGAATGAACATACCTAGATGTAAACCGTACTTGTTCTCCAGTGTTGTTAATATATGTAAGACAGAGGCAGACGACACATTGGATCGGTGGTTGCACTGTCATCTCATAGCAAGAAGGACCTGGTTCAACTCTAAGGGCCTTTCTATGTGAAGTTTGCATGTTCTCCTCTTGTCTATGTTTATGTATATCTATGTTTATGTCTATGTCCAAACACAGGAATGTTTTCGCCGAGTGGAGACTCTGAATTGTTCCGAGAATGTGAGAGTGAATAGTGTGCGTGTGTGTGCGTGTGTGTGTGTGTGTGTGTGTCAGAGTATGGACTGGAGACCTGCTTATCAATTCAGTTTTCTTTATCATCTTTATCATCATCATCATCATCATCATCATCATCAGCCAGGTTGTGTCCAAACAGAATGGGTCTTTATTCAGGAAGTGAAAGGAAAAGAAAACTGTAATCAACACCCCATTTAAATACAAAACCAACAAAAATAAAAATAAAACATGATATTCATTTTGCATATCAAAGAACCATTCAGTAATAATTACAATCCAAACACCTCATAAACCACTTTTGTGAATCTATACACAAACTCTGATTTAGAAATTAGTCACTTTAACAATAAAATTACAAATATTTAGCTTCAAAAATAATCAAACTGAAAATAATATCTTAGCAATTAGCATTTTAAATTTATATATAGTGTATTTCCACATAAAAATACAAAATAATACCAATGACATTTAAATATGAAAAAAATTATTCCAAGAATTCTGCTACTAGTAAATGAAAAAAAGTGGGATAAAACAAGATGAAATGAAATAGAAATATGCATGAAAAAGTCTCTCCTTTTGTTAGCAAAACACTATCCAAAATAACTACAATCATTTACATCAGTACAAAGATATCTGGATTTAAAAATAGTTGCAATGAAAAAACGGGGTTTATTTTTCTGACAGTAAAAAATGACACTGTGGATCAGAAATCTGCAAAATATGCAATGAAAAAAATAAATCTGCATTTTAAAAAGGTTTACACTGTAGTTCTTACTTTTATACAAACATTAGAAACAGTATTGCACATCACAACACAGATTCGAGGTTAGTCAGCCTTTCAAAATGTGTTATATTCAAGTTTCAGAGCATCTATGAGGACAGGCAGCTGGGGCCTCGATGCAACAGGGGAGAATCTCAAGTGTCTTCCAAGAATATAATAAAACCTTCATGTTTCCTTCCTTCAAATGAAATGTGTTATGTGTATCAAAATAAGAATCCACCGCATATCAAAAACCTCGATGTCTTTACCAATGACATGATTCTTTGCCTTTGAACAAAACGTTTGGACGTAATTAGCACGGGTGAGGAGTGTATGTGTGTGTGTGTGTGTGTGTGAGAGAGTGTGTGTGTGTGTGTATGTGTGGGGGAGGGAGGGAGGGGGGGAAATAAATTGTATAATAATAGTCCTATTCAAATAGAAAAATACAATCGAAATCAAATAGATTTTTTTTGTCTACAAAAATAGTGAAATAAATATGATTTTTACAAAAACAAAACGACGACGACGACAACAAAGACACGTACAGGACAACGTAACAGTGTTGAACACGGAAACCTCACGAGGAACAGCACGAGTCAAGTGTCACAGGTGACGATTCACTCAGACATGTTCATGAGAACCAACAGTGGGGGTGAGGAGGAGGAGGAGGAGGAGGAGGAGGAGGAGGAGGAGGAGGAGGAGCCCCCACCGTGACATTAGAATATATTAGAACATGTCGGGATTCTTGCTACTACTCAGACAGAATATAGATAACTTAAGACCACTGCTTCACGCTACATCTTAAATAAGCAATCATGAAAAAATAAAAATTTAATAAATCATCTGTAGGTTTATAAATAGTTGGGGAAAAGGGAGGAAGGAGGGGGTGGGGCTTCAGAGAGCCCTCATCACTTATCACACAGGAGGCGCAATCAAATGAGTAGGGGGTTTAGAAAAGTAGTGCATAATATACAGAGCTGCAACAAACGATGATTTGTGGCTAATTTGTCGATTATTTTCTTTTGTTTATAAAATTATGCAAAACAAGTGTGAATAGCTAATGTGTGACAGCTAATAGCTAATTAGCTAACGGAGAACATTCAATTTTCCTTCACTGAGACTAAAGAAACCAGAGAATATTCACATTTACGGATCAGAGAAATTTGACCTAATTTCTATTTGACTAACTGAATATTTGTCGACTAGGTTAGTCGATGAATCGCTTAGTTGTTGCAGCTCTAATATATATATATCTATAAATATGTGTGTATGTGTGTGTATAATCAAAACATATCGATGGGCCAGTTAATACAAACAAACTACACGGCTACATAAACTCTCTTTAAAGTTTAGGTTTCTATAAGGTTTTGTAACAGTTTCACACTTTTTTAGGCCCCAAACACCAGACATGTTGGACGGGGCGGATAGGGAGTAAAAACTACAACGACGACACCGTGTAGGATGGGGGGGGGGGGGGCACACCTGTACAGTACCAGACGGAGGGACGGGCGAGCCGTCCCTGCAAAGAGAGAGATTGTCCCTAAACACTTTGTTTTTTTTTCATTTTGTCTGTTTGTTTTTGAAAGAAGGGGTCAAAACAAAGGCCGACAACAACGTTATAAAACGTTTAGTCAGGGGGCGTGCTTGTTTGTTTTCGTTTGTTTTTTTTTTTAAAACTTATGTGACCTTCAGCCTCCAATCCACCCCCCAGGTCAGTGTGGGATGGGAGGGGTCACTCGGGGATGTAAAGGAAGAGGGGCGATGATGCTGGATGTTTCGCGTCTCACCTCGTCGGTAACTAAACTAGAGCCTCAGTCGACACGTAAAGAAAGAAAACAGTCACAGAGCACGGGGACGACACAACACACGCACCACTGAACACCACTCTGCTTCTCGACAGGATTATTCTTTTTTTTTCGTCTTTTTTTTCGTATCTTTTTGGGGCCACACAAGCCGCGCGCCACGCGCTAAAGTCTACGATTAGAACCACTTGTTTTTTTTTTTCATTTGTATCGTTAGGTACGTAAACGGATCAAACGACAGATAAACACCAAGGCATGCAAGTTTAAATACGATTTTTTTCATTTTTTCTCAGCTTCGTCTGATTTTTTTTGTTTTCCCTCGTAGGCGTCTGTAATAGATGGTCATGCTACTCGACTTTTACGTCTTTAATTTCAGTGGCTTTAAGTCTTTTTTTTATCTTCATCTCACATCTATCCTGCATGCTATTTGTGTTACTAAGCCTATTGTCACAGCATGCACTTTTCCATGGCAATTGGGGCCATTTTTTTGTGGTTGAGTGCATACTGCATTTCATTTTTACATGATTCCGGCTTATAAAAGGCATTAAATATAATACCTACACATTTATTCATATATATATGTATATGTAGCAGCAAAGCTTCTAAAATAGCTCGTTAAGTATAAATGTTGAATACAGTTAGTGAGAAAACCAGATTTTATACTTTGAGGTATCACTCTATGGGTCAGTATGAGCGCGGAAATAGCCGTATCCTCTTGTCTTCTTTGTTTGTTTGTTTGTTTTTTTAAACCCTCTTAACAAGGAGAAAGAGCCCATGGTAACATTAAAAAAGGTCTCAAATGTTCGCTTCCTATCTCTTTTTGCTACCTTTGGTTGATGACGTGGGGCAGGCGTCCACATTGGAGACTCAAGGTTTTCCCAGAAACGAGTGTGCACTACACGCACTGTCGGTGGCTATAGCAGCAGACAGACAGACAGACGAACTGCCCCCATGCAAAAACATTCCCATATCTACTCCAAATCTCACATACAAAAATAAGGAGAATAATAATAATAATAATAATAATAATTAAAAGGAAACTACAAAAATCAATCTCTTTTTAAATCTCCTCTTAGAAAAGATGAAAGTACCACAAAAGAGTCGTAGAGTTGTCAGAGCCTGAGATGTGAGGGGGGTTTTGGTGAAAAACTGAGGCTTGTGGTGTTTGGCTGCTACAAAAGATATAGAGATATATATGTATATAGCATATACTGTATAGTGTTACGTACTCGATTATACTGATAGCTTAGGAGAGCAGAGAGAGGCAGAGCGATGCTCCTTTTTTTTTCCCAATCAGCCGGCGTTTCCTTTCCGTTCCCTTCCCTCGCGCTGTGTCACCTCGGCCGGAGGCTCCGCCCCCTTCAGTTCCAGCGGAAGTGGATCTGGCGCGGCCGGTCGGCGCCCTCTTTGACCAGCGGCTTGTGGAACTCTCGGCCGGCGCGGGAGTGGATGTTGGCCCAGCAGAACTCGCAGTAGTACTGCAGGCAGGTGACGTTGGCGCAGAAGAAGGGGGCGAACTTGCCGCCGCAGCGCGCGCCCTGACACTCGTCACACAGCTGGTCGTCCAGGACGTAGGGCTTCACCTCCACCTGCACACACACACACACACACACACACACACACACACACACACGCACACACACACACATTTTAGAGGACATGTCAAGATGAATCATTTGATTTTACCAAGGATGATATATCGAAATTTAACCGGCAAAAATTGCAAAAAAAATTGGGGTTTTTGAACTATTTGTGGTTGTAGCGGTAATCAGTATGTATCCTGACTTAATACAGAAGCTATGGAACATTGGTATCATCAGAATGGTCTCAGGTGCTATTTTGCAAACCCTTTTCCAATCCAATCCTTTCTTTTGTGTGGATTGTTAAGTCTCTTTCTGCACAGTTCTGGCACCCTTTTATGCTTATCTGGCAACCACGCCTAGGCTTTACACTGCCACTCTTATGAATGCTTTCATCACAGCTCTCTTTTCATCCCACAGCTCTCTTTTCGCTTCTTCTTTTTATGTGTGTGTCCCCAGTGCAAGATAAGATATTCCTTCGTTAGTCCCTCAATGGGGAAATTCCCAAGAGTGAACGAATGAATACATGAATCAGTGTCTGACAATTACAGGAGCTGAGACATCCCCTGCTAACTTGTTTGTGAAGGATCAACATGACAAACAAGCAATCAGCAGCAATCATCTGGTGGCGAGAAGTGCAGGAGAGCACGCGTGTGTAAACACGCTGATTAGATATAACATGTATGTCCATCAGACAAAAGCCTGTAGCAGCAGCAGTACACACTGGGAAGGCAGCTTATTTAATCACGGCCTAATAAGCTTTCCCTCACCATAGCAACAAGCTGCTGCACGGCTACACACACACACACACACACACACGCTTGGCCTTAATGACACATCCTAATGTATGTGCGTGGATTAAAATCGGGGCGTCTGTGAGGAGAGAAGCGGAGCAGCTCGTACCCGCTTGTCGATGTCTCCGTGCTGCAGCTGGACGAAGCGGGCGCTGATGGCGGCGATGTAGCTCTGCTGGTTGGAGAAGGCCACGCGCCCCGCCCCCTTGGGGTACTTCAGCTCGGGGTCGGTGTCGATGCCGGCGTAGCAGACGCCGCCGTAGAGGCGATCCATGATCATGGCCAGTTCGACTGGACGGGAGAGGAAGCGAGGAGACAAGCGCTTAGAGAGCACAGATGTGTGTGGGATGAATGAACATAAACACATAAACAGGAAGGAAGCTTTATATCCACAGATGAGCCCACTGTAAACTCTACATGCATGTTTACTGTTTATGTATATATTTATATATATTACAATGTATTTTCTTACTATGTTGCATATTTTGCACTTTATTTAGTCCATTTGTCATAACATCTTATCATAACTGGTAGAACTTGTCATAACCACTCATACCATATTGGACACAAATTTTAGTTGTATGTCTTGTTAAGCCTGATATTATTATCACTGTGTGACTGTTCATAGTTTTATATACATCGCCTGTTACATATTGTACATATATGTATTTAAATGTAAATTACAGTAAATGTAATGCTACATTTACACCTCTGGTTAGAAGATATATGTTGAATATGTGTGTCAGCTTATTTAGGCACATTTACCAGCATGTAGTGGTTAATGGAGGAGGGTTATGGAGGGTTAATGGAGTTTTACTATATATAGAACTTGTTGTGACTGTCGCCTACTGTATGATTCAGCTGTGAGCTTCCTGACTGGGGACCTCACATATAATGACTGTGAATGTAAATATTATGATGGCTCCAAGTGTGTGTCAGGCATGATGTGTGTCATTTCCTATTCTGACTCTGAGTATCAGAAACTACACAAGGTATATAGGGTATGAGGCATGAGGTAGTGGTCTACTAGGGAAATGCCCTCACTTGCTCTCAGGGGGCGGGGGACTCCTCCCACAAAGATGGTCTTGCGGGGGTCCAGGGGCTGAGATCCGTCCATCACAAAGTCACTGTCGCTCAGGTTCCAGGGTCGGATTTGCACCTGGAGTCAGAAACAGATTTAGGTTTAGGGACATGTGGTCTCTGTCTCTCTCTGTCTCTGTCTCTCTGACTGGGAGGGAACCAGTCTGTGAGGTGAACTCACAGGTTTGTCTTTGATGGTGGGGCTGGAGACACACAGATAGAGCTTCCCATCCTCCTCCATGCAGGCTTCAATCAGAGCCTGCACCGAGCTCTCCTCCTGGAACAGCAGGAAGGCGTATCCTAGGAAACACACACACACACACACATTCAGCCTCAGTGTGTGTGTGCGTCAAAGCGCAGAGTAATAACCACTGTAGCAGTGTGGTTATCAGTGGAGAGCAGCTGTTTGTATTACAGCACCCAGGCCTTGGACGCCTGTTTCGACATTCGGTGCTTTTGTTCGTACCTTTGGGTGGAAAGTAGGACTTGCTCTCAGCTTTGTGCGGCCAGTCCACCACCAGGTGACCGAAACGCCGGAAGCTTGAGGTGATTTCATCTGAGAGAGAGAGAGAGAGAGGCCACAGAGAAGAAGAAGACAAGACAAGAACACACATGTGTTATATTCCAATGATTGATGCATTGCACATTCTACACAAACTTTGAACAACAAATGCTTTCACCCAGCATGTTAAGAGACCAAATTATAACACTTTATTCAATTTATTTTAATTATATTTATTTTATTTTGTGGAATAAGAAGAAAAAATCTGTTGGAAATAACTGATTATTTCTATTCCGTGACTGAAATGATTTGGATTCCTATCAGTTTCATCGTCATTCCAAACTAAATTCTGCTCTAATACTTTATGCTGTATTTAGCTTGGTGCTAGTAAGGAAAGCGCCGGCCTCACCTTCGTCGATGTCTGGGGGCAAACCTCCCACGAACACCTTGCGTGAGAAGCGCTCGATGCGCTCCCCGTTCTGGTGGGGGTAGCAGTTGGGCGAGCCCAGCACCCCGGGGACACCCTGGTTACCGTGGCCGTCGTCCAGCAGATTGTCATCGATGGGGAAGAGGGAGGAGCGGCCTGGAGGAGGAAGACGCATCGATCAGCGTGACAGCAGATGTTTCATGTTTTCACAGGCCGCAACCGAGCAACGGGAATCACACACACACACACACACACACGGTCACGTCAGTGAGTTCCTCTCCTCAGTGGAGCTGATACAACGTGAAGGGAGAGGCTGTCAATAACATGATGGTGGATGTGAAGGGGTGAAGCAGGGCCGGGAAAGCCGGGGTGGGACAGAGCTGTTAATGGCAGGGCTGAGCAGAGCGGAGCCCCAAAGTCAGGAATAAATCCTGCTGAACATCTAGATGAAACAACAACTTTGAGAAGCCTTGAAACTATGGAATTTTCCCCGCTCATAATTTAAATTCTTCTTCACATCTGAAATGATGAATTTGCTTGTAGGGTTTTCATCCGTGATGTCTTTACATTGAGTGAACAGTGATTGACTTTGGGGCTCCGTAGAGTGGACGGCTCGACTGCTGCAGTGCTTCACATAAACGTGACCGAACATGAAACCACTGACGTCATGCACATCGGGATACCGATAATACAATGTCGGCAAACTGATACAACACATAAATCAACAAGAATGACAATCAATGTATGCCTGACTTCAACAAAAAGAAGGGAATCTGAAGTCGGGTATAGGGCCGCAGTGTGGTGTCCAGTCAAGCATAAAGCATGCCACAGGGGAGTAAATGAGCCACAAGGGAACAGACACGTTGCGGGAAGTTTACCTCGACGTCTCCCATAGCTCCTGGCTGCATGTGGAGAAGCACAGAGTGCAGGTTTCAGCTGTGCATCGTAAAACGCTGTCAACCGTGACCTCATGACCTCCTCATCTGACGTCTAACATCAACTATCGATTTAGCAGCACACACACGGCCATCACAAGGAAAAGTGCACCAAATAAACAGTATCACATCCTCCAGAGACAATGAGTAAGAAAGACACTCGAAGTAATGAGATGTGTAGGGGCCATTTGAAAAGAAAAAATGTGAACATGCACAGTGTGTTATGTCACAGAAAAGCCGAGGACATCCTCGATCGGGGACAACGCGGGTCACATTGGCAGCCGAAAAAATCCAAAAATAGCTGATGGCTGGAGCTCTGGAAGACACACACACTGGCGTCTGTGTGTGACAAAGTGTGTGTGTGTGTGTGTGTGCACAGGGCTACAATCACTTTGAGAGGTGATGAAACTGTGCATTTTAAGGGAGTGGTGTTTCAAAGTCCTGCAGCTGGTGTGTCCAGGCGACTGTTCGACACTGGAAGTCACAGAGCTACCACTGACGATGCTACACGGGTGGTAACGTCACGAAACACGGAGTACGAGATAGATAGATAGATAGATAGAAAGATAGATAGATAGATAGATAGATAGATAGATAGATAGATAGATAGATAGATAGATAGATAGATAGATATAGACAGACAGACAGACAGACAGACAGACAGATAGATAGATAGATAGATGATAGATAGATAGATAGATAGATAGATAGATAGATAGATAGATAGATAGATAGATAGATAGATAGATAGATAGATAGATAGATAGACAGACAGACAGACAGATAGATAGATAGATGATAGATAGATAGATAGATAGATAGACAGACAGACAGACAGACAGACAGACAGACAGACAGACAGACAGACAGACAGACAGACAGACAGACAGACAGACACAGACAGACAGACAGACAGAAAGATAGATAGATAGATAGATAGATAGATAGATAGATAGATAGATAGATAGAAAGATAGATAGATAGATAGATAGATAGATAGATAGATAGATAGATAGATAGATAGATAGATAGATAGATAGATAGATAGATAGATAGACAGATAGACAGATAGATAGACAGAGAGACAGACGGTGTCCACTGAGTTCAAAGAGAGGTGTTTATGTTTCTTTGGTTTATGCTCTATGTTTCTAAATGGAAGTAAACAGGGAGAAGAGGAAGGTGATGATGCAGAGAGATAATTACCGTTGAGCATGAGGAGGCCGTCAGCGCCCGGGTTTGGGCCTCCAACACGGCCTGACATGAAAAACACACACACACACACACAAGTAGGGATGAGACACGGAGCAGATGGAGAGGACAGGGCGAGGCATATCCACACACACACACACACACACACAGTAGCTACAATGGCTGACTGTGAGCGTTAGAGCAGCCCTCTCACATGTCTACGGGCCTGCAGCAGGAACAAAGCTGGCGTTATCCCCGGAGACACCTTGAGTCCATATCAGAGGGAAACAGAGGGAGCGGAGCAGAATGAAAGGCCTTGTTTTAATCTGCAGGAATACGGCAGGAGGAGAGGTGCAGGACAAAGCCGCTCGTTTCCTTTTAGCATTTAAAATCTGTGGTGGTGGTGACATGTTGGGGGCGCTCCACCTGTGATGCCCTGGAATCTCTTCTGAATGAAACAATCCACCTGTTGATGGATTAACAGGATGCGCCTGCATTCACACTGATAACTGAGAACCATATGAGAACCTCCACCATATGTGCTGCAAAAATATTTTGTGTCTATAGACTTTGGTTTCACATCGTGATAGGGACTAACCTAAACTAACCTACATTTTAAAGACATTTTAAAGACATTTATTATTATTATTAACATTTTTCATGTCTAAATAATGACTCTGATGATTATTGTTACTCACTTATTGTTATATCATCATTTTACTTATTATAGTTGCACTACTTTATTATTGTTTACTGTTACTTCTCTTTTTTTTGCATTTGCATGAATGTTCTTTCGTGTGATTTTGGCTGCTGGACACAATAATTACCCTTCAGAAATATTTTAGTGCTTTTCCACTCTTTATCTTATTGTATCTAACCATATAATCATATTATTACATTTTTCATCACATCATACAACTCTGTACCAGAATTCAACACTATGGATGTTTGTTTGTGTCGCCGTCCTGTAGCTGCTCTTCCTGGTCCTGCCACTGGGTGGCACCACAACCAAAAACGCTAAAACCCTACAAGAGTTTTATGTTATTTCAGCTATTTTGGCAACAACTCTGACAAATACATTTCTAAGCAGCCGTTCTAAGAACCTGCAAGTTGGCAAGTAACAAGAAATGCCAGAGCGGACGTTTTTATTCTGCAGCGTGAGGCTTTGAGGGTTTTTGCGAGGTCCTGTGTTTTGGAGCGTTCGGTGCGTCCATGCTATAAATGGCAGAGCCCCTCTCCCTCTCGTCTCCTCTCCTGGCTGTCATGCACAGTGTGTGAAAGTCCGATCACGTCTAAAATTAGTCTCGACCCCCCCCCACCCCCACCCCCACCCCTCCCTCCCCGCTCTCCGCTGCGTCCTCTCCATCTGCTGCAGCAGGAAAAACAAGGAGCTGGCCCCAGAGACGAGGCCGCAGGTTAGAGGAGAGTCTGAGCCGAGACCAAAAAAAACTAAACTAAACTAAACGCTTCAGATCTTTACATTGCATCCGCACACGCAGACACCTCGGTGTGGCGGGGCCGTAATGCGGGGGCTGTATGTCAGAGTGACAGCGTGGCCGGGCCTGGGAGGCTGTAAACGAGCCGTCTCCAGCAGAGGAGGGCGAGAGCGCAGCCGTCACCTGACACCGGCCGCTCGGAGGTCCAGCAGCTGAGGCCGGGAGGCCGGCACACTGTCACCCTGCTGCATTCTCTGCGGCCCGCCGCTGCCAAACCAGGAGGAATCATTCAAAAGGAGCCCGGCCACTATTTATAGCCTCCCGCTTCACTTCGCTCCTGGTTCAAAAAAAAAGGAGGAAAAAAAAAAGAAATTCCTCGTGGTGTGTGCGCCGCGTCAAGAGACAACATCTGTGGCTAATTACACTCTTAACCCCGATGGGTCCGCTCCACTGTGGAGATCCTTTGCTTTTACAGACGGTACCACTAAAGAGGATATAAACTGTACGGACTGTAGCGATGCCCTCAGTGTTGCCTGGGGGCGGGGGATTAACTGTGGACCTGCAGGCCGACACAAGCTGGGCTGACGTTACCTCTGGAGCTGCGCAAAGCCTAAATATTATGCTAAAAACTGCGAACGGAAACTGCTTTATTATGAAAAGATCAAATATCAACGTTCTTATGTGCCGACGTGCCGATACTGGGGAAAAAAAGTGTCATTGAAACGCCGGCTCTGACTCCCAGCCAGGCAGAGGCCTAATAGATAGTGATGAAATAGATAAAAGATGATGGATGTAGTTGTCTGTAGCCTAATTCTCGACAGAGACACTAGAGAGAGAGACAGGAAATTTGGTGTAGAATGAAGAAATGATGCCCAGAAAAGGGAGCCGAGGCCGGCAAGCTCCTCCCTTCATGTAAAAAAAAGGCATATCAGGTTATTTCTGTCTTATATAATCTATCTGTAGGTTTCAGCCAAAACTTGACTTCTAACAGGGTGCAGGGACGTCAGCGCTGCAGAGTGGCAGCATCGTTTCTCGGCCGGGCTCCATGTGCTGTGTCCAGGTTAAGCAGCACTGGGATCAGAGCTGCAAGGTCATGCAAATGTGCAGCTGGTGGCACAAGCATTAAGCTCTCGGCGGGGGAGAGAATAAGCTGGCGTGTGGGGAAAACAACACGGGCCTCTCTCGCCTCCCTGCACCGCGCCGCCCCGCAGGACGCCGAGGCGACGCCATCGCATCTCTTCGACCTCTGACCCCGCCCCCCCCGGCTCCCCGGACACAGAGAGGGAGAGGCGGACCACGCCTGTGTTACCTTTCATCGGATCCTGCTCGGCGCGCATGATGTCGATGAGGGAGCTCTCCAGGGAGTGCATGTTCAGGCTGTCGTACATCCTGGAGCGGTCCTGGAAAACACACACACACACACACACCTTCATTATCGCATCTCAAGTCTTCACTTTATGCTCCTGTGCTGCGTTCATGAACACAGGGTTTATGCAACACCTTCTTAAAGCTTCTCAAAAACTTTCAAAAAAGCTGCAATTTAGCTAACTGAACAACCATAGTTTAAAGTTAACCATACAACAGACCTCAGACCATCTGAGCCAAGCTTTACTGCAACTATACCTTTGGTCACAACAACAGACACTGATTCTCCAGACCTTTTGCAGTCCAACTATGTGGTAAGAGCTTGAATACCAACAAAATGTAGCACCCCAAATTTAAGCCTTTTAATACTTTTTAAGGGCCTTAATTCCACACACACCCTGATGCAGTTTCTTGTCAAGGTTTCACATTATATCAGAGCCTGGGAAAACACACACTCACACACACCCTGCGACGCACGTCTAATTCCTCACGTTTCTGACACACTGCGGTGACTCGGCTTATGGGTAATAAAGCCTCTGAAGTGCGGGTATTTGGCTTAGCATGTAAGAGATTTAAGGGAACGAGTAGCTCGCGCCTGGATTAACATTCTTTCCGTTTTCATTTACTTTCGCAGGCGGCAGGTACGCCGGGGATTAGGCTGCAGGACGGGTTCCCTGGCCGGGACTGTTCACGCCGAAAACATGGGGAGAAGAAGGGAAAGCAGAAGCAGGAGTGGCAGCAGGCCACAGACACTCATCTGGTGATTTTCTGGTGTCTGCGGCTGAAACCGTAAACCACACCCCACACGCTGGGAGCGTCAGCGCTTCATACTTGGGTAGTGACAGGCTGCAGGTCCATGAATGGAGCGTCTCAAATGTCCGTGTGGCTGAGAGATGAATAATCCATGGAAACGCAGAGTGAAAAAGCACAGAATGACAGATAGAAATGCGACTTTGCAGCCAATTAATCTGAAGCGGGTGGAGCGACACTGACATATGTAAATTGAGTCAGTCACAGAAAGGTCATCCTTAAAGGGCGAGGCCAACCAAATTACAAGATTCCTTTTGTCATTTGCCACGATTTCATTATTCCACGTTTGCTAGAGTGACTCAGTGCGGACTAAAAGAGACAACTCTCTTGTTCCCAGCCTCGTTCCTATTAGTTTAGTAGGCGCTGAAGTGACCCTGTAATGCAGCGCCGCAGGTTTGTCCACTGATCTGCTCGGTCACCGGCTTCTCGTTTCCTCCCACAGCGATCAGAGTGAAAGCAGCGCGACCTGAGACGTAATCCCGTTTGTTCCCTGTCAAAACCTGCACGGACGCCTTCATTACCTAAAATGCAACTCGACTCGACGGACTTGACCGAGCAGATCTGGGTGTGTTACCAGCGTAGCCGTCGCGTTTGTGTCATCTCAGCGTGTTGGACCGTGTCCATGCTGCTCCAGGACCCAAACAGACTCCTAACTCTGGCTAGTTGACTCGGCTATGTGTGGAGACCCACTGCCTTAGAGCACTTAGGGTTTTTACAGAGGCCACAACCAAAGAGGATAAGTTACACAGGCCGCACTGTTAACACACGGCGGGCACAATGCATTCTTCAATCAGAATGCGTCACTGCTGCTTTTCACACTTTATCTCATCCACTTAACTATTGTAGTGATGTAGTCCTGTGAAGTAAAGCGATGTGAGAGTGCTGCGTGGCTTATACATTCCTCCTCTGACAGAGATCTGAGCAGCTTTGCCCTCGGTTCACGTTCGTTATATGCCCCGTGATTTATATATAGTCTGGTTTTGCACTTCACCTTCTTCATGCCATCTACTTTTTCACCTCTATATCGCGTTCATGTTTTTCTTTCTTCAAACCTGGAGCCCGAGACTTAAAAAAATGACTTCATCATGTGCAGTAATTCACCAACGGTTTTACAGTTTTAAAGATAGCTAAATATAGTTCTGAAGTTTTACATCTTTTGTATGACTTTTGGAAGAGTTGAATGAAACTCAAAGGGCAAAGGGCCATCCTGAACCAGGGCAGGTCTTTGGGATGATCCCTGTGCGAGGACTGGCGACCTGTCTGGTAACAGATGATCATTTCTATTTGCAGCTAGGTAGCTTTTTAGGCAGCTTTGAGCTAGGTAGCAGCAACGGCCATGTATCGGTGTAATTAAAAATAAAATCTAGGTCGAGAGGGCAGCAGCTGAACAGAAGGTGACTACACAGGGAGCAGGTCATGGTGGGTGACTGGGTTTGTGTCCCCTGTGGGAGTTATTTTCAGCCTTTTGTTCACTTTAGTTAAAAAAATCCACTTAAATAATACTGTACAGGAAAAGCTGTATTTAAGGTTCATCCAGTTCAGGGAACTGATACTCCCATAAGGGCACTTCCATGGTCTTATTCTCAACAGTCTCTCTGAACTATCACACACAAAAACAAGTGGTCTGTTGTAATTACGGGCCAGAGACAACATTAATTAGGATCTTGGAGAGACAAAAACAATGCAGTCATATCAGATCGTGTGCTGCTCCTACTCCAGGCATTCTGTTTTTATCAGCTGCCTCCAGAGGACACAGACGAGCTTCACACGGTAGACACAACACCTGTCACCAGACCTCACCTGAACCTCAACCTACGTCCTGGAAAACACTGGGCGGACATGTTGGACCAGGCTGGGGCAGTCTGGATATCCTCCACCGCCGCGTTTTAGGGATAAAAGTATGCACTAATGGTGGAAATGTGACAGCAGGCTGAAGGTTTAACACTGCCTCCTGAGGTATCTACATCTGTGCGATGTCTTAAACATGACACAGCACAAACGTGTCGCTGGCTGCCAAACATTAAACAGAGAGGAAGGAAGGAAAAGACTTGGAATCCGAAAAATTCTGGGTCCGCGACTGTTTATGGAAATTAACAATCCATGGAGTCGGGCCTGTTTCCTGGAATAGGAAGTGTTGTACTTCTTGGCACTGGTATCACTAATAATGTGAGCCCGTAGCAACCGTAAAACCATTTGATGAGTGACGCAGCTATTTGGGTGATATCATTATTTCGGTGCGAGTGAGTCAGGAGGTTGGGAACATGTTTTCATTTAGAGGCTGTTAAAGTGGATGGATGTATGTGGACTCTGCGGTAGCTCACACGTACGTCATTTATGGAGAAAGTCTGAGGTCAAGCGGTTCTACCGAGCGTCGGATACGTGTCTTTCAGATACGATACAAAGAGCAGAGCAGCTGACGACTCTCATCGGATAACATGACTGATTGCTGTATGTGCTGCGAACCATTCCAAAAGTCCTCTTCAATTCATCACGCCGACCGTGGGGTGACGCAGCCCCGCTTTCGAGTCAGATCTGATTTGGATTGCTCAAGAAAGCGCACACTTCTTCGGAAATTCACCGATCTAATTTAGCAAACTAATGGAAGATTCAGCTGCTGGCAGAGCCCAGGGGACGTGACTTAAGCACAAACAAGTCTTAAAAAAATAAATCGTAGCATGCCGTCAGTGGAAAGAAAGACACCTAGATCATGCAATAGCGGCAAATAGATTCAGTAGAAAACATCTTACTTGTAACATGGACTCAGATCCATAACCATTAGGCGAAGTAAGGACAGAGGCTATTTATCAATCATAATGACATATAACACACTTATTCTGTCTTCAATTTATAGGTCATAAACTAAGGTTTTACTAAGTAACCTTTGGATAATTCATTAATGAGTAGTGAAAAAGAATAGAATAGAATAGAACAGAATAGAATAGAATAGAATAGAATATGCCAATTTGTCCTTGAATTGGGAGATTTCAAGTGACACAGCGGTTAAGTGGACAGAGTAAGACAAGCAACATAAAAAAGTAGTATCGTAAATGTTAATGCCAACATAAACTATACACTGTGTCATAAAATTAGAACAAAGTTGGAACTCCTGTACGAGCAGTCCAGCCTTTTCCCGTTTTCCCAGAGTGAACGGAGAAAGCAGGGGTAGAGCATCACTCACAGCTGCCTGCTGTACTCTCAGGTCAGACAGCCTCCCTCGCACTCGTCCTAACACCCGTCTCTAAAACTCTACTGGGACGTTCACCTCTTTACCTGAGCCAAATACAACACGCTGTCCTCTCACTATATCACAGAAACCAAGTATTGTTTTGGAGAACCGGCCTTTTCACTTGCTTGGACTGGGATTTATTACAAAAAACACAGAAACTCAATGCTTTTCTCTGTCTAAGGCCGTCTAAATACAATTCTTAAAGACAGCTGTAAATGATATGTTTCTAAAGACCTCAGGAATCAGTTTCTAAAGACCTCATTTGAATGGTCGCTAGTTTTGGTTGTCAATTTTTTTCTGTTCCAAAGAAGCACCAAAAGTTTCTGCAATATCCGAGCCCATTACATAAAGGCATCTACAGCGCCTCAAAATACGTCTTAATAATCAGCTGAGATGTTAATAATCATCTTACTACTATTGGTGGGTACATGTGACTTATTATTAAGTGCTGCCACATTGTCTCCTGGAGCTTCTGGAGCTTCAGCGCCTGAAATAGATCCTCGTCTCAGAGATATCAGCTCCCTGAGATGAACTCGGCCCAACCCCCGCTTTGCTACACCTTAAGTAAAACCTGCGCAGCAAATCAATTCAACACTTGAAGCCCCACACCCACCATCCCATCCACCCATCTGATTGAAATGCTAACCGCGCTGCTCCTTTAATGGTAATTTAACATCAATGCATTGCTATGTATGGGTGAAGAATCCTTTGCTTTCAGCGGCCTGTGTTGATGAAAAGGATTCTCATTCCCTTTTGGTTTATTTTCATCAGGGATCTCGGCTGAAACTCTCCCTCTCTCCCTCCTCAAGCTCACATACACACAACACACCAACATGCGGTTTCCAGGCCTTTCCCACCTTCGGAACCACCGATTCCCACACCTCAACACAAAACCCAAACACGCTAATCCCACCAAAACAAACACCCACAAGCAGCTCACCTGCAGGGGCAACAAGGTGTTGCTGTTGCTGTCTGTGCGAAACATGTTCTCCTCGATCCAGGATTTAGGCCCCAGAGATCCCCCGGAGCGTGGGAACTTGGGCGGAGCGATGACGTTGCTGGAGAAGGGCTTCTTGAGGGGTGAGACGTGGCTGACGGAGCCGGGCACGCCCATGCCGCTGCCCCGGCGGTGGTCCCGGCCCCAGGACACCCCCCCGGAGCCCCAGCCGTTCCCCTGGTGGCCACCCCAGGGAGACGGCTTCACCATGGGCTGCAGAGGAGAGACAGTGAGAGAGGTTGAAACACAATCAGCTAATGTCTTTTAAAAGCACCCGCACACCAGCGTCCACTTCCTCTTCCTCTGTCCTCTCTCTTCTCTCCGTGGGCCGCAGCCCGGCTTGATCTGCTGCGGTAACGGGTGGGTAGATAAGAAGATTTAGGGCTTTAAGTCTAATACTAAGTATCCCGTGCGCTGCGACACCGCAGTTTAAGTTACACACACTCTCTATCTCAGCCGTTCTCTCTCTCTTTCCCTCTACCTGGGCCTTGTGTCCACTCTTAAGCATATCATACATCCAATCTCATCATGCTTAATCTAGCGTGCTTTCACGTGAAAATCTCGCGCCCGGGCGGGGGGGGGGGGGGACAATCAACTTTCTGTTTCTCACACACGCCCAGAGGACACAATGTGATATACATTTCCCCCATATGGCGATTAGTGGCGCATTGGAGGAATAGTTTTTTTATCATGTTGCTTATAAATGGGATAATCTGAGCGATGATAAAAAAAAGGAAATAATCGTTTGACAAAATGATTTCTCTGTGAGGAGTTCTCATTTTCTCCCTGTGTGTGTGTGTGTTGGTTTCCTCCTGATGCTCTGGTTTCGGAACAAAGTGCAAAATCATGCGTGTTTAGATTGGAGATTCTAAATTGACCCGAGGTGACACATTTTTCTATCATATGACGTGGGTTGTGTGTCACTGGATGTGTGCATGACATTATGGAAATCTATTTACATAACTCTATAATACACAGCCACTGGAGGTCAAAGGTCAGCGAGGCAGCCACGCCATAGAAGCACTTTAAGCACCGCCGGCCTATCACGTTCGCCCTCGATGTGCAAATCACATGAGAAACCTGACTCCCAGGCCCCAACCCTTCCTCCCATCCAGCAGTGTCTGCCTGGCAGCACACAGAGATATGGATCTATACAGACAGTGCAGTACAGCAGATGTCTGCATTTCACCCAAATAAACATCTATTTAGCCTTTTGTACCCCCGCAGACCGAGGCACAAGACAGGGATGGCCCTGTGCCATTCTGCTGAACAACAGCTAGATTCAGTGATGCTCCCCTCCCTCGCTTGCTCCCTCCCTCTCTCCCTCCCCTCCTCCTCACCCTCCTCTCTCTCCCTCTCCTCTCCTGTCTGCATGAAGAGTGGTGACTTCAGCCCTTTGCAGAGGACATGGCAAATGCATTATGGAAGGCAGCCTACAGAGATCTGCATGATGCCCCCCCCCCCCCCCCCCACACACACACACACACACACAGGATATGCTTCATCAACCCATCCATCCATCCATTCATTCATCCATTCATTCATTCATTCAGTGCAGCATCATATGATGCACTCAGTCCCCTCTGAGGATTATGGGAGCTTCACAGTGGAGTGGCCTGGGGCCTAGTCCTGCTCTCATCCTTAATGTGACGTGTGTGTTGCTGCTCACCTGATGCTGGTTGTAGTTGTTCCTCTGCTGCAGGAAGGCGCCCTGCTGGGGGTGCAGCTGTGGGCTGACCGGGGACCTGCGGCTCTGCGCCTGCTGAGGGACGTTTATCTGGGGCGAGAAGGGACCACTGAAGCCCTGCACATTAATCCCGGCGCACGGATTAGCCGATACGGGCGAGAAACTCTGGAAGAAGGCCGGGTTGATGGAGGAGGGGATACCTGGGTAGAAGCCGCTGTCAGAGTCCGTGTTGGGCATCTGGTGGATGGAGGGGGCTGTAGGAGGCGGAGGAGGTGGAGCAGGAGGAGGGGGAGAGGAACTGGTCTGCACCGACCAAGGGGTTCCGAACCCGGGCAGGGAGGGGGAGGACGAGCCGGTGCTCTGGAGCTCCGGGCCGGGGAGGTTCGGGAAGGCGGCGCTGAGACCTCCGGACAAACCGGAGCCAGAACCACCTCCTCCTACTCCTCCTCCGCTGCTGTTTCCATTGATGTGGTGGTGGGCGATGGGGGAGTCCATCTGGATCTTGCTCGGGTTTATGGAAGGGGGCGACGCAGCATCAGCAGCTGAGTCCGGCAGGTGGCTGCACCGGGGCCCGGGGTGCTGGGGTCTGCGGCCCGGCTGAAGGTCACACAAATGGTCGGGGAAAGCGGTGTAATCCGCGGCGAAGGAGCTGAGCGGGCTGCCGGGCTGGGTCGCTCCCCTGCTGTCGTTTTCCTCGGTGTTAGTGGCGGAGGTGGTGCTTGTCACCCCCACAGGCTCATCCTGCATGTTTTGCTGACAGCAACAGCAGCGACTGAAGGGCGATCCGCTTCAAAATGTCTCTTTTAAACCGGCTACATACGTTTAAACGTACGTAGATCTCTCCCTTAGCAACCGTCGCTATGCGAGCTCTCTTCAATAGGAAAAAAAAACGTCTGACACGGAGAGTAGAGGAGGGGGTCCGGCCTGTGCGTCGTCCTCGGTGGGGTATTATTATTTTTTACTAAAATTTTTCCGTCTGTCTATGGACCGAGCTGTTCTAGGCCTGTGCAGGTCCTGTCCCCCCTCCTCCGGTTACCGGCTGCGCCTGCTGCGGCAGAGGATTAAAGATCCCTGGACTGGAGTGACGTCACGGACGCGTCACGCCCCGGTGCGCCCGCCTCCAGCACCCGGAGCACGAGCTGCAGAGAAGAGAGGACCGCATTGTTTACGTCATTTCTTCATTATTCATAAAGTGCAGTGGGGTAGGCCTCCACCCTGAGCCCGGTCCTACCGGACAGGAGGAGGCACTGTGGCCTGCTCCATGTCAGCGTATATGCACTCTATGTAAAACAGAAAAACAAAGGATGACCTTGCCTTTTCCCTTTTCCTCTACCATACATGATTTTCATTGACAGATCTATTAATAATAAACTAGCTTGTTATGCTATCTGTGCCACAAAGGCACCAATAGTAAAGAAGCAATAACATAATAATGCTTCATCTCAATCGTCATTTGTTTACAGGTTCAGTTCCTTATCCAGCTGCACCCCTGTGCGTAAGTGCATAAACCTTTGTATGTCGGCCCTGTAGTAGTGGACCGAGTACATGTCAGGGGGCACCACGGTGTAGCCCAATGCCTCATGTTTGACTCCCAGGCCAGATCTTGCACACCCATACCAAGAAAAAATGTAGTTTACAAATGTATTTGTAACCACTAGACCACTGCTGACCGCTTCAACCCTGAGGACCTCCAATATACATGTTTTTGACAATTTGTTATGTTGTTGTATTATTGTTATTATTATTATGTTCATATCTTAAGGAGCAATTTAAAGTCTGCAATCAACCTAAATGCATGTTGTTGGACTGTGGGAGGAAGCCAGAGTGCCTTGTGAGAACCCCTACACACATACAGACCACCAAGACATCATTGGTATAAAGCGGGTATCATAATGGATGGATTGACGTTACAGTAGGGCATAGTGATACTTCATAACTTCTCTTACTAGATGCACAGGACAGGAGACATGCCTATCCTGAATGAAAAGCCAAGGAGAAGAAGAGGGTTTTTAGAGAAGGTTTAAAAGTCTCCAGAGTCAGGGTTGTTGACTGACTCCCCAATGGCGAGGTTGGTCTTCAGTCTGGTCTTAGGGACATCTAGCAGCAGCTGGCTGGCTGACCTAAGTGCCCTGGCCAGAGTGTGAGTGCTTACCTCCTTTTACACAGCAATGCACTATTAGGTGCTGCTTTACTTTTATAAACTCAAATGATTCACCATTTTCTTCAAAATCTGGTCATTTTACTAGATAATCCCTGATATTTCAGTCCTATTAGCATTCAATGTGCATGCGTCCGTGCGTCACTTTACGCACAGATATCCAAAACTAAAAATAGATTTCTTTTTCTTTTTTTCTTGTCAGCTCTTGTCAGAGAGAGATGAATAATCTTCATCGCCTGTTCTGAACTCAGAGCTGACAGGCAAGCCCACCATATGATCTGCCTCAGAAATGGCCCCCACCATCAGCAGCAAATTATGTGTGTGTATGTGTGTGTGTGTGTGTAGACGTCACCATCTGACTGGGCTCATTTGTGTTTGGAGAGAAAGAACAGACAGA
This sequence comes from Karalla daura, assembly GCA_029224185.1. NCBI lineage: Eukaryota > Metazoa > Chordata > Actinopteri > Chaetodontiformes > Leiognathidae > Karalla > Karalla daura. The sequence goes on from CM055194.1 coordinate 20,075,374, forward strand.
GGCTGACTCTTTTCCCCCTGCTGATGAACAGCAGGGTTGTGCAAATTTCAGAATACAATACAATAGATAATGGATATGATTTTCTTTTGATTTGCATTGAATTTGAATTCTATTTCCTTCACTTTAAATTCAAACCGATATCAACGGATCAGTCTTATGAAATAGAATTGGCATATTTATATCTAGTCATTTAGTGGACACCCTATCTAAGGCAACAAAAAAAAACATTCAAGCTACGTCACCGTAGAAACCTACTGCAGCAATAAATACTGCTCTACATTCTCCAGACTACTACTAAGAGACAAGAGTGCAGTAGTGTAAGTCTAAGTAGTGTCCAGAGCATCATTACAGTAAGAGACATGGATACATTCTAAATAAATTCATTTTACTTTGCGCTGTGCCCCTAAATTGTTGCACAGCATATATTGTGGACCACACAATGCATTGAGGGAAAAAGGAAAGAGTTGTTTGTATTGCACTCCAGACTTCTGCACAGTCATCTTTGAGTTTAAATATAAACTTAATCTGGAAACAGGACAGCTCCAGATGGGTTATTCAAACATCTCCTTCTTGTTTGCAGATTTGATTGTGCCTTTGGTGTGAACTCTTTCATTTGTTGTATAACATTAGCAAACACGGATCACTGTTTTTTCTCTCTCTCTTTCTTTCTGTCTCTGGATTGAAGCAGAATAAATCATCCCAATCTGTGTGTGTGTGTTTGTGTGTGTCTCTGTGTGTGCGTATGTGCATTGAATCTAATGAGGAAGACAGATACCAGAGCAGCAAAGCAATGTGCATGATCAACCCACCATCTGCTCACTGCTAATGACGAAGGCTTGTCTCACTATACACACACACGCACACACACACACACACATACACACACACACACTCACACAGCTCTCCGCCCTGCATTGTCACCTATACAATGCTTTTATTTTTAAACCCTAGCACCTGATCACAAATGAGGACAGCAGGCCTGGTCACAGCCTCACCTTAAACTACCATCGGGTTCGCCTTATGATATGAAATGTGTTGCCGTGGTTACTGCTGACACACATCAATCTGAGCACATTGACCCTCAACAACACTTTCCTGTTCTTACCCGATGTGAACCTCACCAATGTCTCAGTTGGATGTCTTGATTTTTGCTTTCAGTTTTCACAGCACCTTGAGCTGTTTTGAGCAGTAAGAGGATACCATTCCTCCCTAGCTGCCCTCCAACCCCCCCCCCCCCAGCCGTAGAGAAATGCCCCATCATAGGGTCCCAGATGGGACGATCCCACCAGTGAGAGGGGGTGGGGGCAGGTGTGGTGGCCGTGGCGGCTCCAGAGCACCAGTGATTACCCAGGCTGTGTGAGTGCTGCAGGGAGGGATATGGGGCAGGCTGCCAGCTGCTGGGGTCTACTGATGATGATGAGCTGGAGGGAGGGGTGGGGGGTGGGGGGGTCATCCGTGGGTGGGAGGGGTGGATGGGGAGGCGAGGGGGGGGTTGCTGTTAAGGGTGGGGGTCTGCTGTTTGACTCCCAGCTGCCCTGAAACATTCAGGGCGGGATTGAGTCAATCCAACCTCAACTGAGTTTTCTTAGATAGATTATATACATGATAGATCGACAGACAGACAGAGAGACAGGCTGTCATAGATAGACTAATAGATAGATAGATAGATAGATAGATAGATAGATAGATAGATAGATAGATAGATAGATAGATAGATAGATAGATAGATAGATAGATAGATAGATAGATAGATAGATAGATAGATAGATAGATAGATAGATAGATAGATAGATAGACAAATGGACAGAAGGATAAATAGATACATTCATGGATAGACAGGCATGTAAAAGTGATACAGTATCTATTCAGATGTAGGCAGCAACAGGAATGAGCTGCCTGGTTATTTCACCCGTCCCTGTCAGCTGAAGCTTCATGGAGCCGTCCCTTTACTGGTTTTGGTCGTGACTGTTATTAGGAAGCACCTGGCTCAGGAAGCGCTATCAGATTTCACTGTGCCTGCAAAGCTCACGGCGCTCAGACCCCTGTCACTCTGCAGCTGCAGTCGTCATAGCAACAGGTCATCTGCATTTCCCTTTGTACGCTAGATGAGTCTGCTTGAGTCAGGAGGAGGATTGATCAGCTCGTCCTATTTGACAGACCCATCCATCAGCTCTGATGACTCTATTCTGGGATACACCGGGTGTGTTCCACCACCTCATAATCCCATCTCGCCACACAGGAAGTCGACCTCCCTCCCTCCGGCCCGTGCCACTCAGCTCTGCCTGGTGTCGGGTTTCTGAGATGTCATCGTCGGGCAGAGGTGACATCGACAGGGCCAAAGGATTCAGAGGGAATGAAATCAGATCAGCGCCATTATTAAAGGGCTGTTTCACTCAAATCGTGAAAAAAGAGTTGAGTGTTTACTATTTCATTCAAACAATTGCAATCTGATTAACACAATTCAATCAAACTAACAGACTCTTTTTTGCGCCATCATAGTTGAGAATTACGAGCGTCCATTGAATTCTTTTCGACAGTAGAAACATCCAAAGAGATGAGGATGCGGTTTCATCCATCCTCATCCCATTCTTCCTCAATAATGCAGTGATGGCATATGTTCACAGGGTTCCATCCGTCCATCTGTCCATCCATCCATCCATTCATCCATCCATCAGCACATAGGTACAAAGCAGGAAATACATGTCGTGGATCATGGACGTGTTGAGTACATCACAAGACATGCACACAGACACACACAGTTCACTCTCACACTCACACCCCTGGGTAATTTAAAGTCTACGATCAATCTGAACACGACAATCTAAAGACAATCTTTGCCTAGGTTTAGTGCTAGAACCTTGGGTCATGGTCCTCTTTCATGCTTACAATCTCACCACTTGAATCTGCTTGAAGGCCTTGATACCACTCAAGATAAACTGTAAAGTATGTTTTTCCTTTTATAGATTTCTCAGATTGATTCTTCAACTTTTCCATTGTTTTTCTCATTTATTTGAACCAGATCTACCTGCACTCTGGATTTTTGCATGACCGTCTGTGGTTTTGATGCCGGTTCACGGGAGGCTTTTTGTTCAGATTTGCGCCCAGCACGGCCTCCAGGACGGAGGCGTCTTTGTTGCAGTAAATTGTCCCTTTGTTGTGTCTCTCTGGTCTCTGAATGGCTCTTTGTGTTGCTGGCTGATAAAGCTTCTGCAAACAGTCATCTCACTGACACACAAACACACACACACACACACACACACACACACACACACACACAGACACTGGAGCGCAGAACCACAGCCGGAGGTGTCGGTAACGATGTTAAAGCCACATTAGTTCACAAACTTACAAACAAATTGACATACAGTGTGACTGTAGATGAGCTTATCTCTTATCCAAACTGGTCACACCTTTCAGCCACACCTAAGGCCACAATTACCCCAGAATCAATCAAAACGCCCTCCCATCGCTTGGCTGGGGTTATTCTGTGGGGCTGAAAGAGCAGCGACTTCGTATTAGAGTGGCAGAAATTTACATTTTATGGCTCGCTGCAGAGGGATTGATTAGGTTTTCGTCTGAGACCGAGACACATCTGTCATGCTTTACAGACCTCAGAAACGTGGCCTTTACTTTATTAGTATTAACATAATTCTAGTGTCTGTAGCTTGTTTATATTCACTATATATTTACTTTGGTCGCGTCTTTGTCTATTGTTCAGTCTCACACATTGTTGTATATTTTTGTATATTTGTCTAATATTTTGTTATTTTGTTATATTACTCATTGGTTGTAGATGGACCACACCATGGTAATGCATTTATTTATGGTATTAACAAAGGAGTTTTATTGTTATTTACTTACTTTAAGGATTGTTGTCAGAGATAATAATATATACACAATAAATACATAAGTGAATAAATAAATAAATAGATAGAGAGGTAAGTTGAGAAGTTTTGGCATCAGATATTTTCATTCATACAATATTATTGTGGGATCATCACAAAACACCCAGAAACACAGGTTATTCAGATTTTGTTGAATATTTACATTGATGATCTCTTCTTCTATTTACCTCGTCTATTTTGTAATTATTTTTTTCTGCCTTTTGTTCCTCCTGCATTTTTATTTACAGACTCTGTGAACCCTGCAAAAGAATCCCCGTGTGCCTGAACTGTCTGTTTTTATAAAAACAACAAATAAAAACCTTTAATCTTATCTCGCCCCCCCATCAGACTCAACTGTGAACGACCTCACATTTGTCCCACTAATTATAACGATCAGCTTCTTCCGCTCACTTTCCGTTATCTTTCATCATCTTTGATCAACCTCGTCCCATTTTCTTTGTCTCCCAGCTCCTCCGACCGCTGCCCCTGCTGCTAATCCCATTCCCAATATTCCCACGAGTGCTCTCCGGTGATTGCGTCCACGTCACATCTGTCCACTCTCTTGACTTTAGCTTGTGTGTGTGCGTGTTTGTGTGTGTGTGTGTGTGTGTGAGTGAAAGAGATGGTGTTATCTTAATGTCAGAGTAAATCTCCGTCGGTTGTTGCACAGAAGCCAGAGCTCTGTTTTAACAGCAAACAGTCGCATGAACAGATAACAGCCTGCAGCCTCCTGCGCTCCATAGGCCGTTTATTTGCACACAAATACACAAATGGCCCACGCACACACACACACACACACACACACACACACACACACACACACACACACGCACACACACACACCATAATGTCATGGAACAACAGGGCTCTCAGACATATGGGGATGTCTTTAATGTTGTTTAAAGGGGAAACAAAGAATAGATGTGCTTAGATACACACACACACACGCAGAGGCAGACAGTGTGCTGCTCCTCTCTGATTCAGCCTACTGGAACACCTGTCTGTCAGTGTACTGCAGGTAATGTAATTAGGTGTGTGTGTAATGTGTTTGTGTGTGTGTGTGTGTGTCTGTAGATGTGCATCTGGACGTGTGCTGCATGCATTGTCCAAGGGGATCTCAAGTGTCAGCAGCACAGAGCTGCAGCTGGGGGTCAGGGGTCAACGATGACAGGTGTCCGTGCTGTCCAGATGCATTATGGGAGGCCGGCAGGTGGAAGCAGAGGGAGAGTGCGGATGTTGATGTTTGTCTCCTTCACTCACCCTGATTATAGACCAAAACGCAGCAGCACTGATAGTTTTTTTTTCTTAGATCTCATTATGTGTCATTATGTGTACATTATGTGGGGCACAAGTTAGTTATAGCAGTCCAAAATCATATAAAATATATAGAATACAACGTTGTTGTACATCAAGAGAAGGTATCATCAAACCTGAATTATTTTAATTTACAGAACCAACTGTAAAGTAAACAATTCTTTGATATGGTATCAAAAAATAGAAATAGGCATTACTGTAAAAACAGTGAAATGAGGAAGTATCAGGAGAAGAAAAGCTGAAACGAGTAAACCACAGACTGATTCAGTTAAATCAAGAATGCTCTTCATTCATTTTAATTTCATTTTCATCTATCTAGAGAAATAAACAGCTGGGTGGAGGCAGACTCCCTTCTCCCTTTTCTGACATAGGACTTAACTATTCTCTACAGCTTACAGCAACAATCACAATACTTCCTGAAACCAATCAAAAACCAGAAGGATACACTGTAATGAACATGAGTAGAACAATGGGGCACATTCAACTTGAGCAATGCCATTGTTTTACAGCCAACAATACATCGACTGAAATGCAACCATAAAACACAAACAATCAACATTTTAATGCATCAACTCTAAACTGCCTCTAGCAAACCACCTGAGACATTAATTAACTCAACCTTACATCTCACACTGATCACATTCAGTGTGACGTCCTCTTCCTCTCCAGCTGTGCATCTTACTGCCCCCTAGTGGCCCGAGGAGAACACGCACCCTCTTCGCATCTGGTCTTAAATGATGAAATGATTTTCACAGGCTTAAAACAAAATCTGACTTCGTGTTTTAGCCCTAGATAAGATCACGTCATGTTCTAACTCCTCCGCAGAGCTTTTTTTATTATTGTGCTCAAGAACAGACACTGGGGGAAAAGGGTTGTGCCACACAGCTTTTGGTAGAGTACAAAAGCAATCACCCTGAGTGGAAACGCTGGGGATTAAACAAGGCTTTAAAACATAATGCAAATTCAAGTAAAATGTCTTTAAGCTGCTTCTTCTTCTGATGGAGTATGTCATAATAATAGTAACAATAATAATAATAATAATAACTTTATAAAGCGATCCATCTCCATCCATCATCTTCACTCATTCATTCACTCATTCACACCAGTCTAGGATCTCCAATTGGCCTTTATATGCATGTTTTTGGACTGAGCAAGGAAACCAGCGAATTTGAAATAGAGAGTCTGTGGAGATTTTTTTTTCTAATCCATTTTATAATCCAAGAACTTGTCAAGCAAAACAACTGGATTTCTCATAGACTCTTGGGGACATTTCACCTTTTGTTCTAGAGGGTTCTTCTTAACTAGAGCTTAAACTAGAGCTTCTTAAATCCTGGGCTAAAGAATTGAACAAGCCTCTTGGACAAAATGTCCTGTTGCTACTATTAACAACTTCTTGAATCCATTCTGCATATGTGCACAATATTTGTTGTGTCTCTTCTCTCTTTACTGCCATAATAACACAGCTATCAAAATCGTGGGACCAACAGGGGTTCATACAAGTTTTAGAGACTCTCTCTCATACTAATGAACCGACTTAATTCCATATTTCTAAACTACCTAGGATTATATAACGCACAGCAGTGACTCTCCTCTATCCAGGTGATGGTCGAACAAAGACGACAGGCTTTATCTGACGTATAGCAAACAGTCCCTTCCCCCGTCCGGCCGTCCGATCCTCCTGTGGCTTTGTTGACTCGTCTGCTGTGCAGCCTGACAGTTTCTCCATTGAAGGCCAGGGAGGAGGCTGCAGAAGGTGAATGGAGGCAGGCAGCTGGGCCAGATGGTGTCAGAGCAGGTTTATGAGGGGTTTGTTCAAGATGCCTTGATAAAAACAAGTGAAAATTAGCTTCTTTTTTTGTTGCTGTTGCTCAGCACAGCGATTAAAGCCTTGTCAGGTGAGTGTGTCCTGGCTGATTGCAGCACAATTGGGTTTGAGTTTCCATCATTTGGAAGCAGCTGCTGCTTCTGCATGATAACTGGGATTTAAACACAGCCGCCGAGACTTATTACTCACTTGTTATGGTGTTGAACAGAGAAGAAAATCAATACCAATCACTTCATTTATCGCTCATAACACAACTCTCCCTTGCGATGTGTTGATCAATATATTGAACCTGTGCGTTCATAATGGACAAGAAGGTGATCCCAGAAACAGAGCTGCGCAGCCTTTGCCGATAGATAACACATAAATGCATCTCGTTTCACAGTCTAAAATCAATTCATTTGGTGAAACAAAAGTATGAAGAGCGTCCGTGTGTTTTGAAGGTTGTTTTTATGCCCAAACTGAGCTCTGAGTGAATCCTGTGAGAGCAGCCGTCTGGAGGAGGAGACGAAATCACAGCAGCTGCTGTTGAGCGAAGGCTTTGTAAATACAAATATACAAATGCTTCTGTTTCCTCGGGCCTAATGAGGAGCAGAAAACCACAGCGTGAAGTACACAGAGATGTGTGTAAGTCAATTAAGATGTGAGAAAAGAGCTAAATCCTTGAGGCGAGCGGGGCTGTTAGTTGCGGAGACATTTATTTCCTGAATTGGTCTCTATTCATTCATAAATTGGAATGACAAGAAGAGGAATTAAATTCGCTGCAAATCAAAGAAATCCCACTGTCACACACACAAAAGAAGAATGGATGAATCTCATCCTCTGTGAGCCTGGTTCTTCCCAACGTTTCTGACTATTGTAACGGCCATTTTTCCTCGCCACAGTCTCTTACAGTTTACTCATATGTGGTATTTGTTAGACTCTTTTTTGTTTATCCATGTTGTTTGTTTATGTAAAGTGTCTGGAGATAACATTGTTAAATAAATTAGAATTGGAACTGAATATATTATACTCCGGTCCAAACAAATTATTCCAGGAAATGAAGAGTTTTTCTTTCACATTCCACAAACAGAAATAAAATAAAGAATCATACTGAAAGATAGAGTGCAGTTGTTACCAGATTTAGCCAAACTATCTTAATCTATAACGAGACAGTTGATGAGTGGTTGGCACCGTCACAGCAAGAAGGTTCAATGATACAGGAGATTTGACCGCAGCAACATAAACTCCAGGTGAAGATCTTCCACAGGTGCACGCAGGTCAGGTGAGCGGCCAAAAGCTCAATGGAAAGGAGAGTAAAGAGTAGTAAAACACAGTTTGGTTTGGTTGAAAGTGGTGGTACATCTCAACAAGAAGGTCCCCGGTTCAATTCCAATCAGACTGAAAGCCTGACTGTGTAGAGTTTGCATAATTAGGCCAACTGGGGGCTCTAAGTTGCCCCCAAGTGTGAGTATGAGAGAGAGAGTGTGTACTGTGATGATCTAAAGCCCTGTTCATGGTGTCTTCCCTTACTTTAACACTGTTATGTAAGATAATGGATGGATGGAACATTAACTCAGTGCTGGTATTAATCTAATATGACACTTCACCCTTAAAAACTGTTTTAACTCCTGATGAATTCATCAGGTCCAACTTTTCTGATAGATCCTCAACCTAAAACCTTCAGTTTTGTGACTAAAATCTCACAATAAACTCTCGAGAAGGCAGAAGGCTGCAGTGCACCTGTCTGTACAGCAGGAGGCAGTGTTTCTCTTCCTAATGCTTCTCTGGCTCCAGGTTTTGCTCTTACACGTGTAGATATGACACCAGGGAGTGAGGGACTGGATTCCAGCCACTGCTTTGATACCAGTTTGTTTCTTATGTGCCCATTAAAACCGTTCAAAAAAGTTTTATATAAAGCATTTAATTTACAAGTTTTTTTAGTGCAGTAAATTAGGTTTTCTCCAGGGCTTTTTGTGTGTATGTGAGTGAGTGTGTGAGTGAGTGAGTGAGTGCTGGGTGAATGCATTCATCTCCAACCTTTCATATCAGAGCCATAAAGTTGGCTTGCTCCAGCAGACTGTGATATTGTTGCTGGAATGTTCTCTGTAAGGGTTTTATGGCCTTTTCCTGTAAAGTCTCTTCTGGGACCGACTGAAAATCTTCCTCAACAGACAGTCGAGGACGTTCCAGTGTTTTTGTAGAAAATTCCCCCTGACAGCCACAGAACAAATCTAATAAAGGCTGAGCACCTCGCTGGGCTTTCTCGGGTCTCTGTGATGATTGCAACATTCACTCCCTGCATGACAGAGACACTAAATCTGGAGACACTGCTCGTCTCACACTGAGAGACCATCCTCATCACCATCATTTGCTCGACACCGAAATGAACTATAAAGTGTGGGCCGACGTCCGAGCTTTGCATTCTTATATGGCTCTTATACGCTACAAATGTATCCAGTTTTGGAAATTGTGATTTACTTTTCATGCGAGTTTCCAGTTTTCTCTCTGTTTTTTCTGGCCCATAAAATATCGCAGTAAATCTGTGGCAGAGAAATGAGAAACGCAGGCTTTACATCGCAAGAGTTGTCTCTTTTTACCAGATCATCTGAGAAAGTTGGAAGTGCAAAACCTACATTCACTGCATTCACTCTCTCTGTGAAACTGTGAAACGTATTGTTGCAGTTTCACATCTTCTTACACTCAGTATGGGAAATAAACAACCTCAGTGCATACTGGGAGAAGTAATGAGACACAAAGAAAATTGCTGAAATGCGCAGAAGAACGACTGGGAATCCCAACTCTTAAATAAGAGCAAACAAACTACCAGACTGCAAAAGGTCGAGTACATTTCAGAGCCCTGTAGGAATAATTCATCTTAAAACAATGTCAGACTGTATGCAGTGACTGTGAAATCCTCAGAGGTCACGACTGCAAGTACAGGATGAAAAACAACAGAAATAAAACACTAATAAAGGGAAGGACTGTCGGGTGAGAGACAGGAAGGGGGAAGTGTTTTTTTTTACTAGATTTACCAGACAAACATGGAGGCAGACTGAGTCATTGGTAGGAATGTTTTATGTGGGAAAACTTGCCATCATTAAAAGAAAATATTATTTATTAATTAGACTAAAATCATATGAGAGACAAGAAATGAAGCAGATATGAGAAGATAGGTCATGTGTGTACAAAGTGGGTCAAGAAAATGAAAGGGTGAATAACAAGTATTACATAATCTGCTCAGTTTACTCAAATAGTTTCTTATTCACACATCCAACACTATCATTAATGTTGTTTTTGGTTGGTTTCCAACCAATAAACATCTTAGTTTTAGTATATATTAGCTTTGTTGCTAAACGCTGAAACTAAAAGCACATGCCAAGAGTGACAAATCTCTTTCCACCAAAATGGTTCCAGTACTGGTTCCAGGCTGCTGCCATTGTTGGTTCATATCAAACCAGTTAAAAAGAAGTTGCTTTACCACCCTTAAAGGGACAATCCCTGAGGGCTGAGTCAAAATGTGGATTTTTCCTCAACCATATCTGTTTCTATTGTTGTTCTTATTTTTCCAAGAAAAAAACATGATGGACTTGTTGTTTTCGTTGGTCTCAAGTTCATCTTTATTGTCATACATGTTAGGATGCTGTGGGCTAGTACCGGGGGATTAGTTGATTTGATGATGGATAGATGAAGGGTTTGTGACCTTTTCCACCTAGATTTCCTTCCAGTTTGAAAATATTTCTTAACCTGAAGACTACCTCTGCCCATTGACCCCACCTTCAGCTGCTGATCTAGACAGTTCTCCTGGCCCAGTAAAAAAGTGGTGCTACTCTGGGTATTTCACGGGTTAGAAAGAAAAACACTTCCAAACCAGTCACTTGCCCAGAACCACGTGTTTGTGTGAAGAAGGGGTCCCTGTTGAGGCGGGAGATGTACACAGATGGACAAGGAAGGAAAGTAGAGACACGAAAGTACAGACACGTCAAAACACAGCCGAGTGAGGAAAGTAGTAAACTGAGACGAAGCTCCCTTTGAACGACACAGGAGATTAGAACCCAGCTACACAAACTCCAGATTAGGATCCTCCACAGGTGCACACAGAGAAAAGCCTAAACACACCACACGCAGAGTTCAAAAGTTAAAGAGTAGCAAAACACAGGAGGGGGCGGCGCATTGGATTGGTGGATAGCAACGGCACCTCGGCAAGACCGAGGTGTGGATTGGTCTCCCAGAGTCTGCATGGATGTTCTCCTCCAGTTTACTTTCACATTGTGAAATCGTGCATGTTTAGGTCATCTGGAGGCTCTAATTTGCCCTTACTGTAGGTGAGCTGGAGATCCGTGTGACAAAGTGCAAAGTGGGTAAGATATCAGAGCTGAAGGTTCAAATGAGGTCCATTGCTAAGAGCGACGTCTGAAACGGTTAGAATGCAGATTTTTAGCCATCCAATTAAGCATAAGTATAAACATCCAATTCTGATGTTTATGCTTATTTCATGAATTACAGTGTTTTTGTCTCCATTCATAGCCGTTAAACTGGAGAATGAGAAAGTGATCCAAGCGAAACTCTGGTGAAATAAAGATGGCATCAGCCCGGTTTGTTTGTTTAGCCTTCATAAATCACATTCAATCAACTTAGTTTCGCTCCACTTAGTCAGCGCCTCCTCCCTGCCGTGGCTCTTACACACCCCTCCTCCTCCCCCAGGTTAAACGCTGCTCTCGTCCACATCTTCAGATCGGGGAGCGCATTGCCAAACACGTGTCTCGTCTTTAAAGTGCAGTTTGTGCTCAGCAGAAGCATCAACATCGACATGCCGCTTAGCTGCCATGTGAATGTAAACTGTCTGCGCACGCTTCCTGCCTGCAGCTGTTGTATCCTGGTAAACACCTGTCTGTCGTACAATAAAACAAATCTCAGAGGTGGAGTTACACAGTAAAACCACCTGACCTTGACCTTTCCCCTCTCTGTGGCAATTAACTCAGGCAACAACAGGACATGAATCCTAGGAGCAACTATGAAAATATCTGCAGGCGTCGATTCCTGATTTGTTTTGGGGTTTTTTGCAGCCCGGTCCAGGTCGATTGGGTAACAGATTCGGTTGCCGTGGTGACGAGATAGATGTATGCCATCAATACTTGTTGCGCAACACACCAGAAGTACAGACGTCGAGCAACTGTGAGTTTGTCAAACGAACCCAACAAAAGCCAGAAACAGGTTTCCATGTCAAGTGTGGTCTGATTTCACTGCGTAAATATTGTTCCTGGAAAGACTTCTAACTTGTTTATCCAGGATCAACATCAAAACCAACCAATAAACAGCTCATAAAAAAAGTCTCATTGAAACTGTGTGGTGGCAGATGACAGAGAATCAGAACACAAGAGCAGAAATCTGGCAGAGTTTTTCAATTAGGCTATACTGTTTGTCCGGAAGAATGAGTAGAAATCCAATAAAGGTATCCAAGACACAAAATGCAGAAAGAGAAGGTTGGGCAGAGCCGAATGCACCTGGAACACACGCTGAAACAGACAAACTGGTGAACTGGCAGAAAAAGGAAATACATGTGGGAAAACACACAAACAATACACGGGTGCAGGTGATCAGGGTGAGGCAGGTAATCACAAACAGAAGGGCAGGAAGAGCAGGTATCTGCAAAATGAGACAGTGACGAGTGATTGATGAGGCAGAAATGATCAACAACGCACACGGAAGACTGAAAACATCTAAACACAACCAAAAGTTTTGAGAGTGCAGAGAATAACATTTTTTTGAGGGTTTTGACATGCGGGAATAACTGTCCCAGCCATTCATTATCTTAGCTGCTTTGTTACCTGCAAAGGCAAGAAATACACCCTGGACAGTACTCTACACACACACACACCATTCATTCACACACACACTCACACCTGGGGGCGATTCAGGATCCACTGAAACATGCATGTTTTTAGACTATGGGAGGAAACTGGAGTTCCTAGAGAAAGTCAGGACAGACATAGGGAGGGCATGCAAACTCTATACAGAAGTTATGTGTCATGGAGGTTTACTCCAAGTCAGACCAGGAGAGTGCTAACCACTCTTATAGCATGTTGCAGGAATTTTTCACATGTATCTATGGGGCTTATGAGGCTAAATGACCAGATGTGGCCTTTTTTTATTCTGCTTATCCTAGCTTAGCTAAATTCTTTCTCACAGATGTATTTAATAGCCCCGTTGTGGGCTAAATATGTATTTGTTGATTTACATATTGAAAAAAAATTCAAGCAGCTCTTGACAGGCTGTGGTTACAGTTTGAATAAAATGTGGATTTTTCTTTTTTTCCCCCCCCAATCATGGCCCTTTATCTACATATGAGAAATCCGGCCGATTGGCTGTCTATGATGTTGATCCTGGACAAACAACTCGTCCGTGGTCTATCCAGGGACGACATGTGCTCGGCGAAATCAGATCGAGCCTGATGTCATGACAGTCGCAGAGATTATCTCTGAATCTGTGTTTTGAGTGGACGTCACTTGTGCAGACAGAGCCGAGCCTCCTCTCCTCGTCTCCTCGTCTCCTCTCCTCGTCTCCTCGCGGCTGTGTTTACAGTGGACATACCATGCCCGGAGCTGCTGCGCTCTAGAGTTTCACTAAAAAGGCCCGGGACTGACTCCTGTTTGAAGCAGCCTCGCGATTGCGAATCTAAACTTTCTGCTCTGTGTTTACGTCTCTGCGTCCCCCTGAGTATTTCGGGCAGCGCTGACATGCCTCCTCCCTCTCCGGATAATAGGATGGAGTTGGACGCTGACACTGCCGCTCTCTTATTGGATAATGAGGGGAAGTTAGACGCTGACACGACATGCGCTCTTCACTTGTGTCCTCTTTCATCTGGTTTCAATTGTGGCTTTTAGTCTTTTTTTTCCCCCCCTCTCTCTCTCTATCGTGAGCCAAGAGAGCTTTTGAAGAAGAAGAAGAGTTGAGTTTTAAAGGATGGCCTATAGGCTAATTTTAGTAAAACCACTCTATCACCCAAACCCTGTGTATGTTTAGCTCTGTGTACATCTACAGCATAATGGAGCATTAAAACGAGCCTCTGAATGGCTCGGGCTATAACAGAGCCTCTAGGCCTGCGTTATCTCCCCTCACAGCTTGTCCAGGTGGGCACACGATGGGATGAAACTTGCACAGAGTGTCCTCACCGCAGCCCGCTCCCCCGCCACGTCCCAGACTCCCTCATTCCTTCCCTTGAACTGTAACCTCCTCTCTTCTCCTCCTCCTCCTCCACACTGCTGCTGCTGCTCCTCACATCTGGGCCCATCGAGGTCTACGTCCTGGAGTCACCCACTGGTGCCGTCTGACCAGTTTAATCAGGATCAGAAACACTTTATCGATCCCTGAGGGAAATTGTGTTTGTCACAGTTGCTTTTAAGGGAACCTGGAGTGGTTGAATGGAGTTTCATCCTCAGTCTGGTGTTAATATATGGAAGCTATGGACCATCAGGTTTGTCATAAATACCTCAGATGGTGTTTTGGAAATGACTGGCTGTCTTGCCTGCCACTCACAAATGATCATGTGACTTAACAACAGAGTTTAGCAACTTTTTCCTAAACTAAGTGGTAGCTGGTTTAGGAAAACAGCTATGGAGCGTGCACACACCCAGCCTCACATGTTTGATCCAGAATCAGGACGAACCAGATACTGAGGAAGAACAAGGAGCACGTTCACTCACCAGAAACTTCACCAAACTACTACTTTGCAGTACTATGCATTCATTTACATGAGTACTTGAGGGTGGGTGGATACTTGCAAACTGTTAGGGGATTGATGATTATTTGTGTCACTTATTTATTTTAGCTGCATTTTGATGTCTGAGACTTTCTTGATGTTTTTTTTTCACGTTTTGTACATCTGTTGTTGTTCAACAAAGCCAAGGAAAAAGAGTTTTCCATTTTTAGATCCCTTACAACCGAGAATAAACAGTCATCAGGCCTAGAATCACAATAACAGAAAAATAACAATTTCTATGAGAATGCTGCCATTTTTAGTAATCTAATCGGATCTAGACATTTAGCAGAAGCTTTGGTCTAAAGCAACTATATTGCAATAGAGACCTAATGTAACAATGAAATCTAATTTTTCAGACAAGGGATGAGAGTGAGATTAAAAACTGCAAACCTCCAGCAGAGCGCTTACCTCATCCCTGTTGATAGGGACTGACAAAAGAGGTGGAAGCTGAGGGAACTACTGGACTTTTCCTCTCCTAAATTGCTTCAATTTGTCGTCTTGCCATTTAATTATTTGACATTGTGTTGATAAAAGAGTGGCTTTGAGAGCAAGACTCACTCCGGGAAGAGAAATCGAGGAGGGAGAGGGTAGAAATGTTGACCGAGCCTATGTTTACCTGCAGCGCTGCTGAGTTAATGATGAACTGAGGACTGAGGAGGCGGGAGCTGCTAAAAGGGTCGGGGTGACTGATGAGGACTGCACCTTCCAGGCTCCACTCTGTCCAATACGACGTCGCCTCCTCCACTTAAACCACATGGGATTCAACCGGAGTAATACAAGCTCTTATTGTTTTGCCTCAGCTGACGATTACCCTCATGCCCTCCGGCTCTGCTCGCATCTCCAAAGACTTTAGGTCCGAGGTCATATACAGAGATGTCTCCACACTAAACACACCTGAACATCTCAAATCGCTTATTACACCAGTGTCACCAGTGTCTGATACGACTGGAAAGTGCTTTAAGACTAGACAAGCTCTATATAGAAAAACAGCCCACTTCCTAGTCCTATAAGCTTAATGCATCTTCCTTTCTACTATAGGTTTAACACCGATTCCTCATCTCACAAATGGACCGTAGCATTACTATGCTTGCATTAAAGGATTACCTGAGCTTTTGGGCGAGTGTGAGTTAGGTGATGGCCTCATCCCCCCCTTATGCAAACACACCGACTGACCTGCAGCGTGCATGTGCTGCTCCACACTGACCTGCAAACATCTTGAACTTACATCCTCCCCAAAACGCAGGAAACAAACCAAAGCAGTCAGGTTTTTTTTTTCCACTGCAGATCTCTAATCTGACATATGTGGCTGGAAATGCAAGAGAAAACAGAAACTGATGTGATTTGATTGGAGCTGATGTTTAACACAAACACCGGGGATTTGGAACAAGGTCAGCGGAACAACAACAAGTCAGACCCTCGACCTTCACGTTTCACACTGATAATGGACCATTAATCACTGCCGGGGAGTTCACTGGGCTCAATCCTTTCATTCTTCTTTCTTAGAAGAAAAAAAATGTGGTCCGGGCTTTCAGACATTTCTGCAGCCGTTCAGGCAAAAATAACTTGCCTCAGTGTTTAAAGAGCAACGTTGGAAGTTTGTAACACAGGGGTTAAACATATTCAGCAGCGATGATTAGCTCTGCAAGAATGAATGCAGGCTGAATTCTTTAGGTTGCAGCAACTTTGATGATAAATTCAGGCTAAATACATCAATCAGCGAGCATTAGGTCCCTGTTGCTTTGTGGAGCAGTGTCTTATTACATGTTTGACAGGTTTATCAGGGAAAAACTGTGGAAAACTCCCAAAGCAAACGGAAAACATTTTTGGTGAAAAACATTAGGTAGTTTGCTGAAATGTGGCCACAGTTACATGGACAAACAATGCGACAAGTTTTTTTGAATGAAATGTCCTTAAAATGAGAGTTGGAGCTTGCATTTTTCTCTGGGTTCCTTCCACAGGTCAAAACCCTGCAGGTTTAGGTCGATTAGGTCGACTAAGGTTCGAGCAGAACATGACAGTATAATGTGGGTAAGATAATGGATGGATGGATACATTACAGAACAATTTTATGAAACTGAGTCACAATCTCAAAGCAAATTAAAAATACTCAGAAACATACAACACTCATACATTAAACTGGTTGTTGAAACATGGTTGCCTTTATGTTCAAAAACTTTCTTTTGAAACGTGACTAAAATGACAAAAAACAGTCTATTCACAGTTGGTGGCTGTTTATTCTTATTCTGACAGAGAGGAAGCCCTCACACCTTGAGGTAATTTAGTCTCCAACCGATCTAAACATGCATGGTTTTGGACTGTGGGAGGCAACATCCAAACTCTGCACAAAAAGGCCCCCAGTGTGACCGACCCTCTGGCACTAACTCATCCCGTGGCTGTAAAGGTTTCAATTTACTTTAAACTGAGATGAATTTGCTCGTAAATTTCCCATGGGACCAATAAAGAAATATCTAATCTTAAGACATCACAGCACTGCTGAGCAAAGGTGACAAACTCCAGCCTGTCCGCTCCGTGGGCGATGGCAGATGTGTGACCGTGGGGCTGGACGTCGCTGGGATGACTTTTCCAAAAAGAGCAAAGGTCAGAAATGTGGGTTTTGGGTCAGTACCCCCCCCTTACCCCGCCCCCACAGTAAATCTGTTAAAATGAGATTTTATTTTGTCTCTGCAGCGAGTGCAGAGGGATTGTCACCACAGGAGCGATCTCCACCTCCTCCCTCCATCTGCACTAAACTGTCCCCGGTGTGGAGCTGTTTCCAAGACTCTGGCATGTAGCTGGGTCAGTGTGTGTGTATCTGTGTGTATGTGTGTGTGTGTGAGAGTGTGTGTGTAAATGCGTCTGGGTTATTGTGAGTATACATGTCCCCAGAGTGGATTCATTTTCACAGCTTGGTGGTGTGGCTAATAGCAGATTTAATTTGGCATCTATTTTAATCCTGTGGATGCCAAAGTCAGAGCGGCGCTAATCATAAACTCAACATTCACATGCGCACACTCACACACACACACACGCATGCACCTGTGTGTGTGTGTGTACGTTGAAATACATCAGTAGCTTCTGTCCGTGTGATATAGAGGGGGAAAACCACAGAACAATGACACATTTGTCTGCTGTTCTGTGCAGCCAACAGAGCCTGAGGTTCTCATCACGGTCGCTAGATGACGCTGTTGCACCAAGACTGTCCTCTTTTCCATCTCAGCACCTCACTGTCTCTGGTAGACACTGACCAGTCCCAGACTTCCAACCTTTTTTAAGGAGAAATATCCCACATTTCCCCCTGGAAAAGCACAATTTCCTTCATTTTTTTTAACATTTCAGTTTCTACTGATTTAAACTTCTTCATGTGTCTCAAGTGTGAAGGTGCAATAAAGTGAACGTCCGGCTGGGCCGAGCCTGCAGACCAGACCTGTCCAGGATGAGACCTGCTGTGTGGAGATGGGAGGAAGCAGTAATCTACACCCCAATCAAACCATAAATTTGGGAGGGGGTTGATTCAGTTTGGGGGGAGACAGACAGTGGCTCTTTATCTTAAATAAATATTTGCTCCAACAACCACAGCTACAACAAAACGCTCCTGATGCCGCAAAAACCTGGGAACTTCTGCAGCTGATCTGAGCTGACAAAGAGAGATGAGGCTACTCCAGGTTCTTGTCCTGGTTTTTTAGTCAGATCCCAGGATAAAAAAAAAACCAAACCTGCCAAACCCCCTCAGGAGGTGGTTGCATGACTTCCAGCAGCTCAAAGTAATAATTTCCATGGAGCATCACAGTAAACAGCAGAAGAATCAGAAGTGTGAGGTGGGGAACCCCGCTTGTCTGTAGATTTATGCCCTGGTGACATCTTTATCTCCACAGTGATTTAAAGCGTCTCACATCAACTGCTTTATTCTCCAAAAAACAACGCACAGAAGTCTGCAGACTGTGTTTGTGTGTGCATGTCTGTGTGCATGCATGCATGCATGTGTATGTGTATGCATGTCTGTGTGTGCGTGTGTGTGTTTTCTCCTTCCTCTT
Organism: Karalla daura; assembly: GCA_029224185.1. Lineage (NCBI taxonomy): Eukaryota > Metazoa > Chordata > Actinopteri > Chaetodontiformes > Leiognathidae > Karalla > Karalla daura. Next base: position 20,094,163 of record CM055194.1, read on the forward strand.
GGAGCTGCAGGAGTGGGCTGGAGTCTTCCTCCTCCGGAGCGCACAGGGGGAAGAAGTTCGCACCAGTTTTGCCTCCAATCCAGAGGAGGTTTCAATAGCAGCAGCACGGCAGGGGAGGGACGCACTGCCAGCACTCAGGATACCCACTCGCACACACACTCCCACACACACACACTCAGTCACACACACTCCTGCCCACCAGAGACCAGTTAAATCCGCAAGAAAACTGCAAACACGCACCAGAGCTTCTCTCCTAATCCTGGTTGATAGGCACCAACAAAAGAAGAACTGGGAACTGAAGGGAAACTTATTGGACTTTTACTTTTTTTTCCTCAATCATTTCAGGGTTTTTTCACACCCTTTTTAAACTTTTTAAACATTTTTTTATATAAATATATTTTTTGACATCTTTGGTGATATCGGAGTGGCTTCATCCTCCAGACAACTTCGTACCTAGAGAGGTAAGGTTTCACCCTTCGTCCTCTTTACGCACTCTCTCAGCCTCTCGGTTCAATTTTTTAGGTTTTGTTTTATTCAAAGTGCATGAAAGTAAAACAGTGTCTTTGAAGCTTCTGCCAGAAACAGAGAGACAAGGGGGGGAAGAGTCTGAGAGGTTTTGCGGTTTTACAACTCCGGGAAGTTAAAAGTTTCAGACGCATTTCTCTCTATCAAGCCTCAACTCGCTCGTTTCTTTTAGTCCGACTTTATTCCTGTTGAACTTTAGTGGAGCCTCGGTCGCTTTTGTGGGTCTGCATATCTAAAAGAAAAAAAAAGGGTTCCCATGCTCCCGGTCAGAGTGGCCACAACAGCAGCAGGACGCGGAGGGACTGTACGGGGGACTCGACCCGGTACCCGCTCCGGGGCTGCGGCACCCGGCGGGACTGGTGCGTCAAACCCGGTAACCCCGGTCTCCCCAGTCCCCCCGGTCCAAACAGGTCGTACCCGGTCCCGTCAGTCCCCCGGGTCCAAACAGGTCGTACCCGGTCCCCTCAGTCCCCCGGGTCGAAGCAGGTCCATACAGGACAATACTTGCTCGCCCGGTCTTTCAAGGACCAACCCGGCCAACCCTGTCCATACCGGTCCAACCCGGTGTCGGGGCAGCAGCAGCACCCGGCTGGGCCGATGTCTCCACCCGGGTCCGACCCAGTCCCTCACGGTCCCCATCAGGTCTTACCCGGTCCCCATCAGGTCCAACTCGGTCTGACCCGGTCTCTTAAAATACAACCGGGTCCAAACAACCCGTCCCCCGTTAAGTCCCCTCACATGTCCATCCCGGTCCACCCCCACCGTACTTGGTACACTCCGGTCCAACCCGGTCTTCTTAAGTCCATCACGGTCTCTCCAGTTTTAACCCGGTTCCCCTCGGTCCAACTAACCCGGTCAAACGCGGTCTCTCCAGGTCCGACCCGGTTCCACTCAAGCCAAACCCGTCCCACCAGGTCCGGTCCTCGCGCGCATCTCACCGCGTTCACCTGTGATCATCTATTCCTCCAAACCAAAGCGATAGACACCAAAAATAATTAATTTACTTGTTTTGAGTAAGAGATTACAGTACTCTGTAACCCGGGTATAAACCATGTACACGGTGGTCGGTTCCGCTGCTCCTGTCCCTTAGTTTGCTGCAACTTTGATAATTAGTTCAAGATTCAGAGATCAATCAGTGGGTATAACTCATTATAGAGCGTGGTTTTATGACAGGGGGTGACAGAGGTTTGGTGGTTAGCACTGTCCTGGGTTCAACTCCTTCTGTGAGGAGTTTGCATGTTCTTCCCTATGTGTGTATGTGTGTGTGTGTGTGTGTGTCCTCCATCCTATCAAAGTGATAGGACCCTGATCATGTCCATGGTTTTTAGGGGGTTGTCTCCCCTCCTCCATCCTCTCCCCTCCTCTTCCTCCTCCTCCTCCTCCTGGTTAATGAGAGACATCCCCGGAGCAGGGACCTGAATAACTGTATTTAGTAGTAGCAGGGGTGAAGCCACTGTGCCTCCCCCTCTCTTTTTTCTGCTCTCTAAGGAGAATGAATCATGAACAACAACAACAACAACACAACAAGAAAAAAGACTCTTAAAATGGGAAGGTCTGCGTCTCATACCGTAACTAAACCGTGATTTGCATATGAAAACTGGCCTGGATGAAAGACTCCTCCAGCGAGGAGAAGTAGTGACAGGCTGCGGAGCTTTTACTGTCCCCTCCTGCCTCCCCCCTCTGAGGGAGGGAGGGAGGGAGAAAGAGGAAGGGGGTCACACAACCCGGAAGATTAAGCATGCAACTTTTCCCCCCCTGTTTTCTTTTAATTTCCTTGTTTAATTATGCACCATGTCCACACCTCCTTCTCTACCAGTCTGCAGAGACCCCTCATTGTGGACGGACCCCAGAGCAGCTCTCTCTCTCTCTCTCCATCTCCATCTCTGTCTCTCTCTCTCTCTCTCTACATCCAATGATCCACTCATTTCCCACGCTGTGCCTCGTGTGTGTGCATGTGTGTGTGTGTGTGTGCGTCCCCCTCCACCTCCGGGGATGATGGGCAGTGGGTGGATGACTTTCCCATGGGGGCATTTTCCCTTGTAATCTTTAATCACCCTCGCAGCCACAATGCCAGCACATCAGTCAGAGCCACCATCTCTAAACCTCCTCCTCCTCCGCCTCCTCCTCCTCCTACTCCTCCGCCTCCTCTGCCTCCTCCTCCTCCTCACCCCGGACCCTCACTCCTATCTGAAAGGGTTTTCTTTTTTGACGCGGAAAGCGGCCCTGCGACCTGACCCTCCTCAGAGACACATTCCAGGATGTAGCGCTAAATGCAAGCTCCAGAGATGGGACTATAAAGAGGCACTGGGGGGAGGAGGAGGAGGGGGAGGTAGAGGAGGAGGAGGTGGTAGTGGTAGAAAGGGGGGGAAGGAAACTGGGCTCCTCTCTCTTTCTCTGTCTCCATCACGCCATTGTGCCAGCGTTGGCGGTTCTGATGATGTGGATGGTTCAGAAAACTCAAACTGTGAGTGATGTTGTGGATGGCCAGGAGACAGGTCCTGACTGATGGTCCAGACACACACACACACGCACACACACGCACACACACAGTAGAGAGGAGGAATGCGATGGTTTGGACGCACACTCACGATAAAAATCTCCACTATTGGACTCGATCCCTCGCCACAGTCTCTACCGATTCATTAATGGGGATGTCAGCCTGAGCCAAGAGCACCAGACCTGCTTTGGTTTGCCGGTACCGCAGGTTTCGGGGTCCTGTGTGGTTCCCTCTCCACCGCCACATTGGCCCTGACGTGACAGCAGTGATGGAGCTTGCTACCGAGCACCCACCATAAATCTGCCCCCAGACCTCCTGAAAGAAAACACACGGGAGGCTTTGGCGTCCTGCGAAGCGCTGCCAGGCGTCTCGTTGGGTGGAATCCGAAATGTCTCTTTATTTGTGTTGAAATTAAACTGTCTTTTATTCCCCTACCCGTTCGGTTAATGAGCTCCATGTGGCAGCAGGCAGGAGGCTTATCCGTCCTGACAAGAGGCTGCGGGGAAGCAGGAGAGAGAGATAGAGAGAGAGAGATAGAGAGAGAGAGAGAGAGAGAGAGAGAGAGAGAGAGAGAGAGGAGGTGAGGCTCACACGCACGGACATCTTATATGGCGTGCACACATGCACAAGAATACATGTCCTGTGCTTCACCTCCTTACATGGAAGTGCTTATAATCAGTGCACACACACACACACACACACACACACACACACACACACAAAGCTGGTCAGGTGGCTGTGTTGCTGCATGTATATAATAGACGTCTGGTTTTAACTGGTTTAATCACCAGGAGATTATGAATGATTTAATTTTTTTTTTCTTTTGCTCTTTGATTGATGTCACTAGAGTCATGGTGTCCATCTGGGCAACATAAAAAAAAGCATGCAGTGTGAACATTTTGTCTTGGCTTTGCACATGATTTGCTTGTAATGACCCCCAATTAGAGAAGGGTCTGAGCTGTTAGAGAGGTAATCCAGATGAGGAGGAGGAAGGAGGAAAGAGGAGGAGGAGGCTTCTGCTCTGCCATTTTCCCGTTCGCTTTTTTTTTTTTAAACCTAAATCTGTGGAAGCGTCGAAGGCATGGACTCCACAGCTTTCCAATTAGAACACGTGTGATGGTTTCCGCCCCCAACGTGCAAAGAAAAACCCAATAGAAAGTGTGACAAAAAAAGACTCCAAACGCATTAGTGAGCTGATAAAAAGCAACAGGAAAAACTAAGTTGACACGATTGCGGCGACCTTGCCTTGAAATTATTCGTCCCTCAAGCTGCGATCATGCATTCTTCCCCGTTCTAATTAAGCTTCGGGGGTTATTTGTTCCAGATGCAGCTCTTTTTTCTTTCTGTTGTTTTTTTGCTGTGTGTGTTATTTTGGTAGGGGAAGTTTGTGGCATGAGAGAGGCGCAGGCCCGCATGTAAAAGCAGATCCAGCGCAGCCTGTGTGACCTCGCAACCGCACTGACAGTGTTCTGTCGAATTTCGCTACCCGTCGAGTTTTGCTGCCTGTGAGCAGATCTACAGTCTCGCACTTTGTTTCTACGCCCGTAAATTGATGCAGCCTCTCTGTGTGGAGGCTGCACTGAATCAGGATAGTGGTCTATCGAAATGAGCTACCTCCGAAATCTTAAATGAAGACGCATCGAAACATGCTCCCATCATTCTTGCAGCATGCATAGAGTGAGAAGTGGTGTAACATGGATCGAACATGGACTTACGCTCACAGTGCCCATGGAGACAGTAACTGTGTTGCATAAAGCAGTTCTACAGTGTGACATTTGTGCTACGTCTAAAGTATCAAAACATGCCGCCCATATTCATACAATGCAAGTGAATGAGGATTAATGGAATAGCATGAAGTGATTCTGTACTGGGAACAATACTCTCATCCATCCACATGCCTGGAACCTTAATGGTGTCACAGGGGTCTGTTATCAGTGCGCAAAGGGTGAAGGCAAGGAAAACATCCTGGACTGGTCTCCAATCCATCACAGGACACACACCATCTGCAATTGGCCTCAATGTGCATGTTTTTGGACATAGAAAGGCCCAGACCAGGGACCTTCTTGCTGAGAGGTGACAGACTCATTTGTAGAGTCTGCCAATAAAGTATCAAAACAGGCTTGCCATATTCTTACAGTACACCTGTATCTGTTTGTACTTGATAGAAAAAAAGATGTCCTAACTGTGAGTACAGCTTTATTAAAGCGTCAGAATCTGTCAGAACGTCGCTGTTCTTTCACTCAAATGTCACCTCTGAGCAGTGAAGGCAGCCAGGAGGGAGGAGGAGGAGGAGGAGGAGGAGGAGGAAGAGGAGGATGAGAGGGTTCAGTCATGGGGCTTAAATCAGCGGTGTCACATGTGAGGAGAGCTCTGAAGACACACATCAAATGTGCTAATGACAGTGGTGATAAAACTCTTACTGTATGAGCGATAGCAGACATTATGTGTAATGACATCAGTGCGGTGGACGCAGGGGGCCGAGGAAGGCCTCTCACTGCGTCTCTCTCACTCTCTGCGTGTGAGTGAGTGTGTGAGTGTGAGTGTGTGTTTGGGGATGTTGGAATGAAAGCCAGGCCCCCTTAGCACACGGCTCTGCACACACCACCTCGGCGGTTGTCTTGAGTATTAATAGACATGTCTTTGTTGCGACTGACACGCTTCTGAAGTGGAGTGAGACAAGCCGGGGCGATAAGGATCTCCACTCCGTGTGAGTCAAACCTCAAAGTGCCACTTAGGCGGCTTTGCTCTGGCTCTCTGAAGTTTGGCGGCGCGGCGGGAGGCCGGGCTCAGACAACGGCACAGACGGGGACACTGACAGGAGCTGTCAAGGGTTTCCCCCCCCCTTCCTCCTCCTCCTCCTCTCCTCTCCTCTCTTCTCCTCTCCCTCCTCACTCCCCATCTGCGTTTCTTAAAGAGGGATAAAGCAGAAATGAAGCCATGTTTGTATCACGGAGGAGCCCGAGTCCTCTGGTTTCACTTAGGAGATGTAAAGTGGGACAGAGAGCGCGGAGGGAAAAGGCCATGCCGTTTTGTGTACAAAGTGTGAAAGGAGGAAGCGAGTGTGGATGGGATGAAAAAAAAAAAACGTGTGATCAAGGGAAAAAGAGACAGACAAGGGGAGGGTGAGCGGAGAAAGGGAGAGGGGTCATTAAAAGGACACCATCTCGCTTGCAGTAAATGGCAGTAAAGTATCTGGCTAATCTGCCGTCATTACGCTGATTAAATCACCGGGGATTTGGCGTTCCCATCAGCTGCAATCAATGGGGCAAAATCAATAGACAAGGGATACGTGAGAGGCTCTCAGTCGCGGTCAGCTGCACCGCGTCCTCTGCTCAGCGCTGCACTAAACAGCCTTATTTCGGCATCAATTAAATCTAAAAGAGGTGGATTTGGGGATTTGTACGTTAAAACGTTCTACTTTCAGCCATATAGGGTCCATAATAAGTGTGTGTGGTGTGATCATGTTCAAGTACAAATCCAATAGAAAACCATCGTTTAAATTCTATTTTCATAGGCTGTTACTGTATTACGAAGTGCTTGAAATTGTGTAGTTTCTACATATACATATATTGAGCATATACATCTGGATTTTCTGGTTTTTGCACATCTGGTTGGAGGCCAAACTGTGTTTTTTTGCTTAAGTACCTGCAGTATATGCAATGGCAGAAAAGTTGATTCTAATCTAATCTAATCTAATGTCTTTTCCTTCTTGCCTGCGCTCAAGCAGGGGCCCATAATCTCCCTCCTCCCCATCTGCTTTGTGCTCCCATTACTTCTAGTTTCCCACTGATTGATTCACTCAGAGGTGGCGTCTGCGCATTTTAATGTTGAAAGTCGATTAAAGTTAAATCCGAGAGGGACGGGAGGCAAGAAAACGCATCTTAACGCAAAATAAAACGGACACAAAGCGAAAGCAGAGCTCCTCCGAGAGAACACTGCCAGCGTTCAGTGTCGCCAAATGGAACTCATTAAAAACAGTTTTGTGTTTTAAACTGATGCCAGAATGAAAGGAAAGATAGAGGGAAAGCCATTCAGAGCTTCCATGGAAAGAAATACATGTAGTAGCGACTACCAGCCATCAGTATTGATTGATAGTGTGCGTTGAAGAAAGAGCTTTAACGGAGATGATTGACTAAACGTGGGCTGAAGACTGACTGAAAGCAGCTAGGGCATTTTTTAAGAATCAGTCCTACGTATACGATAACATATGAAATAACAGGATTCTCAAGCAGACAAATCTTTGATATCCGTTCAGTCAACACGAAGCAGGAGGCTGCAGTTAATCATTTAAGCCTGTTGTTGTGCAAAACTGGAAAACTCTCTAAAGCACACAGAATTTATCCTATTTCTGTTTTGATTTAGGGAGGGGCTTGTGCTTGGATGCATTTCATGAGCTTTTTTCCTACCATCTCCACTATTGATGCTAGCTGTTAGCAGCTATGCCATGCTAGCCGAATCTGTTTTGCTTGGATGTCAAGATGTTTTCAGCCCAAAAAATAAGCACATCTTAATATTTGTTTTTCAAAATTGCATTTATTTCGATGGTAAATGGTCTCATTCTTACATTTTCTAGTCTTTGTGATGACTCAAAGTGTTTTACAAACACAAGCCACAGTTACCCATTCATACTCATTCACTGGCTGGAGCCAGAGGCTGCTCTTCACAGTCCCTCTGTGCAGCTTTAACCATTCACTTAGGACAGTTTTGGGTTCAGTGTCTTGCCAGAGAATACTTCAACATGTAGGCTGCAGGGCTTTGAATAAAACCAAGGTCCTTCCAATGAGAAAATGAGAAAATGTACTTTCATGCATTGTGCTTAATGTTGGAAATGAACCTGAAGCGTCCATCTGCTCCTCTGTGTCTTGCAGAATGAGGCAGTGTAAAGGCTGGACCGTGGTCCTGCTGGTGCTCCTGGGTCTGGGCTCTCTGGCCCAGAAGTTGCCCACGAGAGACGAAGGACTCTTCCAGATGCAGATCAGAGACAAGTCGCTGTTCCACGACTCCTCCGTGATCCCGGACGGAGCCGAGATCAGTGGCTATCTGTTCAGGGACACACCCAAAAGGTAAGACAAACACAGACACTGAATGAGTGACATAATCCTAGTGATTAAAACTGTCTGAAAGAAGAAAAAAAAGAGAGAGAAAAGGAGGCAATTTCAAGCATCCGCTGCTGACTGAGACGAAACAACCACCGGGGGAAAGCATAAAACCTGCAGATGGCCACTTACTGTAAATAGATAGGAAACATCAGACGTTCCCCTGTAACACGATCTTTTATGTTGATGCAGAGACTAAATAATAAATGAGAAAGTCGTGTTTGCGTAATTGAGTGTCTGTCTGTCTGTCTGCCCTGACCAAGGTCAGTCTGGCGATTACGTCACGAGCCCACACGCTACTTCTGGAAAGCGTCGAAACGGCAATATGGCCGCCCGTAACCGGTCATCTTTGTTCCGCAGGTACTACTTTGTGGTGGAGGAAGACAACACACCCCTGTCTGTGACGGTGACACCTTGCGACGCACCTCTGGAGTGGAAACTGACTCTGCAGGAGCTGCCGGAGGAGGCCAGCGCTGAGGGATCAGGTATAACACTGACATAACAGGCAGCCAGTGGGAGAACCTTAATGACACGTTGTGCGGAAATATCACTATCCTCCACGCACAATTAACCCCGACGCAGTGATGTTAGGCTTTGTGTTTTGGTGGGTTTTAATTAAGTCACAGTCGTAGCGTCTAGTCTGACCACTTATGATGTCTGACTCGGCCCAGGCTGACGTCTGTAATTTCAGACTCTGCTGCAGTCACCCTGCTGAATCAAAGCCATTACGGCCCTTTACTTAAGCCGCCTCGGTCTTCTTAAGGTAAATCCGGCTGCGTCTGTCTGTCTGTCTGCCTGTCTGTCTGTCTGTCTGTCTTCCTTCCTCTTTTCTGTCTTTTTCTTCCTTTTCTCCTTGAAACCTTCGCCATCTGGAGGGCGTCCCGTCAGTGCAGCACATCTCGCCAGATGACCAAAGTGGTGTTTTACGGGGTAGAAGTGTGACGTGAGCATACATTTGAATATCAATCCGCAAGCACCTGCATGTGTGTGCGTTGCGTCTGCGCTCTTGTCAGATCAACCGTTACAAAATGATTTATTGGGCTGCTACGCTGCAGAAGACACGCACGCTTTTGCCTCAAGAGAAAAGAATTCATTTGCAAGCAGGAGGATAATGACAGGACTTGAACCCAACACACACACATAGACTCTCTTAACTCACACACACACACACACACACACGTGCAGTTCCGTTGGTGGAGGCGCGACTTTCCAGGACGTGTCGGGGAAGCAGTCGGACCAGTGAGCTCCCTCCTGTCTTTTGCAGCTCTTTGCAGCCGTAATGTCTCTGCTGGGAGTAGATCTGTGAGCATTAATTTTTAGTACACCGCTGAGCACACTCTGGTTGACAAACATAATATTATGCTTGGGCCGTCTCTCTCACGTAGGAGGGTACAAGGCGCTTCTTTGTAATACAGCTTCCCCGGAAAGGTCGGGTGAATGCCGGCCTGTGATCTTTGGGGATGTTTGGAGTGAAAACATGGCTGCCATGTGAGGGGCTAATCGTCCGTGAGGCTTCATCACAGCCTCGCAGCATCAACACATTTAACATTTTTTACCAGGGGTGGAAATGATTTTTCATCAAACGCAAAAATGGAGTAGAAGGGAAATACTGTAAAGGTCACGACAACACATCTCTGTTAGAGCCCGTTGTGCAAACACAGGGGTTTTGTCAGTGGAAGTGCTCACGTCGCGCCTGTTTGTTTTTGTTTTCCAGGCCAGCCTGAACCTCTGGACCAGCAGAAGCAGCAGGTGACCGTGGACGAGGGGACGGAGCTCTTCACCTACAAAGGCAACGACGTGGAGTCTTACGTCGCCACCAGCACGCCCTCCGGCCTCTACCAGCTGGAGCTGCTGTCCACAGAGAAGGACAGCAACTTCAAGGTGTACGCGACCACCACCCCGGAGTCGGACCAGCCCTACCCGGAGCTGCCCTACGACCCCCGGGTGGACGTCACCGGGCTGGGCCGCACCACCGTCACCCTGGCCTGGAAGCCCACGCCCACCGGCTCCCTGATGGGCCAGCCCGTGCAGTACTGCGTGGTCATCAACAAGGAGCACAACTTCAAGAGCATGTGCGCGGCCGAGGCTAAGATGACGGTGGACGACGCCTTCATGCTGGCGCCGAAGCCCGGCAGAGACTTCAGCCCGTTCGACTTCGCCCACTTCGGTTTCGTCCCCTCGGACATCGGCTTCGGGAAGGACCGGGGCCTCACCAGCAACAAGATCTCCCGGGCGTACGCGCCCAAGCCCAAAGCCTCGGACATCCAGAAGGTCTGCATCGGCAACAAGAACATCTTCACCGTGTCGGAGCTGAAGCCGGACACGCAGTACTACTTTGACGTCTTCGCCGTGAACTCCGCCACCAACACCAGCACGGCGTACGTGGGGACGTTCGCCCGCACCAAAGAGGAGGCCCGGCAGAAGACGGTGGAGCTGAAGGACGGCAAAGTGTCGGACGTCTTCATCAAGAGGAAGGGCAGCAAGTTCCTGCGCTTCGCCCCCGTCTCCTCCCACCAGAGGGTCACGCTGTTCGTCCACACCTGCCTGGACGCCGTGCAGGTGCAGGTGAGGCGGGACGGGAAGCTGCTGCTCTCCCAGAACGTGGAGGGCGTGCGGCAGTTCCAGCTGCGGGGGAAACCCAAAGCCAAGTACCTGATCCGTCTGCGCGGCAGCAGGAAGGGCGCGTCCACCCTGAAGGTGCTGGCCACCACGCGGCCCAGCAGCAAGCAGCCGTTCCCCTCGCTCCCGGAGGACACGCGCATCAAGGCCTTCGACAAGCTGCGCACCTGCTCCTCCGTCACCGTGGCCTGGCTGGGAACGCAGGACCGCAACAAGTACTGCATTTACCGCAAGGAGGTGGCCGACAGCTACGGCGAGGAGCAGCGACGCCGGGAGCAGAACCAGTGCGCCGGGCCCGAGACGCGCAGGAAGTCGGAAAAGGTGCTGTGCAAGTACTTCCACAGTCCCAACCTGCAGAAAGCTGTGACCACAGAGACCATCACGGGTCTGGAGCCGGGCAAGACCTACCTGCTGGACGTTTACGTGGTGGGACACAGCGGCCACTCGGTGAAATACCAGAGCAAACTGGTGAAAACAAGGAAATACTGCTAAATGACTCTGCAAAGAATAAATCTATTATAAATATATATATTAAATAAGTTTATTTAACTCTAAGTGATATTCTACTAAGGAGTGTATACAGACTGACTACTCACACAGCGGATGGGCCTGTGGCAGTGACTGAACTGTTTGCAGAGAGAGATTTCAACCTGTATATTTATGTTTACATTTCACCGTGGCATCAGGGGCGGATGGGGGGGCGAGGGGGGGTTCCTCGTTACCGTCCCTGGGAAGGCAGAACTTCAGAGAAGATCATCTTTCATCTTTCATCTCGTGCGTTTCTTCGTCTGCTGCATGACATTCGCTTCAGTCCGTCTCACCTGTGCGTTTCCTCACTTTCCAACCACGTCATGCAGAACTCTTCGCTGCGTATCCGCATCTGCATCGTTTTAGGGAGGAATTTTAAATTATTTTATACTTTCCATCTCTCGCTCTCTCTCTCTCTCTCTCTCTTTTTGATCGTCTGTTTTTATTGATGACAATAATAACTGTTGCGAGGAAATTCCAGTTTTATGAGGAAGTTGTCGTAGTTCAGACATTCCCTTGTGTATCTCAGCCAGTGTTTGCTCTAGAGCCCATCTTGTAAATGTGTTCCTGTGCTGGAGATGTGTGCTATTATCAGTGTATCGCTGTGTGTGAATGTGTGTGTGTGTGTGTGTGCGAGTGTGTGTGTGTGGGTATGTGTGTGTGTGTGTGTGTGTCACATGTACAGAGTTGTCCTGCCAATATTCATGTACATAAACACTAAATATAGAACCAGTAATCCCTCTGTCACCCTGGGTGTCATGTTCTTTTGCCAAGCAGTTAACATCAGAGATGAAAGAGCAGACAGCAGCACATTGTGTGTACGCGCTCGCATGCATAAGCAGAATCTGAGACTTCTGATTCCAAGTCTCAGAGGCCACAACTCCATCCTAAGAATGATTTCTGAGAAGTTAGACCCGATGGAGGATAAAAGACTTTGATTCTTCCGTAGCTTTGAGAGTTTGCAACCCAAACCAGTGTCTCATCTCCATAGTCGTACTGAACAGTCGGCTTCTATCTTTTACAGTATCTGATGTTAAGGAATGTTTTAGGAGAGGAAAACGCCTCCTTACAATGGCTCTCGCACATCAAAAGTCAGAGCAGAGGCGTAGGCTGAACGTTTATTTTGGCTCTGCGAGTGCTGACCATCGATTTCACGTGGTCGTGCGACCTTTGTTTATGTTCGGGCTGCGGTGCCGCTCTCTCCTTTATGATGCGGCCGTCCTGGATCTTGTCAAACAGCATCATAATTTCACTTTGTATGTTAGATCATTTATGATGCCAGCAGGTGGAGGAACAGGCAACTAAGTCCTTTTTGTGAGTTTCTCCCTTTTAAAGCGACACTAAGTTTCCTGAAAGAGAAAAAAACGACAGTATAATTGACAGTTTCAACGTAAATGGCAGCTGTTTGTGGCAACAAACTTTCAATATAGTACAGTGTGTGTTACTGGGACTGACACTACTGTGTTACTGCTACTGCACTTGGAAAATGATAGAAACCACTGACGAATATACTTGGGAGTAATAATGTCATTAGACTAACCCTAAAATCCTCCTGGTTAAATAACAGTTCCCCTTATCATATCAGATTAAGTGAGGGGGTGAAACTATACGTTTATTCTAGTGAGAAATGGTGCCTTTTAATGCGTAGGAAGCCAGCTTTCCATTTATATGTGTGAGAATGGTGTTTTCCCTCTGCCAAAAGTTACTATCTTGCTTTTGTCTCAGAAAAACGCAAATAGTTAATCAAACACGATGTTTCTCCCTTTGTTTCTTTATGCTTTTTCTTTTCAAATAAAATCGGATGAAAATTTATTTTACATCCACTGACAATGAACATGCTACTGCAGTCACGCCAGCCACCTTTCTGTCCACCTACACTGATTGCGAAGAGTGCAAATACTTAGAAAAACACACTCCTGATTTGTGAGAATTGGGTAACTTTGCCGTGCTATTTAACCATTAGACAGATTCGACCGCAAATAAGCCAAGAGAAAAGCCAGACTCACATCAGTGCACATATCCACACGTTCCAATTAGGAGCAGTCTCAGGTGGATGGAAATGCTCCCTCTTTTGTGGCCAAGGAAAGCAGCTGTTGCTTTTTTTTTGTGTGTGTGTGTTTCCGTGTTTCCATCGCGACCCTGCGATTCATCGCCGCAGCTCGCTGTCAATCAAACACTCCAGGTCGAAAAGGGAAATGCGTGGAGGCCCCACCTGGCTTCCATTAACCTGCCGTTACCCTGGAATAATGTGGAGGAGCTTCCAGAGAGCTGTGGGAGTGTCATGGATATCCCTGTAAACCACTGCTAATAAACCTCCGCTCAAACGTCCTCCCGCACATGTGAATGAGATCTGCCGTGAAGTCCCCCGCCTCTTTGAAGCGGACCTGGTTCAGCGTGGTATTCATCCTCCCTCTCTGGAGGAGTCAGCATAGAAGCTCTGGGACACTGGTTCAGTCAGAAGTGCCTCAGATGCCGTTTTAAAAGCTCTTTACCCTTAATAGTTTAGCCTCAAAGTCCAAAATTAGTGCACGATTGTGGATTCAATGAGATTTTTTTTCTTGATGGATGCCAAGATAAAAAACACCTTTTCATAGGTCCAGTTTTCTGGTCTGCCTCTTTAAAGGAGACCCACTGTAGGATGGATGAATAGGGTAGTTATCTGGCGAAAACATAGAAGCTATGGGACACTGGTTTCATCACAAAATGCCTCAGATGCTATTTTACACGCCCCTTTTACTTCTTTTTTAGGTGAGTGTCAAACACAATATCAATGCCTAATTGAGGTTTTTTGGACATGAAATCAAAATCTAACAAAACAAAGACAAAATCGTCTTTTCATAGGTCCAATTTTGGGGCCTGTCTCTTTAAATGAGACCTAGGACAGTTGAATGGGGTAGTTATCCCTTGTTTTCTGGTGATAACATAGAGGCTATGGGACACAAAATGTCTTTTGCTTCTTATTTAGGCGAGTGTCAAATACAATATCAATACACAATTGAGGATTCAATGGAATGGGTTCATGGAAAATTTAACAAAACCAAGATAAAAATGTCTTTTCATTCAAGGTCCCCTTTAAACAATCTGCTGCTCTCTGGTCAACTGCAGAAGTCCAGGATGGAAAAAAAAAAGTTGAAAAAAAAAAGAAAAAGTGAAGAGACACTTGTGTTTTGCTCCAGGAGATCCCCCCTTCTGAAACGCTCTCTCAAACATACACACAGAGGAACCTCTATGCGAGCTCTAACCATCTGCAGGGCCGTCCATGTTTATCTTCTGCCTGGTAATGAGTGCCGGGCTTTGATGTATGAGTTTTGTATATATGTGAGTGCACGACGCAGGCCAGGCAGCGGAGACAGACGTGAAGCGCTCGGGTAAGTGGTGCACTAATCACAGCGGCGCACGGAAGACCTGGCTCTGATTCCTGGTTTGGCTCGACCCGCCACCAGATTAGAGTCAGACTGATGTGAGCTATAAGTTAAGACCTGGGCCTGAGCAAACCAAACAACCTCTAAAAAAGTAAAAGTCTCCGCCCTGTGCTGACGTTCGCACATTCGGGCTCTAGTAAAGGTCTGTTCCAACCCAAACCAGGATCCTTTCCTGAACCAAAACAAGTTGCTCCGTCGCCAGAAAAGTGTGAAATAAATGAGGGGATGAACTGAATAATGTTTGACACAAGGTTTCCAAAAGGATTTGAACTCAAGTGTTACAACTGGAAATGAGGGAACATTTTCTGTGGATTTTGGCCCTTGCTGCTTACTTTCAATGGTGATAGATAGATAGATAGATAGATAGATAGATAGATAGATAGATAGATAGATAGATAGATAGATAGATAGATAGATAGATAGATAGATAGATAGATAGATAACATGACAGGCAATAACAAGGTGGAGAAAGATAATGAAACTATGCACATAGCAACAGCAGATATGTTATGTAGTTATTATGAATGGCTACAGTCTCTGTTGCTCATTTGATGAGGTATCACAGAGGGAGACTACACATTGAAGTTGGCTTAGGTCGGATAATTTATCACAGTAAAATCAACACAAACCCACAAATGAACTAAAACAAAAGGTCACCTGCATGCTCAGTAGGAGAGAGGGAGGGACATTTAATATCTGAGCCAGGCAGCCATTTTTCAAAAAACCCCAGACACCAATTAAGTCAATTAACTGACTTAATTAACAACAAAATGGATAACTAATAGTCCATCACGTTCTGTGTTGAGCCTAATGTGTTAAGTCTGCAGAGCTGCAATCTATATTTGTACCCAAGTGGCTTTAGACACAGATGTAGAGAAGAAGTTTGTTCCACTTCATTTCATTAATCTCAGCCTCAGTCACTCAGAGACTCCTCCTCCCCGTGCTTCTTATGCTAAACTACGGCTAACCAACTTCTCCTCTAACTCTCATTAATTAAAGAGGCTGATGCGCTAACCCCCCCCTCCCCATCCCCCTTTCCCGAAATGTCAAAGCTTTCCTTTCAAGCGAACAAAAGCGTTTTCTGCAAAAAGCGTTTGTCACATCCGAGCTTTGTCACTGTGCTTGGGTCGTAATGTGGAACACAAGTAGAGCTCCCACCACCTTCACCCCCACCACCACCACCACCACCACCACCACTGCTGCTGCCTTTATGAGGGGCTTTGGGAGCTGGCGTTTGTAAGCATGTTTTGTGTATGCGTGTGTGAATGCACTTGCTGCCCAACTTGAGAGGGGAGTGACACTTTTGGACCGGGATTGTGAAAAGGGAGGAGAGGCTCGAACAGAATCCAAACAGAGACAGACAGCAAACAGACGGACACGCTGGGAGGGCTTTGAGCCCCCCGAGAGGAGCAAGGGAAACGTTGCTGCTGTGTGCGGACGAGTGAAAAGAGACTCTCCCGCCATCGAGGAGGCCGGTGCCGCACCGGAGAGCGGGAGAAATCGAATGCCTCGGGGGCCCTCACACTGCTGCCACTGTCTCAGAAATCCCTAAAGCAAACAGTGTGAAATGAAATTATGCCGCATTCAAAATCTCACAGACGGGCAGAGAGAGAGAGAGAGAGAGAAAGAAAAGGAGAGGGAAGGAGTGAGGGAGAGGGAGAGGGAGACCCAGCTGTGAGGCTGTGAGCGAGTGCGATGGAAACGATTCCTCTCCAGCCGCTGCCTGCGAGGACAGATCGCTGCCGGGGCGCGGGTCCAAACCAGCTCCACATAGCTCGGATTTAGCAGAGGGCCAGGCAGAAATCAGAGGCTTCCTTCCAAACCCATCCTGACCGACAGTCCTTTCCCAGGAAGGGGTGGAGAGGGACCAGCGGCCCCCGGGCATTGCCTGTCTCAGCCGATCTCCATTAGGATAATTCAAGTAGTGGAAAAAAAAAAAAAAAAACTGGCTCCTGAACATGACTTTCATTTAGCCTTAATCCTCCCCCCGTATACACATCTGTACAGTTATGAGCAATTCCATACACATGATGTGAATTTGAGGCGTCCTTGGATGTCGAGGACACATTGACACCTGAGTGCGATTCTGCACGTGTGTGTTTGCGTGTTTGCGTGTACTTGCTGCCATCTCTGCATAAAGGGTGGTCCCCCCCCCCTACACACACACACACACACACTCCCTACCCCTCCCTTCTCGCTCTCTTGTGCACATGAAATCGCTCCTAAGTGCCGGTAATTTCTCACGCTTCATCAGCACTGTAATTTTCAAAAGGCTCCCTCGGAAGACCCTCCTTCGGCGGCGACCCGGGGTTGTCAAACGAAAACATCGTTTATCCAGTGACCTCGGAGCTTCAGGAAATGGTTTGCTGGACCATTCAGCGACAGCCTTGAAATAGGGCGCTGTGGTGAGCGACTGCGGGGGTTTGTGAAACATGAAACAAAAGGTGGTCTGGCCCCTCAATCTACAGTATCAGGTTTGAGAGATTTGAGAAAAATGCACACATCCATTTGGAAAAATCTTGTGTGGAACCATTTGTGTGTTTGCCAAACTGAGGTTTTCCTCCAGTGAAAATATTTACTTAGAAAAAAAAGAAGAAACTTGAAGTATTTATTTCAATGCAATCCTTTCCTTCAGCATGTCCTAAATGTGGTTTGTGTAGTTTTTGGCCCATCGGAGAACTCGACTGGCAGCGCAGCCACTCAGCAGCCCGGGTACTCTCAGGTTCAGCTCCTCAAACATCTTTGTTGAGCTTAAAAAACAAATCTTTATCATGCCGGGTTTTCGAGCACTCAATGCATCATTGTCCACGGGTGCTACTCTACCCCCCCCACCCCGTCATCACTTTATTAGGGAGGTCACTGAAAGCATCGTCCGCTCAGACACGTCTGTGTTAGTCCGACGTGATGAACGACGTCTGGATGAAAACCTTCCACCGCTCCCAACAGCCAGACCTTACAGCGAAGGAGCTGCTAATCATTATATTTATTTTGCCGAGTGAATCAACCCAACTTTTGTCACCCTCTGACTTTCCCTCCTGAGGTTGACATTCGAGGCTTCTGAGTGAAATTTTCCAGCAGAGGTAGCCGCTTGTTGCTCTGCCACGATGTTTGAAATTTAGTGCCTTCATTAGCTCTGAATTTTACATTATCCAGCACTTTGGTTCATGAACAAATCACCTCAAGACTGACGTTACCATCAACCTCATGCCAGCCTTAGATCGTATGATTTTGAAGCCGTTTCACAGCCTGAGATGGAATTTCTAGACGTGGAAAGAAATCAAGGGCGATATGGTGGGCTGGTGGTTAGCGCTCATCTCCCAGCAAGTAAGACCAGGGTTTGATGCCCAGTTGGATGCTGAGTTTGCATGTTCTCGCTGTGTCTTTGTAGGTTTTCTCTAGGAACTCTGCTTTCCTCCCACAGTCCAAAAACATGCATCCGAGTGGAGACTCCGAATTGCTCCTAGGTGTGAGTGTGGGAGAAAATGGAGTGTGTGTGTGTGTGCCCTGTGAAGGACTGGTGACCTGTCCAGGGTGTCTTCTCTGCATTCGCCCTATGTGACCTGGAACTGGGACCAAAAAAAAGTGGTGGAATAGATCGTATGGGGTTACAGCCCCATCGTGATGTGACATTCTCAACATGAAATTGTGAGAAATTGTGAGAAAACAATCCTGAAAATAGCGATCTTGTCAGATCAAAAGAATCTGAGACCAGGTTGTGATTAAATATGGGATAGTGTGAGAATTAAGTTTTGCAAAGTCTCTTCTTAATCTATTCAGAGTCTTCTGATGTCTTTCAGCATTAGCTAATGCATCAACATGCTGCTGATTAGTATTGTATTTGCATTGTATTGCTGTGAACAAATATAGAAACAGCATAGAAACACCGAGACCACTTTATATGTTTTTAAAGTCTTAGGTCTAGACATAACACAGCAAAGAAAGGTTATCACCAGAATAGTGCTCAGACTGTCACAGACTGGGAATGCCATGCTGCCAATCCACCTCAATGTGAGTCTTAGTGCTAAACCTTCAAAACAAGGGAGTGAGTTACCTGAGCAGCCTCTTCATGATCTTAAAAAAGCCAAATCAGGATTACCATCTTGCTTGTAATGGGGTCTCAGCATTAGAAGCAAAGACTCAGTGTGTGTGTGTGTGTGTGTGAGTGTGTGTTTCTTTGTGTCTGTCCTGCAGGTGTTGGAGATCAGAGCTGGCCGGGATCACTCCGGGATCCCGGTGAAAGCTGAGTGAAAGTTAATGGGATGGAGGGTCCTCAGAGGGCACAGAGG
The DNA here is from genome assembly GCA_029224185.1 of Karalla daura. Classification (NCBI taxonomy): domain Eukaryota; kingdom Metazoa; phylum Chordata; class Actinopteri; order Chaetodontiformes; family Leiognathidae; genus Karalla; species Karalla daura. The sequence goes on from CM055194.1 coordinate 20,113,136, forward strand.
GGAAAAAAGGGGTCGTGACATTTAATCATTCTGCCCCGACAGGGCCACAGCACTGACAGAGGGGTCAAGGGGGACAGAAATGGACCAGGGAGGACATGGGTGGGGCAGACACACACAAAGGCCCCTCTCAGTGCAGAGATCAGGCCTGTCAGTCTCCCTGCTGCTGCTGCTGACCCTCTGCTGGGGCTTAACTCCCTGAAATACACCTGGAACACGACCCGGGGCCACCGATGACACCACCACAGGTACAATAGCGATCCAGAGAGAGGGGGAAAAGCTCTAAAGAGTCTAGGATTTACATTTTCTGTCTGGGTAGTGGTCCATAAAAAAAAAACCTAGACAGGCAGCTTGTTATGGAGAAGAAACAACACAAAAAAGGGAAGCACACAAAAATACAGAAATGAACTGTGAGGGAGTCAAGAACAAGAAAGAACACAAAGAAAAGTTAAACAAGGGGGCAGAGAAATGATGTTTGAGGAAGCTAAAAACCACAGTTAATCCATATTTACACAGTGGACCGGAGATTTTGCGGAGCTACCATTTCTCATGTTTTCTCCTACCTCATTTGTGGTATTTTTGTCAACATGTTGGAGCAATTTATGAGCTGTAAATCCCTTGAAGAAGTTTATTAATGGATGGGTGTAGGATGTGCAGAAGTCAGAATCTCTTTCACACACAAACATGGTGTAGTTGAAGCCTCTTTGAAAACAACATAACTTTTTGTTATACTTCCTGCCATATTTACTGTGTTCTCATGGTGCTTGGAGTGCCAAAGCTAAACCTTTTATAAAAGACAAAAGCAGTTGTTTCCATCACATTTCAATGCAATAAGCAGTAGCAATAGTTAAAGGCCCATAATGCACAGCAACACTGACATCACCTTACACATCTGTATTAGACACGAAACATAAAGTGTGAAAAACCACAGTCTAGCAAAGCAGCCAAAGATGTACAGTAGGCCCCAAAACGTCATCAAGCCTGGTTCGTGTGTAGATTTCAAATTTTAAAATACTGGAAAAAAAAAATTACACAAATAGTTTGCGGATATCCTCTTACATTCAGGTATCCGAGTAAATGATGGTTACTATTTACTGGTAAAATGTCATTGTCTGCACCTTATCTGACTCCTCCTCTGTTTCTGACTCAAACAGAGAAGAATGGATGTGTACGCTGCTGTTGCCACTTATGCCTATAGAAAAATGGACGTGGCCTTCCAATCTGAAAAGTGAAGCCAATGTGAAGGGACTTCACTTGCAATACCACTGAGATCCACTAGGGCTGGCTCCAACACACACTCAGTCAAAAAACGTCAATTTCAATCATTGAAAACTGAATCGATCTGATATTAGAGCTTTATAATTAGGGGTGTGTCTTTTTGACTGACATTGACAACCCTTCACAAACCAATGGGTGCCATCATGGAGGGTTGGGGCTTGCTCATCCCCCTTTTTCACAGTTCCAGCTTGATTTTTTTTTGCTTTCCAATTAGGGACAGTACCTCCTAACATGAATCTCTGCTGGGTATCGATTTGCGTGACCAACTCAAATCATTACTCCTTCTGTCCTACACATACACACTCGTATAGGAACCCAATCTGTAGCTGGCAGATGACTGCTCTCTCTGAGCCTCGTTCCATCTGAGGTTTCCTCCCTATCGTCACTTTCAGCAAAGGGTCTGTTTTGTTTTGTTGGACTCTGCTTTGTCTATGTTCTTAGTTCATGTTTTTATTAACATGGCTCTTTAAATAAAGTTGTCGTTAGCAGGCTACCAGCAGCTGATTGGTCAGATATTGTCGATCGCCACAAGACCCGACATTTACAAATACCAGTAACACGGGGGTTCGTTTCACATGAGTTACCACCACACTTTGGTCTGTCGAGTTTACTAATTTTGCTTTGATGTCCTCCATTGTTTATGCGCTTGCGCTGTTTATGAAACAACATCACAGCAGTTTCGCACTTTCAAGGAGGTATTGGAAGGAAAGGAAAAGACTTGTGCCAAACTGTGCTGGAGAAGGTGGAGTGGAAAAGGGGGATTAATTTGGGAAAAAGTTGCTAAGCTCTGCTTGTTTAGAAAACAAACGTAAACTCACCTGATCATTCGCACGTGTGCCAGGCGAGACAGCCAATCGGTGTTAAGTCTACATGCAGTGACCAGTTAAGCATGAAAAGGTGCCAGATCTGTGCACATATTCCCACATCTAAAATTGTTTTGTTGCAACCGATTGTATAAGAGCCTGTCGAGTAGCATCTGGAGCATCTCGGACAAAACCGACGTTTCAAAACATCTTTGTTAACGCCAGTGAAACATGGATAAATACACCGCTCAATCATTCCGGTTTAAAAAGCTGTAAATTTTTCCCATGGACGCTGCAGCACAGCAGCTCATTGCCTCTGAGGTAAACACTCCCATCGTCATGAGTCGGCCTCCGCTGCGACGGTCAACCGATGGCGGTCGTCCCGACCAATCGCGGAGCCACAGCACAACAGGAAGTCGCTGGCATAAACACGGGCAACACACACAGTAAACAAAGAAGCGGCCCAACGATGACACACCGCTGATTAGAGGGCGAAGACGTTTGGTGAAGAGGTGTTCAGAAACAGAATGTATACAAACAGTCAGCGATCGGAGGACGATGCTAATCTGCCTGCACGGCTCCGAGTCAACAAATCAAGGTGATAAAAAAGAGAACATAATAACGTGATGTCTGAGCACGGTTTGACATGTTTAACATTTTCACACAACTTGTTTTTTTTTTGTTTTTTTGCACGCGGGCTGAAACCACATCCACTGCTGAGCCCGAGCGGTTACAGTTTTGCCAACAAAAAGACGGAGTCATCTGGCTTCACTCTGCAGGCTTTTATTTTGAAATTTCGAGTGCCGCGTCTTAAAACAATCCAGCATGAACTCCGCAGTAAATGTTTTTGCTCTGTGTCTATTTGATGTGAGCTAATGAATAAAATACCAATTATGAACAAACACTGATGAATACTGATGCATTTCTGGAGGGAGAAGTCACTCTAATGGAGCGGGGCAATAACTATGGTTATGTAATCATGCTTCAATGACAATACAAACATGTTATGCACAATACAATGATCAGGGAATCCTTCAAAACTATGCGCTATTACTAATCTATATATTATTTCATTATTAAGTATTTATCACATATAAATAAACATGTCTATCTATCATATATCACATATAAATAAAAATTGATGTCATCTGTTAGAATTTGATTATACATTTTTCCATGTTCTTATATTCATAATGCATGCTATATTTATATATATATATGCATTGCATACTTTTGGGTCTTGCATATCATGTGTGTGTATATATATACACACTCTATATAAACTCTATATATAGAACATATGTATGTTTTATTGCCCTTATTCTGCCTTCTAACCCCGTACAGTGATTCCTGCTCCAGTGCCTGGACAATCTGTTTGTGCACAAATGGCAAATAAACCTCTCAATTCGTGAATATTTTGGTGGTCAGAAATAAGAAAAACACATGGAGTGAGGTTTAGTCCAATGTTTTGTACCAGGGTGGTATGAGCCCGAATACCAGCGATGTGAACGTAGCAATTACTGTACATAACCGACATGGCACTGGGGATGGTAGGCATGATTTATGTCTCAGGCTGCACAGCTTGATTCAGACGGTTTGAGCATCCGGGCCACAGGAACCATTTGTCCCAGCAGCCACTGCCTGTTGGTAAATTGTGGTTTCTGGCCCGTGGAGCCGAACATTTTAGGGTTGAAAGGGTCGGTCAGAGCCCTGGCCCACGTTGGCTCGGTACAGGATGGTTTCTGAATCACAGAACAAAAACAGTTTTAGAGGTTTTATAGGTCAACGGTAATTGAGGAAAACGCTGGAGCAGCTTCTGCAGTAATTTGCTGAGTAATAGCCTTTGAGCATTAATGGACCTGTTTTCATAGATGTGCTGACATCATTCATCACAGACAGCACTGTGGATTTGTAACATATTATGAGATGTTTGGACACAGCCACACTTGTTGTTGGTCAGATTTTTAGTCACCAATTCACTTGTTGTTGTTCAGATGATGTTGTTGATGTTCTCACACTGGGGTCATGAGCTCAGGTGTGACGTCAGGTTCCCTGTTGAAACTCCTCCTTACATCATTCTGTTTATTCCACATTTCAACTGCTCACCTTAAAGGTTTTCTGAGACCAAGCTACCAATTATAACTACGCACATCAGCTTGTCATTGTGATGAAGGGTGACTAGGTCTTTGCGGTCCAGGATTATCAGTTTTAAATCTCTTTATTTTGCATTTGTTTGCATCTTTTTTGTGAAGGAGGTTGCACAAAATGATGAGTTATGAATAGAAACTACATATAGAACCACACATTAAACCCATTATTAACTAATTAATGAATAATGCAAGAGAGTTAAGGTGGTTTGGACTCAGATAATATTAAGTAGCTGCTTCACATGAGGAAAATGTTATTCAGTTATTAAATGTTATTCAGTGTTAACCAGGTCTATGCCTAACAAAACTTTTACGTCTATTACTTAACTAATGATTAAGTTGCAACTTCTTGCAGGTAAACAGAGACAACACTGAACAGTCATATTTGGCTGCTAGCAGCTAGTGACCAAATTATAACCATTCGTTGGACCACAATATCAATCTTGCCTTTAGTTCACAGCTGACTTTTGAACCACATGCCATAACCTCTTAAAATCCTGCCATATTCATTTTCAATACTTGCATTGCTTCTAAACATTGTATGTCACTCCAATGCAGGACACACACACACACACACACACCACCACCACCACAACCACACCCGAGTGAATATGAAGTTTCCAAACGGCCTTAATATTAATATTTCTGTACTGCTGGAGGACAATGGAGTAGTCTGGGAGTGCAGACTACTCCATGGGATAATGCTCAAACTTTGTCTGACTGAGGCTCTCCTCCTCTTCCCTGAGGCCTTTCTGCCTTATGGACCCCCATGACCCCTGTGGATGCTGTGCTGGACCCAGGCCCCTCTGCATTGCCCCTGTCCACCCCCACCTGCAGCTGTGGTGCTACTCCTGGACGAGACCTATCAGACCTGCTCCGATACTGTGCTGGACCTGGTACCTCTACATGGACCTGACCAACTCACATTACTGCTACTGCTCTACCTATGTATACTTGACCACCCTCTCTGAGCCTGGCTCTGGTCCTCACCACCATCACATTCGTATTTTGTGTGGTTGGCTCTGCTTAGCGCCTATTTACATTGTGTAAAGCACTCTGTGCTACATGCTGTCGTATGCAAAGTGTTGTAAATGAAAAGTCTGATCGATTAATTGCACCGTAAATAGTTGAACCATCTCTGGTCTGCACTTCCCACCAAGCTCTTTATCAGTATTTAGACAGATGGACGGACAGATGGATGGATGGATGGGTGGGTGGTTGGATAAAGAAATACAGGCAGATAGATAGATAAATTGATATTAGATAATTGGTGTGAGATAGATGGACGGTTGATCGATATTTTCCACCTTTCATAGAAACTTCATAGAAAGCTAGAGTCCCTACATCACTGCTTTTCTTTTTTTTTATTGGGAAGCCATATTATACCCAAACTTCCTGTTTAGTTCTCCTTTCTCTTCCTTCTTTTCCCCTCTTTTTGTGACTTGTCTAATATCCCAGGAGAAGCAGCAGCAGCAGGGCAGAGATGGTTGCAGATGCCTGCTCCGGGCTGCATGGAGCTGGAGCCACAGCAAAGGTAGCTTCTGGTTACAAACTGTGCGGACCAATCAGCGCGCAGCTCTCCCTCCACCGCAGCAGGAGCGACAGGAGTTCAACCTGGACTTTTTCTTCTACAAGGGGGGAAACGACCCGCTCCAAAAAAACCACCACAAAAACAACCCGACCATGCCCGTCCACTCCCGGTAACCTCCTGGGTGTCAGTGCGGAAAACCACCGCGTTTCCGAGAAATGACAATGTTGGGTATGTACGTGCCAGACAGATTCGCTCTGAAATCGTCCCGGGTCCAGGATGGGATCGGTCTGTACACGGCGAGGAGGGTGAAAAAGGTGGGTTGCTTTCTCACCCCGCCGAGACTTTCTTAACTCGCGCTTTTGTGTAACTTTGTAGAAGTTTGCGAGACTTTAAAAAAAAGAAGAAGAAAAGACGGAAAAAGCCTGTGAAGTGTAGCCGGTGTGTGTGGGGAGCGCGTAGCCCCGGCGGCTCTGACGTGAAGTGCCACGTAGACTCCTCACAAGTCCTCACAACACAGACTGCGAGCGAAAGCTGCAAGGCTGCTTCTAATCTCACAGTCAAGCCGAAAGTCGCGTCGCAGACCTACATTTTCTTACTTTCTCTCCTTTTTTATGTTGTCCAGAAGTGCAGCCCCTTTGGCTGCAGCTGAGGCTGTGTGTGTGTGTGAGAGAGAGTCTGTGTGATGCGTTCAGGGCCCGGGCTCAGGACAATGTAAATGCGTGTGTGAGGGGTGGGGGGGAAGTTATGGATGAACATGAACACAACACACAATTTTTTCAGACCACGCCCCCTGTTCTTCTTTTTTTAGTTTCTGTTGTAGTAAAATGCAAAAGAAATGATGCACACGTCTCATATTTTAGGAAAGAATCAAACCTAGAGTTTTCATGTTTTGTGTTATGGGTTACATTATTCCAGAGAACTTTGGGAAAACATGCAGACTTTGCTCTTAGGTGACAGTGTTACCAACTATGGCACCCATCCTGCTACATTTACCATATAAATGAAATCAGTCCAATATCAGAGGTGTAGTCAAGCCTTGATTTGCTCAAATCCAGACTAAAGCACAAATAATGTGTCCAGGTACACTTAAGACTTTCTGTCCATCCGTCCATCTCCTTCACCTGCTTTCCACTTTGATTGCTGACTTCAGCCTGAGAGTTTCATTTCAGTCCTGATTTTTCTTACTTTCTCTCCTTTTTTGGTGAAAAGTTGCAGCCCCTTTGGCGGCTTCTGTGTGACGCGTTCAAGGCCAGGTCTCAGGACAATACTGTGTAAAAGTGTGGGAAAAAAAATTGGGAATGAACATGAATACAACATTCATTTTTAAGACCACGCCCCCATGTTTTTTGTTTGCTTTTGAGAGAAAGTCAGAACATGCATACTCTAAGGTGACAGTGTCGCCAACTTTGGCACCTATCCTGTTACATCCACCACATGAATTAAATTAGATGTCTAACTGTTGTCCACGCCTGCTCTTTCCATTCATTCATCCATCCATTTATTGTACCTTGATGACATCACAGGGGTTGAAGGCAAGCATCACACCCTGAGTCAGCCTGAGAGTTTCATTTTAATCCTAATTTTTCTTACTTTTTCTCCTTTTTTGGTGTAAGATTGCAGCTTTTGGCTGCTTCTGAGTGATGCGTTCAAGGCCGGGGTTCAGGACAGTTGCTGTTTAAACGTGTGGACAATATGTTGAAGATGAGCACGAACACAACGCTCTTTATTTCAGACCACGCTCCCTGTTTTGAGGGAAAAACCTCATCATAGAAATATGTAAAAAAAAAGAAATGATGCATTCACATGTCACATTAAACAGCAGGGGAGCCAGTTTGCTTCCCACAATTTAAGAATGAAAAATCATAGTTTTCGTGTGTTACGGTTTTCATGTTATGTGCTGCGGTTGCCAGTTTTGCGGCTTGACGAATGTTTCTTACAATGTGTTTTTTGGCTTTTTGTTTTATGTTTTTTTTTCCCTCTCTCATTTTTTTTTTTTAAAAGGGAGAGAAGTTTGGCCCCTTCGCAGGTGAGAAAAAGCTGCCAGGTGAGCTGGACGAAAGCTCGGACACCCGGCTCATGTGGGAGGTGAGTGCACGCTCACATTTATCACTTCAGACGATCTACAACATCACACTCATCGACCCTCGTTTATCAAGCGGATATGGGAATAGATGCACACCAAAAAGCCTCAGACTGCACTTTGAGACCTTGCAGATTTGATTCTAGCGTACACAAGTTGTTGCCCTGGTCCTTTAATTAGTAATCTGATCGTTGTGAAGACTAACATCCAAACTGATCAGAAGTTTACGTACACTTTAATTCTTATGTACGCATGCTCGATAAATAAGGAGCATGATGTTCTTCTCTTTCCTGCTTACTAAATAATTCCTTGTGCACTATTACATTTCAACTATTTGAGATATTTCCCCCGTTATGTGGAAAGTATTATCCGGAGGCGCGTCATGTTGTGTTTTTATATCTATGTATTCACCTGCTTTTATTACGTTGTCTTTGGAGCCATCCCGGGCACAAGAATTTCCCCGGGGACACATAAAGTTGGTCTGACTGCGTGGAGGACGCAGCCGCTCTAGACGGAGACAGTCATGCGCTAGATTGTGCAGAGACTCCTGAGGAGTGTTAACCTTGAGGTTTATGGGAATGTTTCTGCTCAAATGCGAGTTTTATGAACATTTGTTTGCATTATTGTCGTCCGTCTATTCATCTATTATCTTACCAGCCTTTGTACATTAATGAGTTATGGCCTCACACACACACACACACACACACACAACCATTCACTCTCACACTCGCACCTAGGGACAACTTAAAGTCTTCACTCCACCTGAATGTGCATATTTTGGGACTGTAGTGTTTGTTAGGACAGTTGAAGAATCACTCTTTGTGACCAGAACTGAATAGGGCATTAATGCAAAGTGTTTGCGGGGTCTTAAAAAGTATAAAAAAAGATGTATAATTGCGTGTAGAGCATGGAAGGATCAAGCCGTTTATTGAACTATGAAACAAAATGCAAAGGTGCACAAAACAAGGCTGTTCACTGCAACAAACACAGTGCTGAGAGCTAATATAATGCTAATCGCCTGCCGTTGTGTGTGTGAAGCTACCACCCTCTTCGCTCCCTCACACACCAACGTGCCCTGCCCTGCTCCACCCTGACGTTGCGATTTTATGAGGTATTAAATTTTATTGATATTCAGCCTCTTTCCAAAAGGTCTGATGTATTTATGGTGAATAATTGAGAGGGTTAGGGAGGTTCACTTGTTGCAATCAAAGGTATAAGACAGTTCAGCTCTGCCTTTGTTTTAAAGCTTTGTTCCCTCCCAGCTGATCTGAGGTCTGTTGAATGGTTGTCTATGCTCTACACTGTATAAGCTACAGTCGTGTTGCAAGCTACAGCTTGCAGTGGTGATGAGGCCAAAGTTCCCTGGAAAGGTCTTAAATTCAGTCTTAAAAAGGTGTAGAGACTAACCTAAAGATTCCTGCAGGTGCCCTGTATTCGCCTCCATGGCGTTATTGGGGTTCGACCAGGCGGCTTCCTCGTATCTATGTCTCCCACGCTAACTCGGGCGCAGTATCACGTAGCATTCACACCATCCTCTCTCCCGCCCTCGCCGAAATGAATCACTCAAAGCGCCTCCTTTTATCTGCAGCTGCCGGCAGCTCTCGTTAAAACGCATCTCCCGAGTTTCCTGTGATAACGACGGAACATTTAATTACGCCTCAGATCCGCTAACCGAGGAGCGGGCCGGGCTCGCGTCTGATGGCCCCGGCGGCGGCGGCCGGGGAACGCTGTGATGTCGGTTATCTGCAGGCGGCCACATTGCCAGGCCGGCGATTTCTGTGACGCTTTGATGGACGGGAGACAAAAGCGAGCAGGGAGAAGCCCGGGCCGCTCGCTCTGGTGTCCTGACAGCTCGTGCGGTTGTTGTTCCCCCTCCAGGTCCGCGGCAGTAAAGGAGACGTGCTGTATATCCTGGACGCCAGCAACCCGCGCTACGCCAACTGGCTGCGGTTTGTCCATCAGGCGCCTTCGCAGGAGCAGAAGAACTTGGCAGCCATACAGGTACATTTCCTCTCCTCTGCTCTGCTCGGCTCTCCTCTCTCCGCTGGACTTACCTCGCAGGACGAGGAAAAAGGGGAAAAGATGCGTTTCGCAGACGACGCACATCTGACGGGCGAAGCTAATGATTTACAAAAAAGAAAAGAGAAAAAAAATTGTGGCTGCAAAAAGAGACCTGAAAGAGGGAGATTTCCTCCGGCTTAGAAGTGGAGAAGATGTTTTGTTAAGTCTTAAGTGCGGAGGGGGGGGAAACCTTCAAAGCGAGATCTGAAAAATCACTTTTTTACAACGTCACTGGTCAGAAATGTGCAAATGTTGTTTTTATTGTGCTATTCCTGGCAGAAACATCAGGGACTCCACTGTTATGATGATCTCGGGCCTCACAGCGAGGTGTATCATTCACGCCGCGGAGCAGCTAACCGTTTAATTGGATACGAGCAGATACATCTTCTTTGTTTTCCGCGTATATCTTTTTACAGTTTATTGCCTTCGCTCCGGATTTAAGAGACATGGCGAGACGGCAGCAGAAGCAGCAGCGGCTCCTGTGAGGGGAAAGTTTTGTGATTGTGGTTGAGTTATTGCTAACCCCAGGGGAGCGATTTGTTGTTTCCAAAGGAACATGCGCGCATTTTTCAAAGTTATTATACTGACAAATGATGCATCGAGGGCTACGCATGCAAAAAAAAACCATCTGAGGAATCCTGGACGTGCAACCTTCCCCCTAAAGCAAACAAACGGCTCGCATGCACGGGCTCTCGCTGGGCCGCTCCGCGCCTGGGAAACGTCACCTCCTTGTGCCGGAGATGAAACGGTTCGCCGTCCGATGGAGAAGAGGAATGGGAACTGAATGGAGAGGAGGGCGAGCGTTTCCAGGTCGCAGGGCCGAGTTCCGGCCATCAATACAGAGACGTCCGAAGCCGCTGGTCGTCTAAAGGTCGCCGGTGCGTGCGTTGGCGCTCTGCGTTCCATCAGCGCTGACGTTTATTGTGCTGCTCGCCTCCAACTAATCGTTATTTATGCGTATTTAGAATCCCGTAGTTGAAACGGAGCGACAGGGTGATTTCATTTGGGTTGACCCTGAAGGACGAGTGATGTCGGCGATGATGTCTTTAGAAGCGTTTGAAGCGTTTGACCTGCGGTCTCCATCTAGCTGGGTGTTGTCGGTGGAAGGGGCAAAAAGGCCAACCTGAAAGGAGATCTAGAACGAATGAAGAAACAGAAACTTTTTATCTTTGTGTTGTAACCACAGTCTAGTCCCGGACCAAAGATGCACAACAGCACATTTTATGTATACATTTTCAATGTTGAAATGGCAGTAAAAAAACTACTTTTGTTCGGGTTTGAACATTTGTAGATGGAAAGAAACATAAAATAAGAACGAAAGATTATGAAAATCTGATAGAATGAAACATTAAATGTGAGTGTGACACCCCATGAGTGAAATTAGAGGGTGTGTGCCCCTGTTAATTAATTTCTTGTGTCAGAGGCTGTTTATCAGAATAAAGCCTATATGTGGTTGCCAGATAAGCATGAAAGGGTACAAGATCTGTTTTTTCTTTGTGCTACTGCAAAAACTACATAATGGTTTGAAACAAAATTTGGAAGAAGAGTGTAACTGGGCCAAAGAAAACAACTTGTAAAATCTGAGGAAGATTTGTATCACTTTACTTCATTGTCAGGCTTCATCGTGGAGATGTGATGCTGCAGACTGCAGCTCACGCTTCTGCTTCGTGTTTCCATTGATTGATGTTTTTTAAATTTTGTTTCAGGATGGGGAAAACATATTTTACCTGGCCGTGGACGACATCGAGACGGACACGGAGCTCCTGATCGGCTACCTGGACAGCGACATGGAGGAAGAGGAGGAGGAGGAAGAGGAGGAGGTGGTCAAAGACGAGGATGAAAACAGCAAAGATGCCAAACACATCGTTGAAATGGGTGCGGCACCTCGTTTTCTTCCATTTATCACCCGTGTTTGAGAGGAAAGCACGTAGAAATGACCATGTTTTGATGTTTGTGTGTGTGTGTGTGTGTGTGTGTGTGTGTGTGTGTGTGCTGCGGCCCCTCAGAGCTGGTGATAAAGAAGGAGGACCACCCCTGCCTGCTGTGTGAGAGCAGCTTCCCCAGCGAGGAGATCTTGGCCGCCCACCTCCAGAGCCTGCACCAGAGGCCCAGCACGGAGGAGAAGGACTTCAAGTGCAAGAACTGTGGCAAGAAGTTCCCCATCAAGCAGGCTCTGCAGCGGCAGTACGTCCCCCTGGGCTCAGACCAGTTTCTGCTCACCTTCCTAATCGATCTGCACCAGCAACAGAAGCTGTGGGCTCTATGTTACGAGAAAGAGGCTCAGTCAGAGGGAAGATGTTGTTGGTTCCTCGAAATGAGGAGGCGGTAAAAAAACGGGGAATAATTTTACATATTTGGAAACGTGTTTGTTTGCCCCAGGCGAAGAAGTGAATGGAAAAGTTGTCTGTCTGTTCGGTGAGAAGCCAGAGCGGGAGAGAGCCAGAGCGATCGCGACCCTGTCCAGAGAGGCCGACGCAAAACTCTACGTTTAACCACTTCATTTCATTTTTGCATCCGTGTTTATACAAACAAAGTCGAAGAGGTTTGAAGAGCCACTTTTAAAAGTGCTCTTGTCCTGGAGAGGAGAGCTAGCTGTTTCCCTCTGCTTCCAGTCTTTATGCTAAGCTAAACTAAGCTAAGCAAAGTTAGGCAAACAAAGCTAAACAAAGTTAAACTATGCTAAGCTAAGATTAGCTAAAGAAAGACAGTTATATGCTTACAAATACGTTTATTCTAATTTATTGAACAGTTGATTTTGTTATCATTTTGTGCTTATTAAGTCTTTGTAAGCTGTGTAAGAAATATTCAACTTTAAGTATCACATTGGTTTAGGTAACATGGTTAGCTGAATTGCTAACTTGCATCTGTGGCCCCTGGGCATGGAGTTAAGAACAGGACAAAGAATAAGAAATTAACTCCCAAACAAGATAAATTATCTAACACTTTCAAATCTAAATTTTGTTTTTTTTTAATCTTGGTAAGAACCAGACATTTTGCAGTTTTCCCAAATTGTTTTCCCTCTTTGAATCTTCCCTCAGTGTTTTGCATTGCTCCGAGTCACTGGACCCGTCAGGCGACTCTAAAGCACATCAGTGCTCCTTCTGCCACAACACGTTCAGCTCTGAGTCCAGGTAACACACACACACACACACACACACACACACGCACACACACACACATGCTGTGAGGAGCACACACGCGATGGGTCCTCTCATCCCGTTTCCTGTCTGCAGCTACGAGCAGCATAAGGAAGCCTGCAAAGGAGACGCCAGGTTCATCTGCAAAGCGGAGAGCTGCGGCAAACGCTTCAAGAGCAAAGACGCTCTGAAGAAGCACAAAGGAAACGTCCACACAGGTCGGCATCACTCTCCTCCTCCTCCTCCTCCTCCTCCTCCTCCTCCTCCTCCTCTTCCTCCTCCTCCAGCGTCGCCCAGCCGAGTAAAACCGTCCGTTCACGGCGCTCGAGGAACGGCGGAGACCGTACGTGACCTCGATTGGTTGAGACACGTCGCTAATTACTTGCGCTACATAACGGGCTGACCTGTGCGTTCTGGGGCGGCTCGCTCCGTCAGATAATTGGACTTCCACTGCTATTTATGATGGGATGTAGGGCAGCCCGGCACGTGAATCCAGCGTCAACCCATCAGATTAGCACGCTCGCATCAAACGCAGAGGAGACTCAGGGGGGAACGGATCGAGGAAGGGAAGCTTTAGTTCTGACTATCACTGAATCATTAAATCACAATAAATACACAAGCTCTGATGTTCACACTGAAAATTATTTGATTCTTGCCAAGATAGAAACTAAATTAAACTACATAGTTAGTCTTGTTTTAAGAGTTTCTCTTGTCAAGCATTTGAATTGAAACCGCTTAAGTTAAGCACGTTTTCAAGCATCAAGAAAGAAAAGGTGAGATTGCATGCCTGCATGCTGAATTCAAGTATCTTTTCCTCTGTTTTGTTTTTATCTTGTTTTCAGACACCTTTTGTTTGTTGTGAAGATCTTAACCCCAGAATAAACAGCACAAACCATTGCATAAATTCAGATTTCTTCCTATCTATAGCTGTTCTTCTGTCTATTCATTTCATGCAGTTATCTATCTATCTATCTATCTATCTATCTATCTATCTATCTATCTATCTATCTATCTATCTATCTATCTATCTGTCTGTCTGTCTGTCTGTCTGTCTGTCTGTCTGTCTGTCTGTCTGTCTGTCTGTCTGTCTGTCTGTCTGTCTGTCTGTCTGTCTGTCTATCTATCTATCTATCTATCTATCTATCTATCTATCTATCTATCTATCTATCTATCTATCTATCTATCTATCTATCTATATCTGTCTGTCTGTCTGTCTGTCTGTCTATATTTGATGGATTAAGGAGGCAAGATTAGGCCCTTTGTGCTTTACCAATGTGTGTGTGTGTGTGTGTGTGTGTGGGCGAAGGGGGATGTAGATCAGACTGTGCAGATGTGGGGCATGTGATTCAGATGGGGATAACAGGGTTTTTGGGGAGGGGTGTGTGTGTGTGTGTGTGTGTGTGTGTGTGTGTGTGTGTGTGTGTCTGTGTGTGTGTGGGTGTGTGTGTGTGTGTGTGTGTGTGTGTGTGTGTGTGGTGCTCTAGGCTGTGATGTGGGGACTCGGGTGCCCTGAACAACTCGTGTAATCGTTGACATGATTTCCTCACTTTTGTTATCGGCCGTTTTGTTTTCCTCCACAGGAAGCGCGCGTCGGAAGCTCACATGCACCATATGCAACAGGAAGTGCTCCTCCTCCCTGAACCTCCAGGAGCACCGGAAGGTGAGGACCCTCGCCTCGGTCGCTTTTTGTTTGTTTCTTTGTTTGTTTTAGTTCTCACGTCGGTCGAGGGGCGACGAGATCGTCCCAGTGAAATGGCATGGAGGACTCGTGTCGCCGGGTTTTGTGGGTTGGAAGCAGATGTGAGATAATGTGACCTCTGTCTGTTCCACAGCTGCCTCTTAAAAGTCTGTGTCTGTGGTGACAACTTCACAGCGTCTTCAACATCGCTGTCTGACCGTCAGTGTCATCATCAGCTTTCAGCCGGCTGCTTGAAATCATTTTAAAAAAACTTGAAATTTTCGTGAAAAGATCATGAGTCAACTTACAGTAGAGCTTTAACAAGTTCTCAAATAACCAACTACTAGTTGACTAATAACACTCAACAACCATTTTAATAACTGATTAGTCTGTTTAAGTATTTAAAACTATTGTTAGGAAGGATTTTAAGAAATTAAGTCAGAATTCTCTATCAGCTTCTTAAATGTGAATATTCTTTGGTTTGTTTCGTCCTTAATGACGGAAAATTGAAGGTCATTAAGATGAGGACTTTGTGAAACAGACATGAACCATTTTCACACATTTTTTTGTTTTTGTTGCTTTGAAACCAAACAACTAACGGACCAAACAACACGACACGATCACATTAAACTTGTAGTCCTGTTTTATCAAACCTGAACTGTGTTGCATGATACAAACTCTAATCATTCTGAATATGTATCGGTGCACTGCAGCTTATTAGGTTCTTACCAGGACAAAAATATTTGTGTTTTTCAGAGCTGTGTTCAACTTTACACTATGATCTTAAATCAAGTGACATCATTCAAACAGTGAAGTTATCTGTCCATGCAGGAAGATGTTGTCACTTATTCCTTTCCTTTCACCTCACATTTAGTGTCTTTATCTTGGTTTAGACACCTTCTTATTTTGCAGCGTGTAATCAAAGGTGCAGGAAAACCTAAAAAATGGACCTTGACAGTGTTGATTAAAGTGTCTGACTTTGACCTTGGGACAGACATGTGAAGCTTGCACATCACGACCCGTATCCTCAAACTCTGCTGTTCTCATGAGGTCCGGAACAAAGTTTAGCCGAGCATCGTCTGCAGTTTGTAATGAAGGATTTAAAACTCCTCCGTCGTTGGCGGTAATTAGCAGATTATTCCCCCAGCCTCTTAGTTTTCCACGTTAACTGAAAGTCGTCTTAAGGTTTAACGCCGCGTTATCAATCAGCGATGGAGACGTTCCGATGCGATCGCGATCGGCCGACCGCGCGCCTGGGATTATCCCAACCAGACTCTTGGCTCTGGATCAGAGAGGATTTTGCTTGGCTTAGGCAGTTTTGCATGATCCATTTTTTTTTCTCTAACAAGTGATGTCTCACTCCGGCTGCACAGTGGAATCCATCACACTTCCTGTAACCCGGCCTGACCTCCTTCCTCTAATCGCCGCTCTCGTCTCCGCTTCCCCGGCTCCCGACTTTACGCTTTGTTCGGTTGTCCCGTCCCCCCCCCCCCCACCCCAACGTTACGGTGTCTTTATGATCGAGTTGTTGCAGATTTATTCTGGGTGACAAAGAGCTGAGGGATGGTTTCTTCTTCACGAGCTCGTCCCGCAGGTCTTGTGAAATTTAAGAGCCTCTGTTGGCAGACAATGAGGTTTTAACCTTGGCGTCAGGATTCTCCCTCCCACTGATGGATTGCAGATTTGAACCGCCCTGTTTAAATGCTATGCTCAGATGTTTTCATACAAATATATTTATATATATAGATATATTTGCTTTGGCACTGAGAGCTGCCAGCATCAGCTAGCATCAATAGATGTCCGAGGTGTAGAGATCTCAACCCTGATAGCGCACTGATGCACCCCTGAGCCGCGTGTTATCTTTGGTCTTTCTGCTGCTGCGTTTTTAAATGAAGGCGAAATGACAAAGAAAATAAATTTCAACACGTCTCTGACGATCGCATGAAACGATTAGCCAGAAATACGCAAGAGCGCTGGAGAGAAGGAGTTCAAGGTCGAAGTCGCTCTTTCGCAGCCCGGAGCTGTTTTTGCTTCAAAATCTTGTTCATGTTTTGGACGAAGCGTGAAATCTGCTAAACGAATGTCAGAGCTCACAGACTCGTTTCATTCCCGTCTCAGTCCCACTGCATTTTAGTGGAGGTGCAACAATAAACCGATTGATAGAGTAATCAAGTTTATACTGGTACCTATATAGCGCCAAAGGGCTTTACAGACACAAGTCACATTCACACATTTGCTCCAGTTCATACACTGGTGACAGAGGCTACAGTACACCAACTAGTAGCTTCAACCAGTAGCTTCAAACAGTAGCTTCAACCAGTGGCTTCAACCAGTCACACACTCATCTGTACATTGGTGAAACAGCGTCAGGAGCAGTTCAGACTTCAACATGTAGTGTGCATGGAGCTGGGATTGAACCAACGACCTTCTGAAAACTGTGCTGCCCTGGAGCCACATTCTCTATGCTGCTGTTGATTTTTAGCATCTAAACAATACTTTGTGTATTGTGTGCTCTTAAGTAATTAGGTCTCCAGTGTGAACAGTCTATATTGATGCTACGCATGTCAACATGTGTGGGTGTCAGTTTTGAAGCCGCTGACAAAATTGTGATAAGTGATGAAGGGAAAAAGAAGAAGAAGAAGGAGAAGAAGAAGAAGAAAGAAGGGGAGCACGAATCCAAACTATGCCCTTTTTTAGGATCCCATATGAAAGTGACCTGGATCATTTCACTGTCACATATGGGTGAAAAAGTCAGATTTGGTCCACTTTTGTCTGCAGTGTGATTGTCGCCTGGGACAGAAAACTGAAATTCTTTGAGATGTGGACAAAACAAAATCTCTGAGGACTCGTTCTTGTCATTCGTTCTACACTTATCAAAGCTTTCACCATTTATCTGGCTCGGTCGACTCGTTCATTAACTCCTCTTCCTCACCGATCGTCCCTCTCGTCCTGGTCGAACATCCAGATTAATTCGTCACCTGCAAGTTTATGACACAGTCGCGCTGTGCATCATTTAACCTACTTCACCTGTCTACCAGTCTCCAGTTTCAGACCTGCAGGGTGGTTTAAAACAGGTGTACGTCATATTCCTGTGTGGCCTCCATCTGTGTGTGTGTGTGTGTGTGTGTGTGTGTGTGTGTGTGTGTGTGTGTGTGTGTGTGTGTGTGTGTGTCTGATTTCCAATCTTGCCGTCCGCTGTCAGGACCATTGTCTGATACGAGCATCTGAAAGGCAGAACGCGTCTGTCGACAAATGTAGGTCGGGACTACATTCGATTTCGGACAAATCGCTCCTTTCCACTTTCAATAAAGACGTCCTACTTTGACACAAAGCGTGGCGATAAATATGACACATTTCTGGCCCCGAAAAGAAACACGTGTCGCATTCTCTTAGCCTCACCCGGAGACACCGAAGGCGTTTTTCTGCATTATTCTCGCGGCAATCAAACTTCCCATTGTGGCACGTTAGCTCCAAAGCAGCTTAAAACTGCCATTATCTTCATTTAGCTGAACAAGCTTTTGCAGGAGCAGCTGTGACAAGAGGAGCCGCTCGGCATTAGCATATGCTATTGTAGCCGAGCGCCGGGGAGCTATTGAATGTGCAATTATTGGAGCGATGCTCTGAAGCAGAAAGAGAGGGATTGAAACTTTTCATCACTTTTAATTGCTTTTCTGTCTTGTCGACATCGAGTCCAGAGAGAGAAAAGGGACGCGAGTCGGTTTCCGTTGACCAGCGCGGACTGCCATCCCTCAGTTTTGAGTTGGCAAAGTTTACCAGCCAGAGGAAGGAACTTAACAGGGTCCTCGAACGGTTCAATAGAGTATTTATCATTCTTCTCTGGCGCTAACATAGAAGCTATGGAACGTTGGTTTCATCAGAAATGCCTCAGATGATACTTTACAAGCACTGAGCATGATCTTTCATGATTATCTGGCAACCGCACTTTGGCTTTACATATTGATGGTGATCACATGACTTGACACGATCACATGACTTCCTCGCTAACAACAGAGCTAAGCAACTTTGTTCACAAACTAAGTGGGAGTAACTTAGAGCAATTAAGCTACGGAGCACGCTCCCATTCAGCCTGTTGAGAGAATCAGACGAAGGATCAGAAAGTGTGAAAAACACAATATTATGCTATTATGTGAAGTGAGAATGAAAACCACGAGACACAGATATTTCACCTTCACCACACTGCTGCCTCACAGTCATATAGAATAGAATAGAATAGAATAGACTGTGCCTTTATTCATCTCAAAATGGGGAAATTTCCTTCATTTTTTTCAGTTTTCCTTCATTAACCTACATAGATGTGAGACAGTGTGCCTACATACCGATATAAATGAGCATTTTGGATGTGTTGCACCTCATTGGGCTGCAAAAGTCTTGTTATTGAACAAACCCGAGGTGTACACCACTTTGTTCTTTGTCCAAGGTCCATGAGATATTCGAGTGCCACGCCTGCGACAAGAAGTTCATCTCGACCAATCAGCTCAAACGCCACATGATCACACACTCGGGTAAGAACATTTAAGGTGTGGAGCGCCCCACTGCCGGGATTCCTGCATCCCCTCTGTTTTTTGTTTTTTGTTTTTGTTTTATGTCACCAGAATGTCTCGATCTGTCTGTGGCCAGAGAAGCGACCGTACACCTGCGAGATCTGCAGCCGCTCCTTCAAACGGCTGGACCAGGTGACGGCCCACAAGATCATCCACAGCGAGGACAAACCCTACAAGTGCAAACTGTGCGGGAAGGACTTCGCTCACCGCAACGTCTACAAGAACCACAAGAAGGTGGGCGCCAGCTTTTTGAGACATGCTTAAGGTCTATTCAACCTCGATCAAGAAATCAAACTCACTATGTGTCACATTATGTCACATTTCTTGAACTGACTGTCTGCAAGTCCTGCTCTGGACATCCAGTTTTATGTTTTACAAGTGCCAAATTTGGACAGAATTAGCATATTGTTTAATGTTTAAATGTTAATTGTTTAAATTTGTTTTACGTTATCCTATGTTTAGATGAGCCACTTTTATTATCGTCTCCATCTGTCTGAAACGACATTTATAAAATGCAACCAGTACACGTGCTTCTGTGGTTGCTCCAGTCTGGGAATTAGATTAGATTAGATTAGATCTAGTGAGATTACATTCAACTCAATAGTTTTTTTTTTGCACATGAAATGCATTGAAATGCAGTCCAGCATTTTACCAGAAGTGCAAAAAAACCCCAGAAAAACTGTGCAACAAAGAGTAAATGAAGAAAAATGTCTCAATGTAGCACAAACATATAACCTGTTACTACTTCTGCTTTCATCTACTTGTGTTTACTTTGTATTTTTAGGAGTTTACGATTTCATTATGTGACTCTGGAAGCCATCAGGCCCTCAGGAAAGTAAGGCTTTGTGATCCGAGCCCTAGTTAATTGTCCCTGCTGCTCATTATTTCCTCTCCTCCATTCATTGTGGCTGATTGTTGTTTGCGGAGAGGATAAATGAACTGATGAGCGCAGTCGCCTCAAAGCGGAGTTATCACTCAGGCTGTAATCAATCAGCCTCTCGTTGGTGGCTGTTATCTGTGGGGTCCGTGGCCTGCTCCACCCCTGGGCTCCCCTGTGTTTACTTTAGGGATTGAGGTGTCACTCAGACGGATCGCCTTGGCTCAGGGAGGCGGCCGAGGTGTGTGTGTGTGTTGTGTGTGTGTGTGTGTGGGGGGGGGGGCATGAAAACAGAAGCACTTTGAACTCTAAGCCCCTCAAGCTGCTCGTCTCCCATCGAGTCAACAAAGCGAAAAGAAAAAGAAAAGAAAAAAAATCTGCTAAGGAGCCAGTCGCCCGATCTCCTCCAGCTCAGATCGGTGGGAGAAGCTTGTCCAGCTCAGCTTTCACGTGTCCTCCCTCTCTGCAGACCCACTCCGAGGAGAGGCCCTTCCAGTGCGAGGAGTGCAAGGCTCTGTTCCGAACGCCCTTCTCGCTGCAGCGTCACCTCCTCATCCACAACAGTAAGTGTGACCGGAGGACTACAGGCCCGTTCGGTTCAGTTCAGCTCAGATTTATTTAAAGAGCCAATTCATAACTCGGCTCAAGGACCGAGCGTCTGCACAGGGACTCTGACCCGAAGCGGCCTCGAGGCAGAGACGCATTCACACGAGGTCGAAATAAAATGACAAATAAAAGGGAAGAAAGATCCAGACGAGATCAGACCCAGCTCTGTGCAGCTCACGTGTTCTGCAGATGAACAGAACCAAACTGTGCAGGTCAGGTTAAGTATTCTACAGATTTCTATTGAAGTGAAGTCTGCCTGGGAACTGATTAGCGATTAGCTATGTTGCTCATTCCTTGGGTGAGAGAATGAAAGAGTATGAATGGGTTTTGTTGCATTAACTCTCTTTTACATCTTCACCTCTGAACAGAAGTAGCAACACATATGCTACTATCCAAAGTGTTTACATTTACACCCAAAAACTTCACATTCATACTTCATATCATGAAAGTTTACACTATGATGAAGTAGGCACAGGGCCTGAGGAGTTTTAAGCCGCCTTCCTACACAGATAACGTGGCGAGTGACTTCAGCTCCTCTGCTGCTTCTCGGGTTTAGATTCACAAGCTTCGTATCAAACTTGACTTTCCTGTTAATTAACTGTCGCTGTGTGGCCAGGTGTTTACAGGTGCCGCATGTGGCCTCAGGCCTCGTTCCAGGCAACCCGCAACTCGTGTTTTTCTCACCTTCTACTGGTGAAAGTGCAAAGGAGCGGCGGTCGAACGCAAAGTGACGACTGCCACATTAATTCCTGTGGAATTAAGTTTTACAGCTTTGGCTGTAAAACAAATGTCTTGCAATAATAATCATAATCATAATAATCAATAATAATAATAATAATAATGGTTGACAACGTTTTTGTTTTTGGATCAACTCTGCATCTTCAGCAGGCAGCTTCGGCGACTGACATGAAAAAGAAGCATGATACGGTTCACCATGTTTGTTTACATCTTGCCACCAGAATTCCTTGAGCTCAGACAATTTGGCGTAACTTGCCTGGAACTCCACAAAGTCTTAAACCGTGGTGGTGTCATCTTTCACCATCCTTCACAGCACCTCCACCTGTGACATCATTACCCATTTGCAACCGATAAGCACAGTCAATAATCATGCATACAAATGCTCCTGGGGAATCAGTCCAAATAGTTCTGAGAAAGAGCCGGTCCTCAGTTCAGATCCTTAACACAAAGTGAGTAGTTGTGCAGAGTAGATACAGGCGTGCAGGGCTGGAGCTGCTGCTGCTCATTTAACAGGGAAGAGGGTCAAGAAAATCTCTGTTATTTTTTCCCCTCCTCCCCTTCCTCCTCCTCCTCCTCCTCCTCCTTCTTCTTGTCCTCCTCATCTTTGTTTTTGATTTGAGGTTTTACAGATTTCAGAAAAGCCTAAACAAACGAAAGCTGTTGTGATATTTCACTCACAGAGTGGAACGACTGCAACAAACACTGACTGCGGCGTGAATCCGCGTGATGTAAAATCCTGGTGCCAAATCACCTTGGCACGCGCCGATTCAGCTGGAATCGAAACCGTCTTTTTTTTTTTTACTTCCTAGGAATAGTCTTAGTCCAAAGCCAGCTTTGGCTCGTGTCGGAGTCTTATATTTTCAGTGTCCTTCAGCTCTATCCCTGCGGCTGTGGGACATTTCCATAAATAATAAACCTCTATCAAACAGCAGGGTGTCGGGTGGTTCCTGGGTGCTGCAGCCCTCTCTCTCTCTCTCTCTCTCTCTCTCTCTCTCTCTCTCTCTATCCTCTCTCTATCCTCCCTCTCTCCTGTCTCAGTCCTGGCGATAACAAAGGGGATTGTAAAGCTGGAGGCATTTCCTGCTGCTGTCTCAGGAGGCAGGCCATACAACACCCGGGCCTGGGATTATGTATCCAGTCCTGGACAGTGCAGTATGTGGGGCGGCGGGGCTGGGAGTGTGTGATTTCAGCGTGGACATGAATAAAGTGCGTCCATCTCCGTTAGTTAACATTTTCAGTCGAGTGTTTTCAGGTTAAAATCAACATGTTTTCTTCTTCGGACGAAGCTCGACCGCCCGAGCCGGTTTCTGTGAGGTCTGCACGCTCCCCGAGCTCCTCTGAACTGGAGAAACGTGTCGGATATTAAACGCTTGTTTTCGCTTTAGTGCCAGCGGATGTTACATCAACCTGGAATTTGATCTTTGCATTTAACTGGAGCTGCCGACCTGCCAGCATCCGGGACCGACCCTGCAGCTCTACTGTACGTTTCAGGGTTCACAGGCCTGCTTGAAATCCCTCAAAAGTGCTTGAAAATGGTTTAATCTTGGAAAAGAAACAGTGCTCAAAATGCACTTTTATATTGACTCAGTTTGGTTAGGTCACAAGTAAGGTCTGCAGCAAGTTCACATAAATTTATTCCATGCTTCTTTTGTTTTGAATAAGAATTGTAGCTGTTAATAGCATAATATTGTGTTTTTATCGTGATAAAAATGTTATAGTTTGACATGAAATGGACTTTGAAAGTGCTTGAAAAGTCCTTGACTCTGACCTTAGAAAAGGTGAATGAACCCTCGAGTTATAATTAAAGATGCAATAACTAATCACATTAATATTACTAATAGAATAATTTAGACCATTTTGATCACTGGTTAATTTAAGTGTTAAAAATGCATTTTGAGAATCATTTTAAGAAATGGAGCTGAAATTCTCTGATTTTAACTTGTTAAACACGCATATTTTCTAGTTTATTTAGTCAATGTGACAGAACATTGAATGTTATTGAGGTGACAACAAAATATTAAAAATATTAGCCCATCTTATCCTTACAGGCAGCAACCATTTTCATCATTTTATAAACCAAATAATTAACCAAAGAAAGTCTCGTTGCAGCCCTACTTACAATCCTGGTCCTTGGACCCTTTCAACTCAATCATGACATGATAAACAAATAAATAAACTCTCCCCTTATTTGTCTCAAATGGGGAAACAGTGGGTCCAGTGGTTTTCGGGGGGGACTGAAGATGTCCATGCTGCAGAGCTGGAGGGTCAGAGCAACCTGGAGGGGGTCAGGACGTGGCTCTGCTAGGTGTGGTAGAGTGGGAGGAGGTGGGAGACCTGCCTGTGTGGAGCCCCGGGCAGCTGTCAGAGCCAGGGAACAGCTGCTGGACTCTCAATCAGCGCACGCATTTAATATTTAACACAGTCACACCTGTCAGTGAGTGCGGAGGCCAAGATAAATGATGAATCCTCGGACCTTGGAGTTTATTTCAGGATTCCCATTTCTTGTTTTTTAACTCGATTTCTGGAACATCTCAAACCGCAAATTCAATCTGTTCGTACTCATGAACGTGCATATGCAGCACATTTATGCGAGGTCAGGTGTCAGCTGAGGCCGGGAGACTCTGTATGTGTGTGTGTGTGTGTGTGAATGTATAACTGCTGCGTGTCTATGCCTGGCTTTAATGCTCCAAGTTATAATGAAATCTTCATGCGTGAGTGTCATTGACATTAATTATCATCAAGTGAATGTTTGGACGTCGGCTTCCGCTGGCGCTCCGCGTTACTGAGCCGCCCGTCATCGGCCTTGGTAACAGGAGAACCGAGCCTGCACGCATTTGCTCCCTCTCCACACACACACACACACACATTTGCACACACAAACTGTCTGTCCAAAAGCTGCTCTGTGGAAATTGAATGATCTCCATATAATGGAAACAACTACTCCTCAACAATGGAGGCTGTTGTGCGGAGGCCGAGAGCAGAGGCGTGAAGGGAAACATCAGGCTGAGGCTCGGCGAACAGCTGAGATTGTCTGTCTGTCTGCCTGTCTGCCTGTCTGTCTGTCTGTCTGTCTGGCGTTTTTTTCTTTTTTTTCTTTAGTGCTTTTCAGCGGGGTGATTAATAAAATGAGGCTTTATTTTCTCCTCCCTTTCTTTCTCAGAAGCATTTGGCGCTCAGATGAAACATATGGCAGAGCTGTTTGTTTTACTGTTTCCTCGAGGATGTCGGCTACAGATACACAAAGAAGGACAACTCCCGTTATAAAACCCACAGAACCAGACCTCTCTTAAAGGACCATTGTCTGGAGGTTGTCTGTTGCACTGAAACACCCCCCCCCCCCACTCCTTTCTCTCCTCTTTCGCTTGTTTTGTACTTTTCTGTCCGCGCAATCGGCCCCGGCGAAATTGGTTCCCCTCTCGCTGTGCGGGTCTGATTGTGTGCTCACAGGCTGCAACAATAGACAGACTGGAGGTGGCTCTAAAAGAAGTGTCCCTCTGTCCCCCCCCCCCCTCCTCCCCCCTCCCCTCCTCCACAGGTGAGAGGACATTCAAGTGTGACCAGTGCGACGCCACCTTCAAGAGGAAGGACACGCTCAACGTGCACATCCAGGTGGTGCACGACGGACACAAGAAGTACAAGTGCGACCTGTGCGAGAAGGCCTTCGTCACCCCGTCCGTCCTCAAGAGCCACAAGAAGGTGAATGAGAAGCCGGAAAACACAAACGCAGGTGGTCGCTACGTGTCTCGCCCCTCGTCTGTGCTTCAGCGTCGGCTGCAGTTTTTTTTTCCTCCTCCTCTTCTCGGCCTGTTTTGTATCACAGGATCGCAGGGTTCTGCGAATTGAATTAAGAAATACAATCCACGTGACGCGCCACATAAGACAACGCTCGGATTGTAAGAACAAAGGGGCGAAACCGAGCCTCGTCCAGAGTAAACGCTTTAAGGTTCCAGATTAATGGAGCAGAGACGGTAATAGGCGGGATCGTTATCGCCGCTGACCGACGCCCACATGCTCCCAACCACAGCGCTCTCTGCTTCACTGATGTCCAGAGATGTGGACGAGAAAAACATGTTAGAGACCGAAATGTGTTTAACGTGTTGATCCACGTTAAAAACTGGCAGCTAACACTCCACTGCCTTCATAGATCTGCTTTTATAGATAGATACAGTAGATAGATAGATAGATAGATGGATAGATGGATAGATGGATAGATGGATAGATGGATAGATGGATAGATAGATATAGATAGATGGATAGATAGATAGATAGATAGATAGATAGATAGATAGATAGATAGATAGATAGATGGATAGGGAGATGACAGGTAGATAGATAGGGAGATGATAGGTAGATAGTCAGGTGATAGATAGATACATAGGTAGATACATAGATAGATGGTAGATAGGGAGATGATAGGTAGATAGTCAGGTGATAGATAGATACATAGGTAGATACATAGATAGATGGTAGATAGGGAGATAGATTGATAGATAGGGATTATGGATAGATAGACAGGGAGTAGATAGATAGATAGATAGATAGATAGATAGATAGATAGATAGATGGATAGGGAGATGATAGGTAGATAGATAGTCAGGTGATAGATAGATAGATACATAGATAGATAGATACGTAGATACATAGATAGATAGATACGTAGATACATAGATAGATAGATAGGGAGATAGGGAGATAGATTGATAGATAGGGATTATGGATAGACAGGGAGTAGATAGATAGATAGATAGATAGATAGATAGATAGATAGATAGATAGATAGATAGATAGATACATAGATTACTGTCTAAGATGCAAGTAACTTTCATACTAATAGAAACTTACAGACTTGAAGTTGGCAGAGAAGTCGACCTCACCATATGTCTGTGCCGTATATAACGTATCATATATACTGTGTCCTGTATCATTTTTATTACTTTTAGCCGTACACATCAGATCCAGACATTGTTCCGAGTTGTTGTTCTGTACATGTGGCACATTTATCCTCTGGAGGAGGAGGAGGAGGAGGAGGAGGAGGAGGAGGGCCCTGTTGTGACGCTACATCTGCAACTTAAACAAAAGCGTGCGATGCATCAAACGGGCCGAAAACAGCTCACACATCTCTGTCTCTAGGATTTACAGCAGAAATACGTCCCCATCTCCCCATGCTTCTCTGCATATGTCTAAAGCTGATGGGGGGGAGGGGGGGGCCTTCCACTTAAGCGCTCATCGCTTGGATTTTTCCATCACTTACCTTCTGCCATCAAACTGAATCAAAGAGGAGCAGAGGTGACAGCTGAGCATGTTCCTCTCTAAAGGAAAAAAAAAAAACGTCCTCCATTGTTTCACATTCCTGCTCACATGTACTGGTCCTGTCAAACCCCCAGTAGAGACATCCATCTCGCCCGCTGCTGCCCCGTGAAGGCTCGCAAATCAATTCCTGCCTTGATTAGAAATGGCAGTTAGTGCATTAGCTCCGCGGGGGTTTCAAAGCCCCCCCCCCCAACTCCAAAACTGATCTCGCTGCAGATTATGAACCCCTAAACCCGACAACGTCCGGCACGGTTATAGAGCCAGATTGAAGGCAAACAGATTCTTGGCACGCGGCAAAAGAGATTTTTCTTCTTTTTTTTCCGTTTTTTTTTTTGGGACATCGACTCGAACGGTCGGGGCTGAACGCTGGCATGTCGGAGCGTCTCGCTGCTCGCGGGGTCTGGAAGCTTCCGAGGGGTCCGGCCCTGATCAGAGCCAGGTTGCCGTGGAGACGACGGCCCGCGGGATGCTGTTTACATCACGCGGGGGTAACCTCGCCATCGGCCCCGATGGTCCGAACGCCAGATCCACCAACTGTTGGTCTCAGGAATAATCGCAGGAAAAACGTCCGATTTCTCACCAAAAGGAGACTTAAGAGTGTGAAAAGTCACCTCGGGTTCCAGGTTTCCGAGACACACTTAACACTTTTCAGGCCGTATCGAATGTTTTTTTATTTTTATTTTTTGTCACAGAGCGTTTTTTCAGTCGTTCAAGATCCAGAACTAATAGATTAGAAAACAAATGTTTTTACTTTTACGGTGATGTGATGGAGGAAAAGATAAAATTCTCACGTCTGAGATTCTGCAAAACTGACCAGCTCAGTTTGGAGCAGTCTGTCTACAACATGGAGCGCTTAACCGCCCCAAATCGGATCGAGGAAACCAGAGAACCTGGGAGAACATGTAAACTCTACCCATCTGTCCAACATTTTATAGAAGCTCTGAAAATCTACTACATTTCAGAGACATTTTAACCATATTAACAACATACAGTACGTCTTGGAACCAAACAGACAGACTCTTTGTGTGTCCGTAAATCACTTTATCCGGGCAGGTTTTACACCTTGTGGAGGAAAGACGGCAGAAATCCAGGCTGCCTCATTGAATCTTCCCGGACACACACTCCTCTGTGTCTCTGCTTGTGCCGTTTCAGCACCTCTTTATGTAAACCAACAGGCCCGTGTTATTCATGGACGTCGCCTTGTGTTACAGTCAATGCCTCCTCCGCCTCCCTCACCGGCTCGTGTTATATGAGAGGCCATGTGTGTGTGTGTGTGTGTGTGTGCGTGTGTGTGTGTTCCAGCATGTATGTGCATGCATTGTATGCGTTGCTCATTGTGCGAGATATCCTCACCTCTTGTCACAGTCGTCCCGGAGGAATTCACTCTCAAATGAAAATTACAGGGTTGCTCTTCTCGGCAGACGTGCTGATCATTTATATTTAAAAAAAGAAAAAGGAGAAAAGGATGATGAACGATTATCCCGGCCCGACCAATGAATTCCAGGATTATGATTTGGTCGGTGTGATGGTTAAAGGTGGAGAACCTGGGATGTTTTCTCTGCTAAACAAACAAGGGAGTAAATAACACGGCTCCATCTGGGACACATGTGTTCAGAGATGTGGATTTGTTTGTGCACGGTTTGTGTGTGTGTGTGTGTGTGTGTGTGAGAAAGAGAGCATGTGTGTGTGAGTGTTGACGGAGCCTTTGTAACGAAACACCCGAGGTGTCAGAGGGACACAGTGGGGTGATGGAGGAAAGGATGGGGGCCCGGGGAGGAGGTGTTCCTGTATTGTTGTGCTGCTGTTGAGGCTGTCGCTCCGAGTTTGAGCCTTTCATACTCGCGGTTATTCCCGGGAATTTACAACAGGCCGAGGGGGGAAGGAATTCAGGGCGTACTTTTCAACAAGGACAGAGGAGGAGGAAGAGGGGGAGGAGGGGGAGGAGGAGGAGGGGAGGAAAAGGTAGAAAGAAGAAGAAGAGGTGCACTGCTTGCATGTGCAGCCCTCGTGAGTATGTGAGGCACAACGTGGTGCAGACTGCAGGGAGGTGAGGAGGAGGAGGGAGGAGGAGGAGGAGGAGGAGATGAATGCATGTGTGCGTTCTGGCCTTTGGTCCCCAGGGTTTTGGACCCTGGCGAATCTGCATGGTCTGTGTTCTTTGATCCTGCCTCCAGAGCTCCTCTGTGGATCCACTGTCACGATAACATGTGCATCTCCATTCAGTTGATGCATCCTGGGAGAAAACTGCGTCTTAGTCTCTCTTAATCTGATTTCTTTTGCTTGGTCGGGCATGTTGATTTGCTTTTAATAATGAGTCTGGTGCAGATCAGATCAGGATTACTTTGTTGCACTTAATATATAAAGCAAGGTGTCTGTGGGGCCTTGAAAAATATTAAAAGTTGATGAATCAATTTTGGGAAAATTAGGGCTCCTAAAAGAAGTGTAGAAGTGGAACTCAGGATTTTATGAGGTACTACATTTTGTTATTGAAACTCTTTGTTTGACTGAAAAAAAAAGTGGGGTAACCTGTTGTATATATACAGCAGGTTAATATATACTTTAATAAACTTTGCCTTTGGTTTAATTTAGTCTTAGGAACTTTAATCCTTCCCAGCTGATCTGAGGTCTGTTTATGTGGTTGTGCTCCATAGGTTTAGATACAAACTACGACTGTTGAGTGAGTTAAAGATTGAAAGGTCTGAGGTCTGAAAGTTTTTTTTGGGAAGGTCTTTAAGGAGTCTTAAAAAAGTGCAAGGTGAAGGATTCCTGCAGATATCCTGCAATGTGGAACTACAGAGAGAGAGTTTAAGGAGTTTTTCCACTTCCATGAATCAATGATCGATTAAAGTGAATAAATGGTTTTGTTTCCGCTGACTCCCAGATGACACATCGATAAGTGTGATGATGTACCGCTGCATCACGGTCCACTGGCTAATGTAGGAAAGCTGTCGGGATGAAGGTTACGAATGTTTTCCTTAACGTCCGCCATGTGTTCCTCTCGCCGTCTCCCTGCCAGACTCACACGGGGGAGAAGGAGAAGATCTGTCCGTACTGCGGCCAGAAGTTCGCCAGCAACGGCACGCTCAGGGTCCACATCCGCAGCCACACAGGTCAGTGCTCCAGGTCCGACCCACCACCTCCTCCTCCTCCTCCTCCTCCTCCTCCTCCTCACAAACATCTGCAGACAACGAGAAAACAGGAAGCCGAGCGCTCCACAAACACCTGCTCCAGCCACACCTGCTTCAGCACTCACATCACACTCCAAATAAAGACGGTGCTACAGAGAAGGTGATCTGCAGAATGATTTCATTCTTAGATTTTGGGGTTTTTTTGCTTTACAAATGCTGCAGCCCTTTAAGAGCCCTTAACAATTAATCCAATAATGACATACAACATGTAAATGAACTCTAGCTCAGTTGTAGAAACATAAATTTACCAATACTCAAAACGCAGAGTTTTGCCTTTGAAAGGTTCCAAGAGAAACTCTTTTTGTGTTTGTGTCTGGATCCAATAATCTAAAACTGAAGGACAATCATAAACTATATATATATATATATATATATATATAGATATACTTATCTATATATATATATTTCGGCACAACATTATTCTCTGTCTGCCATGGACAGGGAATCAGGAACTGATGATGGGGAAATGTTGGAATGTGAGTGACAACTTCCTGATTGGCTGCCTGTGATGGAGTAACAAACCATGCCGACTCGATTGTGAACCTGGAAGTGAAAGATGTTTCTGTGTGTGTGTGTGTGTGTGTGTGTGTGTGTGTGTGTTGGCTGGAGGTCTGAAAAGCAGTGCGTTTTAATATGAGAAACATTCCAGCGTGATGGAGCGCCGCCTGCTCGGTTCTTTGCTCCGGCCACAGAAATGGAGCCCTGGATGTTCATTAAACTGCCTTAAACTGGGAAGCTACACATTCCTGCGCGTCTCCTTACCAACAGACTGGTGCAGAGACCTGGCACGGCCACACACACACACACACACACACACACACACACACACACACACACACACACACACACACACACACACACACACACACTTCTTGGCCTCTAAACTCTCTCTCTCTCTCTCTCTCTCTCTCTCTCTCTCTCTCTCTCTCTCTGTGTCGCTCTCTCTCATGTTGTCCCCTCATTGTCCCATTGTTTTATTTTTTGGGGGGGGTGGACTGAGGATTTTGGATTGCGTCACTTTCCTTCACTTTAGATGGTAAATTTCTCCCAAAAATATCACTTCTTGTCCTCATGTTTACTATAGAGCTTGGCCTTTTATAAGTAACGTAACATTTGCTGCAGCTTGACACTCAAAACGACATTGATTTGAATTCATATCAGGCTCCTCATTATCAGCGCTAAACCCATCGACTTCTGTGCTTTCTATTGTTTATCTCCGCTGAAGTGATTTCATCCCAGATTGTATTCGGCGCTGCCTCTCGGAGCTTTTTGACCCAGGTGTTGACAATGTTATAGTGTGTCGAAATGTGTGTTTGTGTGTGTGTGTGTGTGTGTGTGTGCGTGGCAGGATGACGGTCGTTTGACAAGCCCACTGCATTTTGTCAACAGCTCCCTTTGTTGCATGTGTGCACCCGAGTGTGTGTTTTTGCACATGTGTTTGTGCAAAAGGAGAGAGCATTCTGGTGTGTGTGTGTGTGTGTATGTATATGTGTGTGTGTGTGTGTGCGCCGCGGCCCGGTCTGATTGTATTTATATAGAATAAACAAAAGGGAGGAATGCTGGGGGAGGGGTGGGAGCCGAGGGGACACCTCAAAGAAAGAAAGAGGGAGAGAGAGAAAGGAACACTCCAAGAAAGCATCCAGCCGGATGACCCTTGACCCTGACTGGCTGTAAATCTGTCCCCTCATTCTATAGACTGGCTTCTTTTTTCTGTTTTGTTTGTTGTGTTTTTGTGTGTGTGTGTGTGTGTGTGTGTGTGCGGTGGGTCGGAGGAAATGAGCTTTGCTGCGAAGCGACAGTCTCGACATCTCACTCTCGGAGCGGAGGAGCGGTCCTCGGCTCTGCGTCTGTGCCTGATGCAAATTGTGCGATAAAGGTGTAAATCATAGAAACATTGAGGCGGATGCAGTCGATAGATTGATTCTTCTGTTATCTCTACGAACAAGTTCATTTTGGACCTATAAAAAAAGCCCTTAGATTCTTTTTGTCATTTGCTGTCATAGAACAATAGACTTGAGAAACCAGAAAATATTCATTTACTCATTTTAGAAGCTGTTTGATATCAGCTGATAGCAAAAAAAGAAGAGGACTAATTGCTGCAGAGCTTTTAAAGAGATGTCTGGTGTTTCTTTCCTGCCGGCTGTGCCTTAAAGGAGGCGTCCAGCTGAGGCAAAGAGCTTTAAATTGATGGCTCAGACAGGAGGGCTTCATATTGTTTGTCTTCCTGCTTCACAGGAACAAGTCAGCCTTGATTATTTACCTGCTAAACACGGCAGACTTTGCAGGGATTCCTGGGAGATTTCCGCCCCGGGGATCGTTTTACCTCCAAACACTGGGGAGCATTATGGAAGAAACGGGCGAAGCGAGAAAAAAAAAAACAGATTAAAGGGGAAATGTGAAAACACGAGTCTTGAGAGTGTGATGTGATGTATATTTGGCTTGGATTTTAGTTTCACTGGTGATTTGGGTAGAACATCGGCGTTGAGCTCAGACAAATTAGCCGTAGTAGCGCACAGACCCGACAGGGCGTCTTTCCCCTCTGCTGAGATCACCTCGGGCCAATGAGGTGCGAGCTGTCAAAGACTTGGGAGTCGAGCAGACGTCGTTGCGGCTCGGCCCGTCGAGCTGGATGTTTCTGGTCGCCCTCCAGATGATTCGTTCTGGCCCCGGCGTTCGCGTTTCGCGATCGGCGAGCTCGGTGAGAGCGCTTTTTCCCGTGGCGGGGTCATGAGAGCGACCCGTGCCAAGGGAAACGCTGACAGAAGGCAGCCGCTCTGTGTCGCGCTGACATCATGGGACGTGTCATGCTTGGGCACGCTCGCCGCTCCTTCAGCGGTGTCACAACCACTCGCTGTGGCACTTAAAACACTTCAAAATGCCGATTTAGCCTCAACATTTGGACTGGCCCCCCCTTCATTCCCCCTTACATACATGCTCAGTCAGGCCAGCGGCTCATAAAAGCTTCTTCTTCTTCTTCTCCTGTAAATTTAACAAGCGAAAACATGTGACAGAAGAAAAAAAGCCCGTGTCAGCTCCGCACAGCTGTCTGCCGGACGCCTGACACGGACGGGTTGAAAGCACCAGTTTCCACTCGTTGGCGCGCACAATCAGAAGCGTATGCCCCTCGTGTGCAATCATTCGAAGATGTTTCTGCACACGAACAATGAAGAGGCCACTTCGGCTCTGCGTTGCCATACAGTCGGGAAAAGGGAGAACAGGAGACGAGAGAAAAGGAGGATGAGACGTTCCTGGAGCGTATTTCCACGAAACACAGTGTTGTGTTGTCTCGTGTGTTGTCTCGTGTGTTGTCTAACATGACGCGCTGGTCTGGCGGTTAGCGCTCTCGCCTCAGAACACAAAGGACCCGCGTTTGACTCTGGTCAGAGTCAGAGTTTGTTGTTCTCTCCTTGTCTGTACAATATGTGGTTTTCCTCTGGGTACTGCAGTTTTTCCCCAACAGTCTGAAACTATACGTTAAAGTCAGTTGGAGACTCCTTACTCCCTCCTAGGTGTGTGTACGTGGACAGTGTGTGTGTGTGTGTGTGTGTGTGTGTGTGTGTGTGTGTGTGTGTGTGTGTGTGTGTGTGTGTATGTTGGGATAGGCTACAGCAGACCCCCATGGCACTTTTAAGATATAAGGTAGGGAAGATAGAATAGGTATGTGAAGGTCTGTGTGTTAAACCGCTATGCAAAATTCTGATTTCTGATCAGTTTTCAGCTCAAGTCGATTGAAATAAAAACTTTATTGTCCCTCGCAATGACAGAAAAATCCCCTTCGTTTCGGGCTCAGAACAATAAGACAATAAAACATACAACGCCGAGCATAAAATCCACATTGAACTCACATAAATCACCCAGAACATCTGCAGCTTGTCCCTAAAACCAGGACCTACTTCCTCTCCTTTTGAATGCACACTGCAGTGGCTATGAAAGAGTTCTTATGAGCCTTATTTATTTATTTCATTGTTTTGACCAGAGATGCTCTGAACCAGCTGCCTGAAGGTACCTGGTACCTGAACTGGGATCAACATGGATCGAGACCTCTGATCCTCCAAATCAGAGACAAAAACAAAAGTCAGAAAGCTTCAGTTCACTGATTGGCTGAAGTAGAAGAGATCATTGATTGGGTAGGATGCAGGTAGATGATTAGCTGAGTCCTCTCTTAAAGAGAGTCAAAATAAAAAAGAATAAGCAGAAAGAAACTTACATTTGAAGAAATGCTGTAAACATTTCTTTTGTAAAACTGCGAGATATGGCATTTTGAGTCGATTCCCATAGACTTCCATATTGAAATGCTCATTACTATACAACAGAAGCAAACCCCTTTACAGCCTGGTTCAAGGCACTGTTTTTCTGTCCTTACAGCCAGTGTCCTTATTAATGTCCTTATTTGTTTCATCAAACTTAAACTGTTGATGATTATGGGTGTGATTGAGCTCCGCATTGTTTTTACCATAGTATCCATCGCTTTATTAAGTCTCTGGTGTAGATTATTGTGTCTTTTCTTGCTTTGTCGTTTTTGCTCAGAACTCACATTTAGTTCATGTTTTGGTCTCAAGCCTCCGAAGCTGTTTTATTTTACAAGTCCTCTGCGCCTTTTTCGTCCCATCATCCAGTGCCTAATAAACACTTCAGACCCTCGGATTTCTCTATTTCTCTACACTCCAGAAAGCCCCGATGAATCAACGAGCCCCAGTCCTCGCTGCCTCGGAGCCTCCGAGTAACCATTACTGTCAACCCCTATATTCGGCTATTATCGGCTTATATACTGTAGATGGTATACGTGCAGGCCACAGGCGGGCTCTGCTTTTCCTCAGGGACGCGGAGTTAAGCAGCGGTTGCTCTGAATTCTGGACTCTGGATGAGGAGTGAAGTAGATGTGTAAGCTTGTGTTACAGTCGTGAACTGTGCGAAGCGTCTCGACGTCAGCGGGTCGCTGCCATCCAAGTTCCAGAACATTTGCGTGATTGTACAAATGTGTTGCGCCTTGAACGCTAGACAAAACAGGACGCGAGCCAGTGTTTTCTGTGTAAACATGCGTCTTCTCCGTCAGTATTCCCTCGATTTTCTGAGAAAGAAAAGGGAGAGAAAACATGCAAAGCGACGTGTTCTTGGAGCTCGACGTCTTTAATTATCCAAACTCTCGCTCTGGCACCGAACCCGGGCCACGGTACGAACAGTCCCAATCATTTGTTACAGTCATTATACGGAGCTAAAATGTGATGTTTTAAAGAGCTGCACATGGCGGCTTGATGTGATCCCGCCACAGACAGACAGGCCGAACAACTGGTCTGGGACGGACGTCTGGCAGGACGCACCGAGTCTATTTACGCACAGACGATATTTGTTTGTCTTGAACCGTGGTCATGGTTACAATCTTGTCGAGTAAAATCGCTGCACGGTGAATTATGGTCGTCTGCCTCTGATGAACAGAGCCCTCACTGTCAGGACTTTAAAGACTTTTAGATCGATAGATAGATAGATAGATAGATAGATAGATAGATAGATAGATAGATAGATAGATAGATAGATAGATAGATAGATAGATAGATAGATAGATAGATAGATAGATAGATAGATAGATAGATAGATAGATAGATAGATAGATAGATAGATAGATAGAAACTTTATCGATGCCTCTGGGAGGTTCCTCTCTGGTAATTCAGGCTGGAGTTACAGTTCTGGAGCATGTACTGTCTGTGCTGTTTTCACTTCTGACTCTAAGCAGCTCGACTCTTAAGATCAATCAATCAATCAGTCAAAAAAGCCAATATGACTATCTTTAAGGGATATGGATAGATATGTCTATATGTCTGCTACAGAACTGACAGTGAAGTTTCTTGATGCTCAAACCCTACAGGGTGTCCACGGGGTTTTGAAAAAGTATTAAAAGTAGATAAATCAGTTTAGGGATGATTAAGGCCTTTAAAAATCATTAAACGTGGTTTTATGAGCCATTAAGTATTGTCAATATTAAAGCTTTTTCCAAATAGTTTGACAACAAAATGTCTGATGTATTTATAGTGAATGGTTGAGAGTCTCATTTCTTGTGACCAAAGGTTTCTCTTAATATATTGGATCTTTGCTCCTTCCCAGCTGGTCTGAGGTCTGCTGTATGGCTGTAATAACTATGACTGTTATGACTGTGACGTCTCACACTCATCGAGTTAAAGATATGTTGCTGATCACAGCTTCAAATGGCATTGAGGTCCTTTCAGAAGGTCTTTCAGAAGGTGTTGAGACGGACTCGAGGATTCCTGCAGATTCCCCGTCCTACTGGACCTCGGGGGCACCTCGTGTTGGACGTCCTGGAGGAAGGAGCCTCCCATCTGCTTCTTGTGGCGCAGAAAAAAAGGGGGCAAATATTTTCGGACGTGCCTCCTTCGCGTGGGCAAACTTCAAGAGAATTGTTTGAGGAAGCGGTGAAATCTACCGAGACGCCGGCAGTAATGGGAAAAGGTCAAGTGTAAAAGTTGTCGGGCGTTCCTCTCGGCCCATCAAAGGCGACCTCTTATCATCTGCCATGCGCTCGTATCGCGTTACCTCCCGGCCCCTGTCGGCATGTGACTCTGGAGGGGGGGGGGGGGGGGGGTTAAGGGACGGCGGAGAGGGCCCGCTGTTGTCAGGCTGAACCGGAGGAAGCCGGGAATTAATTTCTGACGGACAGCGCTAATGTCTTTCAGGCCGCAGGCCCCCGAAGCTACAAAGCGCTCTCCATAACAGCGAGACGCGGCTCGGCGGGGCCGGGCGGACACCGCCAACCAGAGCCGAGCATCTGCTCACCAGACGAGTGGGCGTACGGGCGCAGTACCCGCACACACACACACACACGCACACACACAACACGCGAGGGGTGCCAAACGGATCGATTAGCAGGCCGAGGAGTGTGAGGGCCGCAGCGGGGTCCGGGGGGTGCGGGGGAGGGGAGGATGGGGGGGGGGAGACACCCAGGGTCAAAGAGATGGTGTTGGGTTTCAGCACATGCTAAATCAGTTACCGTCTCCACTCACACACACACACACACACACACACACACACACACACTCACACGTAAAGCCCCGGCTCAGCGCCGCAGCCACCCCTCGTAATCCCCAAACAATCTGGCTCAATCTGGACAATAAGTGGAGGGGCTCCGGTTACAGTTACACTCGACGGAGCAGACACCGAGCCCCTCCGCGCGCGGATAACACGGACCCGCGTTTGACAGAACGAAAGGATGTGGAAAAGTCGTGTTTTCCTGGGAGCGTTTGTTTGTGTCCTGTCGCAGCTCGGGGATGGAGCTGGGGATAGAAGACTCTCCAGGAGTGTGTTAATCAGGAGACGGATCGCAGATACGTAGCTTATCAAACAGAAAGTTTCTTCATTGTTATTACAGCTGCGAGAGTATTAGAAGACACCTTGACCCCAGAAGTGAAGGAGTGGGTTATATGAATCCACAAGGCTGATCAGGACGACTGATAAACTCCATTATGGATGACCAATCCGGGATCTCTTTTTGGAGCTCTGTGTCTCCAGCTGTTTCCATTAGAGTTTATCGCTAAATAAAAGCGATATTTCAGTTGCTACTCGCAGGTGTTTCCATTGAAGGGTGTTGAGACATCCTCTCAGTAAGTCTGTTCACAAGACGTCCCGTAACTTTCATGAAATCTCATCCCACAGAGGAAGATGGACATTCAAAACATTTTGATCTCGAAAGTGAAAAAGTGTCCCATCACACTATATGTATTTATATCGACATGCCTGAAAAACCACCTCAGCAGAACGTAGAAATGTTTTTTATTATGATATTTAAGTTTTACCCATTTCTTAGGAGCACAGGGAACACACCTGGGTCAATTCAATTACTTTTTATTTTTGTATCCTTTTCTTCCTGTGTCTGTCATTTGTCATAGATCTCCTTAAACTCTAGATATGTCATATGTATGCTGCTCAAGTTCTGAAAAACCTAATGCATCTATTGACTTTTGACTCATGCTGCATGCCTGCATTCAGAATAAAGTCCATCTATGTGTCAGTATTAGTGATGTCACCCGGGATATGTCTCAGAATATCAGAAGTCGGTGATGAAATGACCTCTTTTAGTGTATCACATGGCGTCATTTTCTCCGTTTTGATGAGGTCCACATGTCCAGAGCTGCAGAGTGCAGGGGGGCGGGGGCGGGGGGGGGGGGGTTAAGTAGGTGCCCTCATCGCAGGCCTCCCATGTTCGCAGGGCATGTCCCGGCCTAGCGCTACGTATTATCCGACGATATCCAGCTCCTGGGAGGAGACGGCACTGGCAGCACTGTGTGCCCCGGCGCTATTAGCGCGCTAATGCCTTCCCCAGGAGTCCCCGAGGCCAGCGCCGGCCCGAACCCGACACCACACATGCTACAGAGGACGCCGCGTTCACTCTCCTCTTTCTCCAAACACATCTGGGATTCAGATTTTCCTGTTTGTCAACAAAAGGCCTCCTAGAGGCTGAAACTCCTCCGAGGGGGATTGTTTTTGGGGTTTTTTTGGGACCGAGCACACACATGCTCCAAGTGTGTGTGTGTGTGTGTGTGTGTGTGATCAGTCCACATGTGTCCCGTTAACCCCGTCCCTGCTGGTGCGAGGTTACACGTTTTATTACGGAGCATCTCCCCGCTCCTCCTCCTCCTCCTCCTACTCCCTGTCCTTGTATGTGTGTGTGTGTGTGTGTGTGAGAGAGAGAGAGTTTTATGATGGGTTTAGCTTGTACATCTGCTACATGACAGCTGTTTGGAGCTTCTCTGTTGAGAGACCCGTGTGAATGATTTAAATAGAACCGCTGTGGTCACAACCGAGAACAAGCAGTGAATAAAAACTGAAGCCGGGCCTGACGTGTCGGCCCCCAGAGTCACTTATTAGTGGACCACGTTCCAGGTCTGGATCCACAACTCCAGAACTAGCATCTCATTGAGTCAACTTGACAGAATTTATGTTGTTTTTCATATATGTATATATATCCTGCATGCACTTTACTTGTTAGTAACCATACAAAGTTTGATTCTGCGGTGGGCACAGTCCTAAGTGTTTATCTTTCCCACTCAGAGCTGCTGTGTCTCGTATACTCTAAGATGAAAGCAGGACTATAAACGCCACCACGAAACCAAACATACAGCGACGTTTGAGAGACATCACTCACCAAAGTGAGACTGCACAAAATAGCCGATCTGAAAGCCAAATTTTATCAGTCCAAAAGGACATTTAGGGCATTATTTCTGATTTCCAGTTGAGTCTCACAAAGTTAATGTTGTGAAGTTGAAACAAGGGCAACTCAAACATTTCCTTTGAGTCATGAGTTTGAGTCTTTGATACTATGAAATGAGGCTGAAGTGCACTTAAGTTGTTCTGGTGGACAGTGTGTGTGTGCGTGTTCCTTAAAAATCACACAATAAAACTACAATAATAATGTGTTGAGTCAGACCCTGGAAGTCAATAGAAGACAGTCAGACCAGAAAACAAAGCAACTAGAGGCAAATTGAATAATTTCAATCCAAAATATCTGTCACATTCCTCCTTTTACACTTCAGTTTCACGTGTTTCCTTCACGGACCAGACGAGAAGCATTCCTCTCACACAGTCTGTGTTTCGATAGGAGTGGGATGATATCACTCCTCTTGTATATTCCCAAGGTGGATTATCTGATTTAATAAGCATCTTTGCATTTCGAATCCCAAGGAAACACAGCTAATTAACCTTATTACTTAAAGGGGCAAAACATCTCCCCCTTCAATAAGAAACGGCTCGCCCGCACTGCTCGACAATTAGCCACCGAAGAGAGATTACGCTACTACGGAACGAGGCGGATAGGAAATTAGATCGTCGAGCTGAAGGAATGAGCGCTGACGTATAGCTGTAGGTCTCTATTTTTAGCTGCGTTTCATTAGATCGTTCCGCACTCGCAGGCAGGCAGGCACACAGTAGGGATCGATTCAGAGGGAGGAAATCAAGGCCCGTTGAAGTTTGATTTCCTGCTCCACTTTCACAGGATAGTTCCTAAGACAGTTCAGCATCTATGGGTTTAATCTAGCGGGATTCCTTTTTGATTTTTGTAGTTTTTCGTGCCTTTATTTCCCCGTCAGCGTGGTTCCATGCGTCGCCTCGCGTCCCTTCTCTAGGCCGGGGTTGAGATCGGCTCCGGTGGCTCCTATCTGGCCTGTGGATCGGCACGTGGTAAACGGATCCATGTGTCAGCGCTCCGTTTGACTGACAGCCTGTCACTTCCTCTTTGTCATCGACGGCGGCGTGCGCCCCCGATAGGATCTGTGGAAGTTTGGCCGAGCTGGTTTTGATCCAGACGGGGGATAAGCCAGCGCCGCCTCTGATGTGCTTCTGGACGGAGGCTCGGATGGCGAGGCGCGGCGCTGCTGCTAAGAGATGGGGGCAGGAGGCGTGGCGCTCCGGGCTGCACAGCAGAGAGTGTTTTTATAGTCAATTAACGTGTCGGTTACTTCCTCTGTTAATCGATGAGTCGTTTGGTTCTTAAAATAACGCAAAAATTGTGAAAATTGCTTAAAAAAACCTCTTGAAATGCATCACATCTACAACATTCAATGGCTGAGATCAGAGAACTTTAAGATTAAGATTAAGATTAAGATATTCCTTTATTGTCCCACAATGGGAATATTCCGGTATTGCAGCAGCCATAAAGGACAGTATGAACATAGAACAGCAGGGTAAGGATGGACAAAATATAATATAGTGTAAACATAATATGAACGCAATATAAACACTAGGTGCGAGATGTAATTTCTTAAAAATCAAAGATACCACTCCCCTTAAATCAACTAAATTGACTAATCGATTATCAAAAACACGTCCATAGTGTTGAGCAAAATCTGAGTTTAGTTGAGTCTCAATTCAAAGAATTTTACATGCATTTTACATAACAAAATACATTAAAGGGAAATGTCTATTGTTTGAGCAGAGTATTTTTCCTTGTTTTCTGGTGCTACCATACAAGGTTTGATCAGAAATGCCTCAGATTCTATTCTATAGACTGTTAACTATTCTATCATTCATACATGGATACCTTATAGTGTTTGTTCGGGTCTGCAGCCCTTTCATGATTATCTGGCAGCTAGAGATCTTTACACTGAGTGGCTGTCTCGTTTGCTCTGAATGTGAATGTTTCTTGCTAAACAGTAAAACAACTTTCTTCCAAACTAAGTAGCAACTGGACTGATTCA
This sequence comes from Karalla daura, assembly GCA_029224185.1. NCBI lineage: Eukaryota > Metazoa > Chordata > Actinopteri > Chaetodontiformes > Leiognathidae > Karalla > Karalla daura. The sequence goes on from CM055194.1 coordinate 20,154,324, forward strand.
CCAGAAACTCCTCCGGTCGTGTTCCTTCCTCCCCTCACATGTTCGCCTGAATGTAATCAGGTGTACGCTAATTACTCTGAGAGGGTGGAGGGAGGCTGCCAATGGTTTGCATCACATTCCTGTCTCTGTTCGGATTTGACTGCCGGTGTTTCAGTCATTTCTAAGTGCAATATTTCTCTCTTTTCTTCCATTCCTCTCACCTGTTTTGCTCCTCTCAGGTGAGCGTCCGTACCAGTGCCCCTACTGTGACAAAGCCTTCAGCAAGAACGACGGCCTGAAGATGCACATCCGCACACACACTCGTGTAAGTGTCTCCTCCTTTTCTTCTACTCAGGAAATACTACTACTACTACTACTACTACTACTACTACTATACTACTACTACTACTACTACTACTACTACTACTACTCTCTCCTCCATTGTCTGGCTCAGGCGTGTTTTGATCATAATCATGAAGCTCCTTCAGAATTGATCTGTACTTAATACATCATCACCGTTGAACTGCTCTTACCTTCCTCTGATGTCTATCTTAACCTTTTTCACCCGTCCTGTGTACTGAGTTCTTCCTTGTTTTTAACTCATATGTGAGATTTTAAGTTCTCTGTGAGAAACACTGCTCCTTCAAAACATCTGAGATGTAAAAACAGACAAGTTAAAGGATTTCTATAACCCGATACGAGCCCGGTTCAGTGCCTCTGAACTCCTGGTGAACTTCCTGCAGTAATAAAGATATGATAGCAAACTATTGACACAGTTTTGAATCGCGTGCCACAATGAGAGCGGGGCAAGTAGGTGTAGAAATATAGGAAGGGAAGAAGAAGGGAAGCCCAGAGTCAGGTGTCGCTCTGACGTCATGCTCCAGCCCGGAGCGCCACGTCCACGACACTCCCTGGCGTCAAACCAGGAGCTGCTTCACAGGTCGGCTCATAAATCATCGGCTGACTGGAAAAACCATAGGCACAGATACCAGGACGCTGTTATGATGGACCATGAGGTCATTTCCTGTGCCCCCCCCCCCAAAAAAAACCCACACACACACACCAGCTTTTTCCACGGGGCTCCACGGACACGTTTGATAAATGGCGCTTAATATGTGTTTCAGTGCGGATTTCCATCATCATTTAATGCAGCCATGACTGTGACAGTCACGGCCTGTCAGCGCCGTTGATTTCAAAGATTTGTCCCCCCCCTCCCTCACCGACCCCCCCCCACACACACACACACATACACACACACACGCCTCAACGTGACGTTCTCCAGATCTCGGCGCTCTCGTCGTCCTGCCCGCTTCCACGTCGCTCAGCAGAAACAGGCAGCGCTCGTTTTCTGCCGGAGCTGCTGATTAAACGTACTGATGTCTATGCTACCCCCCCCCCCCCCCAAACCTCCCCCCCCCCCCCAAACCTCTCCCCCCCCCCCCATGGCTCTGCCTTTGCTCACAGGGGCCTGAAATATGGGCTGAGCGGTTACAAACAGCAGATCCGGATGAAGTCACCGAGCGGCAAGACGAATGTCACTTGGCTTGGACACGTGTGTGTGTGTGTGTGTGTGTGTGTGTGTGTGTGTGTGTGTGTGTGTGTGTGTTTACACCGCAAACCGCCCGTTTGATGCCGATATGAACTGCTGACATTTTGGACATTAGCAGCTTTTTTTTTGGATGTTTGATTGAAATGGTTGTATAATTGCGTTTTTTGGGGGTTTTTTTCTGTTCTTTAAGCTAAAAGCTTCCATCTTGCGTCCCTCCGAGCTGCGATCTTTTGTTTTGCGATGAGGAGGCGTTCAAGGTTAAATTTCCATTAGTGGATAAAGGAGGTGGACTATTAATGGAGGGGCCGTCACGTCTGCGAAAAGAGAAAAGCATGACGGGCTGAATAAGGACGAGGACGCGGTGTAATTAGTTGTGCTGATGCACAAGATCTTTTTGTGTGTTTTTAATTAGACGTATAAAGCGCTCGCTCCGACCTCCTTTTTTTTGAACATTTATGATGTTTAGAAAGTCGCCTCTTTAAAAAAAACCTGACAGACGCCTCTCCTAATACGTTCAGTGCACACACTCGCAAGTGAAGCTGCAGCATGGCAGGTAGAAGAAAAGGCCTCCGCCGATGTGTCTGTATTTCATAACCAAACCACAGCACCTGCTTTTCGTTACCGCAGTTTCTACAAGTTTGTCTTTAATATGATGTAATGTCAGACCTCGTTTTCTCTGTCGCCCTTCTTTAATGAACTCTAACAAAAGCTGGAAGCCGTTTGGTCCAACTGTTCTCGCCGACAAAAACAAGCAAGCAGAAAATGTCTGGACTTTTAAAAGCTAAATGCCGTCCTTTGCACTCTGGATTTCACAATGAAAGTCTAATCCCTCTCCTCACATTAAATTCGACGTGTTGGGTCCAAAAGTGAAGCCAAAATAAAAACTCCACAATCTCCACCAATAGCCTCTTGAGGCCGGTTCCAAGAGAGTCGATCCCCATAGAGCTCCATTTTTAATATGTCCAGCTTTGGAGCTGAAATAGACGAATCTTAATACGAGTCATTCATGTTTAGAGTATTACATAAATCAGGACCTGGAAGCTGCTCCTTTTCAACCTCAGCTCAGTCTCTTTGTCCACTGTTGGAGAGACAATGTCCACTGTCTGCTCTGGAGCTTCATGAAGACAGTATCTGTTGTAGAACTGCAACAACTAATCGATTAATCAACTGTTAATCAACTAATAGAATGATAAACAGCTATTTTTATGATGGATTAGTCATTTAAAGTGGTCATCTTTAGTCATCTAAGAGTTCAGAAAGTATTTAAAGACCTCATGTTGGCCTTAATGAAACAGGCATCAACAATTTTCACAGTTTTTGCATCATTTTAAACCAAGCTAGTCCATTCATTGAAGTGATTGAAAACAAAGCCCTAATCTGTTGTTTCCATGTAAAGAGATCTACTTTCTTTGTGAAAGCACTGGTACCTCCACAGCTTGACAGGTGACCCGTTTGATTTTTACGAGGCAACAATCGGCCTCTACGTAACCCATGCTTTTTTCCAGCCGTGGTGTCATCTCTGCATGGAGCTTCACAGATGGTTTATTGTTGTTTGTGGTTTTTGTCATTGAACACAGCCCCGTGTTGTGTTTATCAAACCCGGGTGGATTTCAGAACCATTCACGTCGGACCAGTGGAAAGTCGGAGCCTTTGTTTGCTGAGCTCTGGCAGCTCTTCTGACCTCTTCAAAGATTAAAGACGGTCTCAACATTGACATATTGTTGCGGTTGTTGTTGCTGTTGCCTCCAGCTGCTTTCCGCAGGGCGACTTCCTGTTAGCAGTACTGCTAACAGGAAGTCGACATATTACTGTGGACATATGAGACGTGAGAGGTTCTGGAGTGGAGTCCGTCTCTGGTCAGGCCGAGAGGAGAGGTCGGGTCAGAGGTCAGCGGGCGAACAGCTGCTGCAGAGTGAAGGTCGCCAGGTACAGATGTTCGATGTTACCGGGGTCGCTGTGGTGCATTCTGGGTACGCCGCATCTCCAAAGTCCATCCATGTGTTTCCTGACCTTTGAACTCTGACCTCCCATAGTTTTTTTTTTCTTTGGAAAAAAAGGTTAAAGCAGAAGATTTCAGTGGAAATTTGTGAGTCCTCGAGGCAGGTTTCTCACACACACACACACACACACACACACACACACACACACACTGGCTCTGTTTTCCATCCCTCCCGCCCATTCAGCCGCATGCACACAAACAGTTGCATACTTAAAGCCACGCACACGCAGTGAACCTGATCTTTACCTCCTTTTGTGTCCGGTGTCACTGGGCGCTCCTCGCCCCGCCCACATGATAGCGCCTTTCCCAGGACCCTTACTTCCTGCATTCACCCCGTTCCCATGACAACTAAGCTGTAAATGGGTAGAGCCTTCGCTATCAGCCAGACTTGTCAAAAGCAGCTTCCCAGAGAGAGAGAGAGAGAGAGAGAGAGGGTGACACTGGGAACCAGTTCTCGCTATCTATCTCCACACTCCTCGCCTCTCCTCTCCTCCAGTCTTTGAAACATCTCCGCTGCTGTTTCCCCTCAGGCTGCAGGACACACCTGCTCCTCAGGACAGTCCACACACACACACACATACACGCACACACACACACACACACATACACACAGGGAGAGAGATAGCTGCTTTGAGTGACAGTGAGGCAGGCCTCCAGAAGGCGCAGAGGAAATGTTCTTTGGTAAACTGATGAGGTGTGGAGACAGAGCGGTGATACTCTACAGCCCCTCAGAGCCGGAGCTCTGATACGCGTTCAAAGGGATTTTCTCTGCCGTGTTTTCCTTTCTCTTTTGAGGGATCCATGTGTTTTTGATGGCCCCTACGCCGGTCATTTCCTCCCCTACTGTAGGGGCCACGCAATCTTTCATTTCATATCTTCATAAACTCACAGGGAGAACGCACCGGGGGGTGTGAAGAGGCAGGGCATCTGTGTGTGTCACTGGCATTTTTCCAGTGTGTTTGCTCCTGTTTCCCTGTTTTTATCTCTGTGTGTGTGTGTGTGTGTGTGTGTGTGTGTGTGTGTGTGTGTGTGTGTGTGTGTGTGTGTGTGTGTGCACATGTGCTAGGCTGCACACAGATTCCTCTACAGGTTTTATCCATATGTAATCAATCTGAAAAAGGCTGCGTTTTATGCATTGTTCTGCTGTTCGCCAATGGATAAAGCAGCCCATTTAAATTCACTGTGTGTGTGTGTGTGTGTGTGTGTGTGTGTGTGTATGTGTGTGTGTGTGTGTGTGTCGCTGCAGGAGAAGCCATATAAATGCAGCGAGTGCAACAAGGCCTTCAGCCAGAAGCGAGGACTGGACGAGCACATGAGGACGCACACGGGAGAGAAACCTTTCCAATGTGACGTGAGTGTTCAACCAAAACTGAACTGAGCTGCTCAAGGCTTCTGTGCGGGGTGACACGTGTAGTTTTTAGAGGCTTAAGAAAAACCAACTAAACGCTGCTCAGTTATGGGTGGAAAAAAAACTAGAAAAAAGCTAGAACAGGTGAGATTGCAATTTGATTAAACTTCCTCAAACTTTCTGTCTAGTTAAACTAGAAAACAAAAAAATCATCCTATAGTGATTTATTGTGTGTGGTTTAATGGACAAATTAAACCATTTATAATATGAAGTTATTTGAGTTTGTTCTTTGGTTTAGATTTGGAAAATGTGTTCACCGCCGTAGAGGATGGGGCCACTGGATTCATAACTACACTCATAACAATTTCCATTTTCAGGTGTGAAAATCGTTGCAACGAAATAGAATTAACTCATCTCGTGAGGACATAAAGGAAGACTTATGCTCTTTTTTTAATATCATAAGCCAGGAGAAAGTCATTTTAACTCTTTATACAAACAAAAAGGTGAAATATTGAGCTTTGTCTCGCGGACCCCGGCTCTGAGAGCCACCACTTCCCCTGGTGTGTGTGTGTGTGTGTGTGTGTGTGTGTGTGTGTGTGTGTGTGAGTGTGTGTGTGTGTGTGTGTGATGGAACGAGGCCAGATGTGGGGAAGAGTTGGGGAGTGGGTTTTTTCGGGGAGGAGTTGGGGGGGTGGAATAAGGGGCAGATAGTGATCTTCCTGCTCTGGAGGGGCCGAGGGGGCCGATCTCACGTAAACACATTGAGAGGATCAGAGAGAGAAATTATCCTCTGCTTATAATACTGCAGGAGTAACAATTACTCCCGGGGACTGAAGGGTGGGGGTGACTTTTACAAAGCTGCCGTGTCTGGAAGTACCGAACACTAAATAAAAAGTTACGACATTATAATGTTATAACATTATAACGTCCAACACGTTTCACACGGAGTTAAAGTGCCATGTGAGTCAAAGATAGTTTAACAAATATGACACAAAAGTTTGACAAAATGTAAACAGGCTTTAAAGACGTTGAAATCCAAACGATGTTGTCGTTAATCTAAAGATTTATAGGAGCTGTACTTTCAAAACATGCCACCGATAGAGCAGAGGTGTCCAATAAAAAGATGAAAACATTTTAGGATGATAATAATAATAATAATGATGTTAATCTCAACATTTAGACAACAAAACATAAATAAAATGAATTAGGTGACTTTAAGAGCCCATACTGCCTCTGCTGACATCTGGTTCAGAGTCTGTGCAGTATTGATTTGGGGGAGTGAGGCTGTGTTATCGATATCCCACCCACGCACTAGTCAGGCTAGAACAGCTGGTCGGGAGCCTCCAAGTACCGTTCAGACACAAAGGACGATCTCTGTGCCAGACTAGGAAAACGTTTGTTCCATCGAAAGCAGAAAATCTAAACATCTTGGGGTGTGTTCAGACCTGGCTCATTTTGGAGAAGTTGCTCCAGAAACAGGAAGCGTTTGTCCCCAAAGATCGGTTCATTTTGGCACACGTGAACGCAGCGATCCAGCTGGGGATGGGGAATAAAACAACTGGTTCTGAGATCGTCCAGCAGAGGTGGTCCCGGCACGCTTCCATCCGAGACCTGGAGTGATTCATTTGCAGTGAAAATATAATCGACATGGGAAATAATGCAAAACATGAGAACAACAAACTAGCCTGCCATATGAAGCTAACTAGCAATGGTGAATAGACTGGTTCTTATACAGAGCTTTTCTAGCCTTGATGAACTCTCAGAGAGCTTTACAGACTGTGCCCCAAGCTTCTGTGATGTCACCCACTGGTTTGTGAAGGCTTGTCAATGTCAAGCTGTGTCAAGCTTTGATATCTAATTTATCATGAAGTTATTTTCACATTGACCACCTGATCACACTCTGGCATGAGAGACTTTAGCTGTTGAAACCAGTATGAGTTGTGAAAAACTGTATTGAATGAGTGTTTCATGATTGAAAATGACATTTTTTGACTGAGTGTGTATTGGACCAATTGGAGTTTTCCAGAGGCATCCCTAGTGGATATCAGTGGTATTGAAACTAAAGTCACTTTGGCTTCACTTTTCAGACCTCCTACCTCCAGTTTTTGCATACAATCTATGGTCAGAAGTCATGTTTAGTCATTCACACCCATTAATACACTGGTGGCAGAGGCTAGTACACAGTCCATCTACTTTCACACATTTCGATGGCAGGGATCGAACCCCCGATGTTCCAATCCCTGGGCGGCCACATTCGTCCCCTTGAGCAGTAGGCCATAAACATAATCCAAGAAATGCTGTGCAAAGACCTCAGAGATTGAGGTCCATCAGAGCCCGTCTGTCTCAGCAGTTCGTTAGAGGAGCATCGTCTCAGTTTCCTCAGATGCAGCAAGACTTTACTTTCTATCTACTTTCTGTTTTGTTCATCTAGCAAACATCAGTACCTTAACGAGAGAAACGCAACAAAAACAAACAAACCGCACGGGCTTGGAGTCATTTTTATTATTTACAAGCTCCTTACCTTGTGATAACAAATGAAAAACAAAAACAAAACTGTATCGTTTCAGCGTCTGAATAGGAACAAAACAAAGACACGCCACATGTCTGCATACACCCGTAAACGTCAACATCAAGTCTTTAAAGATCAAAAAAACAAAGTTGCCTCCAGTCTGCCAGCCAACATTTGATTTTCAGACCCTTGTTGGGGCTTTAACGCCCTGATGAGGCTCAATCTGAGCTCTAAGCCCAGAAAATGCAGCCTCATCCCCCAGAGAACGCTCTATAGCCGTTGTTAACAACCACAGAATCAGAATCCCATTCACAGTCGGTGAAGCATCAACAGAAAGTGTCTCCCAGCGACATGCAGCATTCATCTGGATTCTTTTTTCCCGGCTGTGGAAGAGCGATTTTCATGTAAATAATTCTATGCTAAACTATTAAAGATAATAGAAATAGCATGTGGGTTTTATTTGCGAAGGCTGGATTCTCGAGTCAGACAAAAGGGAATCGCGCGGTCCCGGGAACGTTTTCCAGACGAGCTGGAGGGGCTGCGCAGGCAGCGTCTGTCATAACAGCATTACACACAGCGCAGGAGCATCCAGCAACATCTGGGCCGCTACGAGACGCCCGGGCCCGTCTCTCGGCGGCTCCCGTCACCCGTTTGACTCAATAAAATCCCCAATATTTCACTGACACTGGATCGGAGTTGTAGATTGTTTGAACTCCGCTTAATTCCACTTGGACAGAACTTGATAGCACATCAATACCGGTGCTCAACGTGCCTGAAAAACTAATGATAGAGCGTACGGTTGTAAATATAAAGCCCGTACCCTGAACAACAGTTTTGGGAGACGAAAAATATTTGGTCTGACACGATGTTCGACCCAAACAAGCGGTTTCGTTCAGTTTTTTTGTTAGATTTCGGGGGTTTTTTTGCCATTTAGCCGCAGATGTAAACTGGCTGTGAGGCTCTCGGAGGATAATTCATGGCACCGAGGAGACACGCTGCGATCCTCGCTGCGCCGCAGCCAGCGGCGGATTATGGTGATGGATGGAGGACGATGGAGCCATTTGTTCAGTGTAAAATGGCTCATTTGTGATGGATGTCGGTGAACGGTTCCTGTCGCCAAGGTCCACATGAAGAAGGATTCACAAATCCACCACTTTTGATTTGTGAATCCCTCTTTCTCTCTCTTTTTTTTATACACATTTTATTCATGAGAATTTCTTCTTTGACACAACACGGAGGCCAACGCTGACAAATCTACAGGACAAAGCGTAGCAATGTGAAATTGAACAAGAGCTGGTTGGCCAGGCAGGAGGTTCAGATGCACATGCACGTCGGTTCGTAGAAAGACTCAAGCGTCCATAAAGTTACCGAGACAGAGACGTCAAGGAGCATCAGAGCAGCACCGGGCGATGTGAAGGGTCCAGTTTGACTCTGCCAGTAAGACGTCGGGATGGGAACGAGGAAAGGTGGATTGGACTTTTACGAGATACAAACAGTAAGGCAGGAGGGAGAGATAGACTTCCACACTCTCGGGAAAACCTGTTATGTAATATCCATACCAAACATGATTGTTTTGTTGGAAGCTGTCTCCTTCTTCTCATTGTACTCCACAGTGAAGCCCTCTTTATGTCTGTGCCATAGTGAAACAAGACCATAGCTCAAAAAGCCTTAGTTACCTTAGTTGTGAACCAGCTAAGAACCAGTTGCTTTTCCACCACTTGAGAGCCACATCATATGCCCTCTATATGTCCCCCAATTTGACTGTACCCTGTACCCCATAGTACAGTATCAGTTCTATTCTGTTCTATTGTATTGTATTCTATGTCAGTTACATCACAGCCAGATATCTACAGCTACATCAAAATGTGGATTTCCTCTCAACCACCCAACAGTGTTTCATCTGTTATCCTTTTTTGGTCCTTTTTGCTTCTTTATGTGCTGTTTTATCACGTCCGTGGCTTCTCTAATCGAGTGAGAACAAAACGGTGTAATTGTTGTTTTTGTTGGTCTCAGTTAGTCAGCCTGCCTCCAACCACTTCAACTTCCACTTAATTTAAAGTGCTAGTCCAGAGCAATTTTATCTCGAGACACTTTGCATGAATAAACAACACTGACGAAGCAGAGCCCAACCAAACAAAACCCCACTGACCCAGCTAAAAGTGACATAGGTGAGGGAAAAACTACTCCGACCTAGTTGGTTCTTTCTCCTGGCCCAGCAAGTACAGCTAGTGGTGCTACCCTGGAATCAGTGGAGGAAAAAGATTATGTGGTTCCAAACTAAGCACTAACCTCTAACCAGCTCTGGAACCAACTGTTTGCTTAAGAGAAGAGGCGTGAAGCGAAGTTGTTTTTATCTCTCATGTATTTTTTTGCATCTGTGGTGTGTCCTCCAGGTGTGCGACCTGTCGTTCAGCTTGAAGAAGATGCTCAGCAGACACAAGCTCACGCACAACCCCAACCGGCCCATGGCGGAGTGCCAGCTGTGCCACAAGAAGTTCACCAGGAACGACTACCTCAAAGTGCACATGGAGAACGTCCACGGCGAGACGGAGAGCTAGGGCCGGGCCTCCCGAATGCACAAAAAAAAAAAAAAGAAAAAAAAAAACAGATCTGATTTCCTCTGATTGGCTTCAGCCTCGTACGAGTAGCAGCACGAAGTACACACACACACACACACACACACACACAGATGGAGAGATAGCATCAGCCACATTACAGATTCACTAAGAGTATGGATGGAAAACATTTGGCTGAGCATTTTCCTAAACTGAAATATCGGCTTTAGGTTTGTTTATGTTTTCTCTACTCGTGCAGTTTTAGATATTGTTCTAGATATCTGAAGAAATCACAGATACGCCTCCGGAGCCCTCTGACCTCCAGTCTCTGGGACGCCTTTAACAGTGTTACAGCGTTTACTGACCCGCTCTTCCAACACCTTTACTGTACATACGTGTGCCAAGCAACACGTGTAGCCACAGAGCGTCCAGTGCGCTCCCCTCACACCTTTCCTCTCCACGTAGCTTCTACACCTGTTCTCGGGCATCGGAGCACGTTTGATATTTGGACTTGTGCTCCGGCCCCCAGAGCGCTCACAACGTCCAAAAGCGAGCTCTGTTTATTATGTCGGCATCGGGAGTATTGAAACAGTCTGGCTCGAGCGGGAGACGGGAGAAGCGGAGCTTTGAGAGCTGTCGTCCAGCCAGCTGCAAAATATGAGCCAGATCACGAGCAAAGGTTTTTATTTACAGGACAGAGGGAGAGTGTAAACACGTCTAAAACCAGCCCGGAGAGAAACCTCTTTGGGTTCTCTTCTCTTTTTGGTTTGTCGGATGGTTGCAACATTAGGTGCGTTTCCATTATTGTTTTGCTTTTTTTGCTCAAAAAAAAGCCCACTGTATGGTGTTTTGCACATGAGTTGTAAGGTCACATGATTTTAGTAAAATCGCATCCCACAAGATGCAATTCACAGAAAGACGGATGTCCAAATCATTCCACTTTTCTGTTGTATTTTTAGTTAATTTAGAACAAGTTCAGTGTTTCTATCACCATTTTTTATTGTAATATTTGAAGTTTTTCACATATCTAGAGGTAATGGAAACACACCTAATGTCATACAGGACGCGGGTTGTCTCTGAAGACCTCCACGTCCGAATCTCAAAACTTTTGCTCGTAGAAAAAAGTGAACTGAACTCCCGTCGGACTTTCTAACCGCTGGGCCGAGCTGGATCTGATAGCGCTGCCTTGGCGTGGCTCCCACAGCATCATAATTAATGTGGCTCCAGGACAAACATTATAAAATCAGCAGAGGAAGCATGAGCACAGGTGCTGAGAGTGAGTGAAGCTCAGAGGTTTCACCTGCAAGTTCACATCCCATCTGGAGCTCATTAGTAGTATCAGTCACTCTTATTTCACTCATTATTTTCAGTTTTGATCTCGTTATTTGTAGTTTTGATCAGGAAACAGAAGAAAAAAAAGGGTCATGTCACAACCCTTTGGTCTTAGTGTTGACTTCATTATGAAGTTGTGGGAACGGCATCAGATCATGCTCCGCAATCTGCAGATGAACACGTTTTACTGTTTTCTGAGTCCAAAACTGTATCGGGACAAAGAAAAAAGAAATCCAAAGTACTGTTTGTGCCTTAAGTGTTTCTTTTTTGTTTTTTTTAAGGAAGTATAGCCCGGGATTATTGTGCCTCTCATTACGTTTACAGTGTTCCTCATTAATCTTTGTCAAATACAGTATTTCATGTATTTCCACAGTTCTGTCATGTCGCTTCCTTGTTTACATTTACTCTGCATCTGCTCGCTGTCAGTTGTCACTTCTCACTATTGTGTTTTCAAATGTGTTAAAACCTCTTCACCCACCAAACGTCCACCTTCCTCCACTGTTTCTAATTATGTGTGTGTGTGTGTGTGTGTGTGTGTGAACTGTTGACGTTGTGGGGGGACGTTCAGGGTACAAGAGAAGCCTTTGAGAGTTGATTAAAAGTGTCGGGTTCTCGTTGTTAATCTAACCTCTCATTCTGGGCTCCCGCTCTGCTAATTAAGGCTCTTTCTGTCTTTGCCGCGGCCGCACTCACCGCTCCCCTGATCTGTGAAGCCGCACGGCGAAGCCTCTGATGGTTTCTCCCTGTGGATGTGGGGACTCGCTCTCACGTCCGAGCCCCGCCGAGGCTCTGCCGAGTCTCAGGGTCGAGCTCTTCTGAGAGAGTCCCACGGGCGGCAGCTCCTTCTCATCATCGCTCTGTGAAGTCCTGACAAACGGGAGCCGCAGCTCCGGCTCGGTTAATCTCAGCGTGTGTGTGGGGTTTGTGCTTGGAAAACACGGTCACGCACAGCTGGTGGACTGTGGAGGAATATCATCACATCATGAGGACTTGCTACTCAATCTGAAAGCATTCTGCTTTTGAAAACACGTAATAAACACAAAAATGATGAGTAGTTCACTGCCACTGTGCACTAGGAAGTCTGAAACAGATATTCAGCATTTTCGTTGAACTGTATTCAACAGTGAAGACATGATACAGCCTCACCCTCCTGCAGTATATGAGTGATATTTTGCTCCATCTTTCTTTGAGACATCAAAGAAATCATCACTTAAGGTCGACACCATTAATAAGCAGGGGGTTGGTTTCCATTCAGCGCTCGGTTACTTTCACGACCATAGTGTGAAGCAAAAGCTTTTCAAAACCGGAATTATTGAAACGAAACTGGTCTTTCAACTCGTGACACTAGTAGTTTGAAGAATCTGACTGATGCTATGCGAACTGATGCTAAGCTAACCATATGTTATTGAACTATGAGGAGAACAAACAGAAAATCCACAGTGATACAGTGGTGTATAAGATGCAAACCCCATGGTCAAGCCAGGAACGTTCTATATCTACCGACTAACTAGCCAGTAACTAAAGGTTTCAGTTTATTTCATAAAGTGACGATAGTGATAACTCAGCCCAACCAACCAGGTGCATCTAACTAAAACAACCTGATGCTACTGCAACTACAAAACCTAAGTAAAATATCCTTGTTGAACTCAAATTCTGAATTCAACTTAATGCAACTGACTCTCATGGCAAATAATTTCTTCATTAATTTAGTTAGTTAATTTTGAAAAAAAAATGGTGGGGACCAAAGTTTTCATGACAAAAATGAGTGGGCAAGTGACCCTAGTAATAGTACGTAATAGTGAATATAATGGCTATGTTCTAATAGAAACCTGCCCAACACTGTTGTCAAGGGATTACCTAATCTCCAACATTCACATCAGTTTTGGTTCTGCAGAGTTTTGGCCTGGAGCTCCCTCCGACAGTCCCCTACATCTACTTTCTTGCTAAATCACTCTCTTGCCCTCCCTCTCTCTCTCCCTCTCTCTCTCTCTCTCTCCCTCCCTCCCTCCCTCCCTCTCTCTGGAGCTCGGTTCACCGCGTAGCCCTGCAGGGCGTAGCTGCAGCGCTGCAGCCAGGCCCCAGCTCGTGCTGCCTCCTCCTCCGCCTGCTCGTTAGTGGTGAGGCCGAGCTGACGCAGGCCGGGCTCGCGGCGGCATCCCAGTCCACGCTGCAGCATCACGTAAACAACGGGAGACGTCGTAGTAGCGGCCCGGGGTTTCCAGCAGTGAGGTACCAGTGTGTGTACCCGGGGTCAGAGTGGGTGTCGAGATGCTCCTGCCTCTCATTATCGCTCTCTCTCTCTCCTTGTCTGCGGCCGAGCCTCTCTGCCGGCTCGCCCCCCCCAACAACTCTGGTTTTCCATTTTCGTCTTACAACCGTTGATTTTCTCATGGGATTTTCCCAGTGACCCACTGATCTTGTCCTCCACTTCAGTCAACACACACACACACACACACACACACACATGCGTGTGCATCCATCCCTCCCTCCCTCTGCCTGGCTGCATGTGTCGCTCCCTTCCTCCTGGGTGTATCATGCCAGAGCGACCAGTCAATGTGTTTCTAATTACATGTTTTTACTGGAAACCCCGGCTTCCTGTGTTGCCTCCCAGTTTGCGAGTGTGGCCAGACTGGGCCCCGACCAGCGTCCTCGGAGCCAAGCGCCCGGGCCCCGCCCACCACGCAGCGGTGTCATTACCACGCCAGCCGCGGCTTTACGGCAAACCGCTGTCACGTTAGGAATGACACGGACACGCTTGTCTTGACCTCTGTGTTTGGCCGGGGTTGCCACGGTAACAGGTGACCGGAGTGAAGTGGAATGTGTGTGTGTGTGTGTGTGTGTGTGTGTGTGTGTGTGTGTGTGTGTGCGTGTGTGTGTGAGTGCCCAGCCAGGAGTGCCATGCCGAGGAATTTTAATACGAATGGGCAGGGCGCGTTTGGGTATTCTGGGTCAACCTTTCAGTCGTGATGGATGCTCCCTTAAAGCCACGTCTCCATGGAAACAGACTGTGGCACCCGGGCACCGAGAAAGGAGCCCGGACACGGAAAAACCAGAGAAAGGTCAAATGCTTGACACAGGGCCACAGGGCCAGAGTCAGTCAGTCAGTGAGTCAAAAAAAAAAAAAACACATTCTTGTCTGAGGAAGAACACACACACACTAACACACACACACACACACACACAGACACACACACACATACACCATTCTCACGATATTTCTGTTGCGCTTTCTGATTTACAAGATGGTTCTAATTTAGTCTCCAGACGCCACTCCAGGCAAGAGAGCGGAGCATCAGGTCAGGTAGGCAGGGATTATTTCATTAGGAGGAAGCCGGGGGAGGACCTGTCATTAGGCGGCACACACACGCACACACACACGCACACACACATGCACACATGCATAGACATACACACATGGACATATACAACTTCATTCATTGAAAGGGGAAAACACAAAAGCCCAGCATTTTCTTTTCCCGTAATTTGGATGATTTATTAGTCATGCAACACTATTATTTCTGTATTGTGGTTTTCACCTAAATCGTTTAAACCTTGAAACCACGTTCAGCTCATTTTTCTGTCTCCACAAACATACCACATATGCTCTCACAGCTCTCATATAGTTCATTCTAGGCTAGGCTGAAGTTGTCTCTTATTTCAAAGTAAAATCTTAGCATGAGATAGTGGACACAGGTAGCAGCCAGTTTGGGGACATAGTGGAGATTTTAGTGGAATTCAATACACGGGATCGATAAAGTTTCTAATTGATCTAATGGATTTCAATTCAAATAGAGCAGTTAATTAGAATTATAGTCCAGACCCTAAGGGAAGGTAGAGGTTGGTTTATTTATGTTGTCACATCGTTGTCATCTTCTTGATGTCATGTTCATAAGGTGTTGCTACAGCCTGCCATTGTCCAAAAGCTCATATATGAATATATATCAGCTCTTAAATGTCTTTGTTTCCATTAGGGGCCTGACCCTGTGGAATCAAAGTAGATGTATATTGATGGGGAAACAATGTGCCATGATTGTTTATGTTCAAACTCCCTGCAGGAAATGAAACCACATTTGAAGCTCTGCAGCACAATGGTGCCTTGGACACAGACTCGTGAGAAAGACCAGAGCGCCACAATATAGCGAGGCGAGGAGCTGGCCAGGAAACGCTGTGGAGGAATGATGGTGGATTGTCTCCTTTTCCCAGTTTTGTCCTCGTTGGGAGGTTAAACCCTCGAAGAATGGCTTTGCCCATGCCAAGTATAGCTGCTAACTCCAATAAACAAGAGTGTTGACTTTTTCTGACTGTGCAGAAATGCAGACAAGAGAGGGAGGTTTCCTGGTTTCGGGGCAGATGGATTGTGTGTTGTGTGCCATTACTCCTCAGCCTCATTGGAAACCACAACGCTGTCCACACCTCGTGCACACCGGCCCAACGCTGTTCATCATTTATTTTGTGGTATTCAACAGCAAATGACTTGAGTTTCAGCCCCATCTATTATCTTATCCATTTTGGAGTCTCCTATCTCCCATTGGGGGGTAAAAAAGCTGGGAATACACCCTGGACAGGTCTCCAGTCCATCACAGGAACACACACACTTCACTGTCACTCTCACACATAGAGGCAATTTAGAAACTCCATTCAACCGTGTTTTTGGACTGTAGGAGCAGGGACAAAAGTCGAGAACTTCTTTTTCAGAATTAGTGCCCACTGAATCTCTATTTTATGGGAAAAGATGACACTATGGCCTCCTCCTCCTCCTCCTCTTCCTCAGCACCTGTAAAGCTTTCATTTCACCAACACAGCTGCAACTCATTTGCAGGTATGTTACGTGTTTGATGCGCCACTTAAGAGTTTCTAGTGAGTCCTCGCCAAGCAGCAGCAGCAGCAGCAGCAGCAGTGGAGCTGACGTCAGGGTATCATCTGTTTTTCAAGTGGAACATAACTTAAAACTTCCAGGCCCCATCTTAATAGCGCCATTTCATTGTGTAAACTTCGACTATTCAAACATTCTCGGATGTCTACCCCAGAAGTTCTTTGTGTTTTTATGTCGGTTGAAGTTTTGTTTCACGTTTGTAATGCATATGCGCTCCGGGAATACTGCAAAATCGTTCCAAGGCAGGAGTGGTACGTACAGTATGCGCTATATCGCCTGATTAGAGGTGAAGATATAACAGAGAGTTGATGCAATGAACCTATTTGTATTGTTTTATTCCCTCGCCAAATTAGAGTCAATAAAACAATCCTTGGAAAGTAATATCAATAACGGAATCTGAATCTCTAAATTAAAAAATCTCTAAAATAGATTTCCATCCCCATGTAGGAGGAAACCAAAGTAGGTGGAAAAAGCCTGAGCAGACTCAGGGAAAACACACAAACAGCACACTGAAAGGCAGTGGGGACAGAGCCAGTTCAATATGAATCCCAATTGATGAGTTGAATCGAGGCCAATTCACTCAAGGGACAGAAAAATCACTTAGACAGTCACTTAGAAAGCTGATCGTTTCTAATATGTGATCCTACAAGGAAAGGCACCAGAGCGGCAGGAGCCCGCGGGAGTAAAACTAAAACCAACAATACTGATGTTGTTTGAGCAGAAATTCAACTTGGCAGCCAACAAAACGGCAAATCCAATCTAGTTTTTGACCTGTGCCAAAGTTCAATGCGGAGAGAAAATGCCTATGATGAGATGCCAGAAACCAAATTCAAG
The DNA here is from genome assembly GCA_029224185.1 of Karalla daura. Lineage (NCBI taxonomy): Eukaryota > Metazoa > Chordata > Actinopteri > Chaetodontiformes > Leiognathidae > Karalla > Karalla daura. The sequence continues at coordinate 20,171,302 of CM055194.1, forward strand.
CCATTCTCTTTATTGGTGTGTGAATGTTTGAGAACGGCGTGTTGCTCTGAAAAGCTGCGTCTGCTGGGCCGGACTCGTCTTTCTGGTTCTCTCCCTCCGGCTGTGAGCCGCCGGGGGATTTATTGTTAGGTGATTAGCGATGACAGAGGAGACTCAACCAGTCTAGCCAAAACATTTGTTCGAATGTGATGAAAGACGCGCCATAATTCCTCTCTTTTCTCTTCGGTGCTGGTGGTTGCTCATCCTCCTCCTCCTCCTCTCCCCTTCGCTGTCAGAGCGTCAACCACCCCCCCCCCCCCCCTCCCCTACCCCCCCACACACACACACACACACACACACACACCATAATCTGCCTGCTCCGGGAGACCTGCGTTACGCACACGGCTCAGGACAAACATCACCAAACTCCCGCTGGGCAAGGAACACACACAGCGAGGGATGACACCGAGAGGAGGATTCACTCTAGTGCAGAGTGAAGCTAAATTATTAAACTCTGCTTAAAAAGCCTTTGAAGTAAATGTGAAACATCAGTGCGGCGTATGAAAGAGGGAGAAGCACATTTCAATACATGCAAAATATCTTTATTTCGCTCACTCGTGCTAAATTGATATATTTGGAACAGCAGTGAGCAATCTGTGGAATTAAAGTTAACCAGTGACATAACATTGGCCTTATTGTCCCCACTCAGGCTACATTTCTGTTTTGAGTTTTGCACCATGTTTGAAATCGAGTCCTGTGTGAGTTTGGGAGAAACCAAATCCCACAGCGAGGGTCTGTTTCCTGTCAGGGAGGCAGGAGGAGCAGCACTGAGATACACACCTTTCATGTGCTGATTTGGGTCTCGGTCCAGCGCAGTTGAACACACACACGCACACACACACACACACACACACACACACACACGCGCGCTCAGAGAGACACACATACATGAAGCTGCACACAAGGCGCTAACTGGACACAGAGAAAGGCCTGCTGAAAAGTGTGAGGTGGGACTGAGGTTTCTGTCTGGGTGCTCTGAATTAGCCACACTGAACCTGTCAGCCCAGACCACACACACACACACACACACACACACACACACAGACACACACAGACTCATCCGTACGTGTGCTGAATGATAATGGCGCTGCCACACAGGGATGTCATGTGAGGGGAGTGACTGTTGTCAGAGCCGAACAGCTGCTGGAGCCAAAACACAATCTATCTTCCACAGGAAGTTATTGGTCAAACAAACCTAATGAATCTGTCGTTCTTGTCCCGGTGACTGTATCTGTCTCTCACACACACACACACACACACACACACACACACACACACACACACACACACACACACACACACACATGCACACACACACACATATACTCATCCCACACGGGGACAAACAAGCGTTCACATTCCCTCCCTCGGCCGGGAACAACAGCGTGCGGAGAGAATCAAGGTCACGGACCTCCGGAATAAAAGGAGTCTGCTTCCCTCCCACGCTCGTTCGGTTTCAGCGGTTAAACAGAATAAAATCCAGGAACGCCACATAAAGAGCCGAAACCCTGAACGTTATTACGGTTTATGTTTTATCCCGAACCGCAGGATAAACTTTCAAATTTCCATACGTTTTATTAGAGCGCACGACACAGAAAATGATGGTTGACTGGAGCATTTATCCTCGTTCTCTGGTGTTAATCAGATGTACTGTTTTAATAAGTCCCATTTTCAGTTGCAGGAATGTCTGTTTCCGAACAGATCTGGCGCCCTTTCATGCTCATCTGGCAACCACACTCCATGCTGATAGCTGTCTTGGATGCAACTCACACGGATGTTTACGTGACCTGAACAAACCCGTTCTTCCTGAACTAAGTGAAACCTGGAGAGGTTCAGCTATGGAGCGTGTACAGATCCAGCCTTGTATGTTGGAGCCAGAATCAGAAGAGGAGTTAGATACTGAGGAAGAACCCACATTCACTTCACTAACATGAATATTGTGGATGCTTTTCCCTCGACGTGTGTATTCTGTTTGCTGCAGTGTGTTGTTTTGCTGGATGTCATGTTTGTAAATGAGAGTTTGCATCATTTAGTTGTAAACGAGTTCTCAAACATTTGACCTGGATAAACAAAGATTAAAAAAATGATATAAATAATAAATAATCATGTATTTGTGACCTGAGTAACACCCAAAACAAGATCGAGACCAGTAAGAGGAAGTTAAATAAAGCTGAAAAATAAATAAAAGTTGAAGCTGAAGTCATACTTTAAGGTTCCAGCAAGATGGAAAATGCTGGAATATTCTGAAAAAATATAGGATATGTGCATGGTGAGGCTTGCATAGTTAAAACGTGTGTGTGTATGTGTGTGTGTGTGTGTGTGTGTGTGTGTGTGTGTGTGTGTGTGTGTGTGTGTGTGTGTGAGAGAGAGTCTTGGTTGATGAAAAGGATTTCTATCAAACCCGATCAGGCTCGATATAGAGCTGCATATTCAGTGAAGTGAAGCTAAATGGTGAATTCTCCACAGCTCGGTCCCGTGGCTCGGGCCTCCCTGGGCTCCCACACGGGGCAGATCTCGCTCTGTCATGCTGCATTTCTTCCCAGACAGAAAAAAGATGGCACACATGTACGACATCAGACGATGCTCTGCCCCGCCGCCTCCGGGCTGTCATCAGGGGCACATGATTTATAGGGGCCCTTGTTCGTGTTCACTTGTTGGAGAGCTGATAAAATAAGGAAGTGCTGTTACCTGCTCCCACCCCCCCCACCCCTCCCCCAAGCAACGTTCTGCAAGACATCAGCCTTGATCCCATAACTCCAGGAGCCCGGCCCTGTCACGCTGAAGAATGAGTGAGTCGGACCCGGGTTATGGAGTAGTCAGGGCCTTCAGATTCTCATAAATTACAACCTTGTTATAAATAAATTCCTGGAGTGAAACCGAGGGAGGAAGTGGTGCAATCTCGCTGGAAAATGACATTTTGAAACGGTACCTGCACAACAACAGAGGCAACAAAACCCTGCTTCTTTTTTTTCCCCTTCACAATGAAAATAAGCAAGATAGTGAATGTTGGCGGGGAGACTTCATTTACACTCTCAAGTTTCAGCTTGTGTCGGGTCCGAGACAGTTTGCCTCCATGGCCTTGAAGGAGCCTTTGAAGCAGCAGCCTTCATGCTCCGGGCCTCAGTAGCAGACAATGATGTTTGTGTAGGACTTTCCGCTTGTTTCTCCTGGCAAATGTGGGCAACCCGTATATTTAACCTCCTGCGCCTCCTTCTTTTTTCTTTTTTAACCTCCCACCTACACCCACCCACCCCTACCCACCCACCCGCTCTGCCACCGCAACCCTTTGCACTGATACCATCTCGGGGTTAAGACTGGTGGCCGCTCACGCTCGTGCTGGAAGTCGTTTGGAGCGCTCAGTAAACGAGCGAGGCCCGGGCGTAAGCCCCATTAAGCAGCGGGGGCCAGTTATTTACTGCGTTTGTTTTCATGGCCCCGGCCCTGGACGTGGGGCGGCTGCAGGTGCTGCAGGCAGACCACCAACCAAACACCAGTCTCGGACTGGTCGGACTGGGACGGCGTGGACTTCAGATCACCTCTGGGACGTTAATTCGAGGAGGGGGGGGGGGGTTGCCATTTGGATTTGCTGCCGCGGTACAAAGGGAGGAGGCAATTTGCTAAAAATGGTTTTAATTCCTCAAATAGCAGCATTAGAGTGTTTAAAGGAGCATTTTCAGGTTGGCTCTGAGAGGCTCTTTCAGGATCAACAAGCGATTAAGGGCAGAAGGAAAATGTCGGATATTCTGAGAATTATGCATCCTTGTAGGGCAGTTATTGCACGTTCTCTCCAAGTTTGCATGGACTTTCTTGCTTCTCTGCCATATTTTATCATCCCATATAAAGTATTTGTCCAGCAGCCATTTAGCACAAAGAGTGTTAACAGCCTGGCCCTGTCGTTTCACTTTTTTAGCATCTTTGTCTGAAAAGAAACCCCCCCTCCCAAAAAAACGGAGATGAAAAGAGAAACTGTTGGAGGGATGTGTGTGAGACTGTTTCTTGGCTGTGAAACAGGATTCATGTTTGCACATATGAAGGCTTCCCTTTGTATCGAGTCTTTATGAATCAGGATCAGAGTGAGAACACTTTATTGATCCCTGCAGGAAACTGGGTTCGGCACAATGAAGAATGAAGAAAAGACAGTGAGTCTATACGACGTATTGTTCTTGTCTGGATGCAAGCGGCTGTTTCATTTGTTTTATTCTGCATAATTTGATTGCTTTTACATTTTTGCAGTACTCCATCATTTCAATCATTTTTCGCCTTTTTTTTTAACTGTCTGAGCCGTGAGTCACATCAGACAAATGCTTTTTTGATTGTATTTGGCGCACGCTGCTGACATAAATGCAGAATTGACAATAATAAGAGCTTTTAAGACTACGGTAAGACCATAGTAAATTAGAAATAAAAGTTAAGTATTGTGCGGAGGGGAATAATGAATCTTAGTCTCTGGGTCTATTGGCTCAGTGTTTGATTGCACTTAAACTAAGTTCTCCTGGCTGTGGCTTCATCACTTTGTGTCTGTGGTGCCAGATGTGTCATTATATGGATATTTGTCTGACTGTAGCCACTCAAATGTCTTTTTCCAAGGAGAAAAAAAAGCATTTGATGTCATTCTGATGAAGAAACGCTGTCGTTACACTGTTGAACCTCACCTCACACAGCCTGTGTAAACATGGGTCTGGGCACCTACACACATGTACATATACATGCTTCATTGTTAAAGTTGTCTAACTAAGAGCTGAGAATAGTTATTTAAGTACTCAAACAATGTCATACCAGAGACAGAAATTTTCTGAAACCTTTTCTTAGAGACACGATGCTGAGTTTTTACACAGGTTTGAGAGTTTGCAGTTCACTCGTTTTGAAACTCTTCACGGCTTCAAAGCTTCCTGAGGTTTCGGTAGCCTGGGTGTTTGGCCTTTACAATCTCTGGAAGTCATAAGCAACCTTAATCTTAGTTTATCCATACGTCGGGGGGAGTTTTCAAAACAAATCGTAACTCTAGAAAGCAGGGGGTCTGGAGCATGTGCTGCTGGAGGAACAGGATGCTTGTAGGGGGCCTTGTTTGGAGTCGGCACTTTGTGTCGGAGCTGGTGTTTGGAGCTGTGAGCACGCTCCGGCTCAGGTCACCTCTGCAACACAGCTTTTGATTCCCGCTCTTTGTTCCCCAATCAGAAACGTGTTTCAGTTTGAGTTTCATTAAAAGCATGTCCTGAAATTGGATCCACGTCTTTGTACGCCCGCGGAGCGGGAACAGTGAGCGACCTAACTGGAAGCAGATCGTCCCCGGCCTTCGTCAACGTGCATGTGCGGCGGCAGTGCTACACCTATGTGTGTAACATATACATGCTTGTGAAACGCTATAGCCCGACGTGTCACTCTCTGCACAAACATCTCATACAGTGACTTTTCTTCGCTGTGCATGACATCATCTACCCTTCAGACATATTAACGATTATTTCATTCTCTCCCCTTGCCAAGGGAACACCCTTGCGTGTAACGGAGCACACTTTGCGTAGATTTTCCACAGGAAACTCAGGCTCCTAGCGGCTCCTGTCGCCTCGAGTTTGAAAAGGGAACATCTCTGAGATTTCACGCTTTGTTTGGAGACCCTTGTACGCCATCACACACCCCCCCTCTGGCCTCTCTCAACAGAGCGTCCCCGTCGCTGCCAACTTAGAATAGCTTTCACGTTTTTGACCTTTGAACAAACAAGGCGCAGGAGGATCCGGGGACTCGCTGCAAATTGCTCCCATTTTGATCCCCTTTTTTATTCCCCACCTACTGAAGGAAACCGATCCCGCAGCACTGTGCAGGAATGTCTCCAGAGTGCATTCATTAGCCAGGAGCTGTTGTAGAAGAATCCCTCGGTCTCCTTTTTCACATCATTACAGGAGCTTCACCAACCCAGGCCTCCTGGGAAAGGGAAAGTGAGCGGAGAAATGTCGATGCAGCACATGCGGGGAAGAGCTTCCAGATGTGACATGTCAGCATCAACGACACTCAATGACGAGGTGGGGATGTCTCGGGTGAGAGGAGGAGGAGGAGGAGGAGGAGGAGGAGGAGGGGTGGAGTGGACTGACTGACAGTTCCCAGCGTGAATAAGAATATCACTCAAGGAGGAGAGGAGAGAAAAATAATCATCTCCTCCTCACTGTTTGTACCTGTCCAGGAAGGTCCTGTTTACATGGGGAATGAAGTTACTGGCCGACACGTGTGCGAGGGTGCGTGTGGGTGTGTGTGTGTGTGTGAGAGAGGAAAAACAGAATCACACATATGTTTATTTAATGCATCCTTTAATCACAGAAGGGAGCCGTGTGTTCGTGAGCCTGCCTGTGCGTGTCGACGGGGTGTGTGCGGTGATCTCAGCCTGCGGAGGCACGGACGTTTCACTTGAAATTCATAAAGGGTCGAGTTCAAGCAACAAATACACTTGATTACGTTTGTGACAGATGCTTGAGATGAAGTCAACCCTGAGCCGCAAGGTGTCTCACGGCGGTTAGCGTTGTCACTTCCCAGCAAGATCGTCACTGGTTCGTGTCCAGGTTGGAATGATAGCGTGTGGAGTTTGTAGATTTCCCCTAGGTGTCAATGTGAGATTTCTAACCTTCGGTATGTTTTATATTCTGTAATTGTCAGGACAAAACTGGAGAATTGGCTTTCATTCATTTCATGAGTTGGACTCTGGATTTTCCTCCACTGTACGGGAACGATAGGAAGAGGAAAGTAGTTCAAGGAGATTCCACTCGTTTCTACAAGAAAAAGAAAGTAGTAAATCTCACCTCAGTTTTACTTTGGTTAAAGCAAAACTTCTGGGAAATGAGAAGTTTCCTTAAGGCTTTCCGGAAATTAACCTTAAGAGGAATAAAAATGATTTGGACGAACTGAAATCTAAAGTTTTATTGCAGAACACTACACCTAAATCATATGAAAAACAAATTCCTCTGAATGTTTTTCCACTTTCTAAAATCAAGTTCACATTGGAATTCTTCACTCTCGGCTCAGTCCTAAATAACAATGACTGATTATGTTTCTGCACCGTGGTTTTAATTGGCAGTGGCAGAATCTGTCATTCCCACTTTCCATCCAAAGTGACTTCACACACATGAGGGATTCAGAGGAAAGATGCACATATGTAATCCAGGGCTCCTGTTTTATCTCAGCTTCGCTGGTGGTGACTGCTCTCTCTCCTCCACCACATCAGAGCCGAGCTTCGGTTACAGGAAATGCTAAACAAACAGAGCCTCCAGCTGCCTGTTCGCAGGAAGAATCCTGGCCTGGCTTTTTTATTGTGAAACAGTCCCAGGAAACACTAACATATTCCTCACTCTTTGTTCCAGTTCGTCATAACAAGGTGTGAACATATTTAAGCACCTTTCACCTTTGATTCTTGTGAGGAAATCATAGAGTAAGAAAGAAGAGAGTGGCCACACTTAATGGCAGATGACAAATGTGTGAAGTTCAGAGTTGGAAACCTTGGAAAGAGGAAAAAAAATGTCAGTCTTCTACATCTTTACAATTTATAGATCCTTTGCACATAACTTTATGTGTATGAGACACATGCTATCCATCCATCATCCTTCCCTCTCTTTCCCATTCTTTCCCAATCTGCACCCACTGGTGTCGTACACCACAGCTAGCTCGGATCTATAGTAACTGAACAGTTGTAGGAATAGGAAAAGGAATTGCTTGATTGATCCCCAGAGGGAAATTCATTTGTCTGGCAGCTCATCTACCATTTGTAGAGAAATTAGGTAGGTTCAGAACATCTTCTAGATCTCTCCGTCCTGCATGGAAGAGGGAGGAAGAGTGTCCTCAACCATTTTTTTGGTCCATCAGGATGTTATGAAGTTCCAAGTTGCTCTGAACGGCCTCTACCGTCCCCGGCGTATCAGGTAAACATGACCCACATGTCTCTTGATATTATCCAACACGCCTCGGGATGCTCAGCCTGTATCCTAGCAACCACTTCATGGAGAACTTCACGTGGAGGTGTCCTTGGGTGAGATGAGATGGACACAAATATTGTTATGAAAAGAGTCTTCACCAGCAGCTATAAATATGATTTAGCACTATTTCAGCTGGACTATTGTGTTAATATTTACAATAAATCCGTTTTGACCATGAAACATCGAGGACTGATACCACCATGACTGGTTAATCTGACACAGAGACCACCGTTAAAGACAAGTGCAGCGTTGTTTGATCCCAGCGATAAAAGTGATGTAGATTCTGACCTGCAGGAGGGAGCACACGGTACCGCATACCTGCTGAATGCATACATCTTTGCGTGCTCATTACTGAAGGGATGAAGTGCGTGTGTGTGTGTGTGCGTGTGTGTGTTTGTGCAGACCGTCCGCAGGTCTGTGGGCCATATGGAATGTACAATACAGGCGGAGAGAGGAAGCCCAGCTGGAGAATTAGAGGCTGCAGAATTCCTGAAGAGAAGAACAGCTTCCAGCCAGTGGGCCTGGAGAGGACACACCTCTGATGGAGGGCGGAGGAGGTGAGGGGGGGTGGAGGGGGGGGCTTCAAACACATGTGGAGGGCGGCCGAGCACTACTTAGCCACCTCGTCCCGGCCGGCTTCATTACCTCAGAATCACGGCTCGCATTCAGGCTCATTCGCTCTAAATGGACGATGGCGAAGTCGATCGGGCCCTCGGCTTCCTGCTGGGCGCAAAAAAAAAAAAAAAAAAAGTGGCCCTCTCTCAGGCGTGGAAGCCATATGTCGGCCAGATGCTGAGCCCGGCCCGCGGTCCCCTTCAAAGAAACAATTAGGCACAATTATCGCAACATATAAATGAATTTCATCCATGATTAAAATGTTTGGGGGAACGGGGCGAGCGGGACGCGCCGCCAGGTGGTTGTAATCTCGATGGCGGTCACAGCGGGCTTTTTTTTTTTGCTCAAAGAGGGCAAAATAAAGAAAAACCTGCCGAGCTGTTTATTCAGGCACTTGTACGTCTGGTCAAGTGCTCTCTCTCTCTCTCTCTCTCTCTCTCTCTCTCTCTCTCTCTCTCTCTCTGTCTTTCTTACACGCCCCCTCCCCTCCCCTCGCCTCCGCCCGCTCTGCTCCACGCACATTCAGCCCCACCAGCGAAGGCATCTGTCCCCTAATACCACTTTAATGAAGGTCATTCATTTTAATAGAGCCTCATTTCTAACTCCAGTAATTAGAGCTTGCGGTGCACTTGACTGGGAGCTTGTTGAGACAGTGTCGGTGCCAGCTCCACAAATAAACAGCTCAGTTCACCGCCGGCCAGTTTGGAAGAGGAGACTCAGCCCGGCCGCGCTGGAACAAATACTTGTTCTAACCAGTGCAATAAATTTCATCTGTGCAATAAAGTCATCTCAAAATTTGTTGTTTACTGTGACCATTATTTTTTGAAAAATGGGTTTTTCCATCTCGCTCACTTTACTTTTTTTTTTCCACATATCTGTATTTTGCATAAGTAGAGTTAGTGATGGTTCATTTTGACGATAAGATAGATACATTTATCATCAAACAAAACACAATAATGACTTGTTTTTTCAATATTTGTTTCCAGAACCAAAGTGAAAAAACAGATAAGGACTTGTTTTTCCGATTTTGCACACAAATGGATAAAATTGGCGTTTTTAACAGGCGTTTATAGTTTTGATTTGTCAGAAGAGGGCGGGGAAAGGAAATTGAGTGATATTAGACTTTTATCCAGACACAAACAAGGAAAACTGAATGATATACAGTACAGTGGAGCCGGTCCTGGAGCTGGTCCTGGTTCTGGTGAAGAGGAGGAGGACTGGCTTCATCATTAACTCACTGCGAGTTGTTGAGTGGAGCTTTCCAAAGCCTCCAGGAGGTTTTAACACACATGGGAAACTTCAATCATATTTGACAGAGCGTAACCTGTTTACATCTGGGCATCTCTATCTCGTAAAGCATAATTTATATCTCAGAGGCCTTCAAAATAAAAGCAGATCATGGGTGTGACGTATTCGGATTTTTACACGCCTCCTTACTGTGCCCACTTTCCACATTCGCAACAATATATTATGAACACAGTGGCTTAAATGGGACTGGCTTCTGGACAGGTGACTCTTTATTAATGTGCTCACAAACTGGCAGACATCTCAACATCTCTCTTTGGCTGCGACTTGTTCGCTATCGTGTCCGTCCGCAACAACAACCTGGTGGAAACTGGTGACAAAGATCGTTCCATGCCCTCTAACTACACCCACCACATTACGTTCTTTTACTGGACCAAATGGACCAAACCATGACCCGAAACCCAAGGTACGTACAAAACAGTGGCTGATGGACACTTACAGGCCTATTTATGACTGTACTGGGGTAAATAGTGGATACTTTTGACTTTTATTCCATTACATTTCTCCATTGCATTTCATTACACGTTTTCCATCATGTTGTACTGCATACGGTGTCAACTGGAGACCAAACTCTGTTTTCACGAGCCAGGTGGCAAACACCTTGCTCTCGTCTTTACGACGTCCGTGCAACAGGTGAAAATCTGCTCCCAAAGGCCTCCAGGAAGTTTTTAAGACACATGGGAAACTTCAATCACGTCCGACACAACGTAACCTGATTTATATCTCAGACAAGTCCAGAATAAAAGTCGATCATGCTTTAATGCAAAATAACACGATACTCTCCACTGTCCCCAAAAGAAAAACCTACAAGTAAATCCAAAAGGATTCAGGGGAGGTCTGACTGATTTGTTCCACCTGTGGCCCTGTTCAGAGTTAAAATTCTGATTTGAGATTCCAGGTTTTAACACAGTGTCTTGAGCTTTGCTTGGACCAGCGGTGTTTTTGTTAAGATGACGATTATACGATTATAAGATGAGACTTGACATTGCAGTGAAAGGCCGAGCCTCTCCAGGGCCTTAAATCAAGTAAAACGAGTTAGTTTCCACAGAGACCTTTGTATGACATGGGATGAATAAAGACATTCTATTCTATTTGGAAGAAGAATAAAAAACATTTTATAATGCAAGTATTTTACAGTTTATAAAGTAAATTAGGGTGGGTGTGCATTGACTTTTCACATACATACATTGTTCTTCTTGTTATTTGTAGTTTTACATAAGAGCCTGAGATTTTCCTCCTCCACCGCGGCTCGGAGCTGAATTCCGAGCCATGTCCGAGAGATGAAAACCACATTTCGTTAACTGGCGCGGAGGAGGACAGGTGGCCGGAGCATGCTGGGAGGATAACAGAACAATCACGAGTAATCGGGTTTGAGAGGTTGAGAACACGGGGAGGAACTCGCAGAGCGATCCCGATGTCAGGGCGTTTGTCAGACGGCGAGTGAAAACTGCTGAGGTGAAAGATGAAGACCTTCGCAGCGATCCTTTCACATCGTCAAGGTCTCCGGATAGAATCACGGAGGGATGATGTGTGTGTGATTCCCAGATGAGGTGAGACGCCGCGGACAGAGCTCGTCCGGCTCCACTGTGACACACACACACACACACACACACACACACACACACACACACACACACACACACACACACACATACACACTCTGTGATGGATCCCAACAAGGTTAAATGATGATCTGACACTTGGTTGTCATATGAAATAAATTCAAAATAAACACAGAAAACGTGAGCAAAAAAAAAAAAAATCTCTCTCCGGCTTCATCTCTGCTGGTAATTTATGTGTTTACTCCTTCGATTAGAGAGATCCATCTTTCCAGGGGTGTCATCTACCCAGCATGCTTTGCTGCGTCTGCGGCGTCAGATGGTATAATGTTGATGTATGACCTGTGAAGAGGAGCCTTGTTTTATCTCCGGCGTGGTGACATGGGACGGTTGTTTTATCTGCTGTGTGGAGGCCGGGGATGCTCGTCCCGCTGCCCGGGCCCTGATGAAAGCGCAGGGACACCTTGTCCAGATGGCAAACATCCATCAGAGAGGCAACAACGTCAGACGCCGAGGGCAGAGGAGAGTCATCTCGGGGGCGAGGGAAGGTTACGGGCTCGGTCACACGGGATTCGAGCCCCGACACAGTCCTCAGTAGAGGAGGAGGAGGAGGAGAGGAGGCAGAGGAGTCTGTATGTGAGATGGAGTGTTGAGCAATTTCTTTTTCTGGAATGGTTCAACGTTAATATAACGCAGAGTCAATTTCAGGGTTGAATAATGTGACCGAGGCTGTAATAGGAATAGGAATAGGAATTACTTTATTGATCCCTGAAGTAATCTTCATTTGTCTGGCAGCTCATCTACCATTTTCAGAGGAGTTAGAAAGTGTGATGGTTGCAGGTGGAGAGCATCCTTTACATCCCTCCATCTTCGGTCCATCAAGGTGTTATGAAGTGGATGATCCAAACTTGCATGGGAATCTCCCCACCACATTCCAGTGAATCCATCAGGGAAACAGTAGATCACGAAATACAACAAAAACATACCAAAAAACAAAGCAAAGGTTGAGTAAAAACTCCCTAACAGTTGTAGCACATGTAAGATTGAACTTACAGCAACTACATTACAGCAGAAAAGGTTATGCATTACTGTGACGGCTTCACTTTTGTGATTTGTTGCTCCCAAACCAAATCAGATGTTAGACACATGTAACGTAAAAAACTAATCTTTGAGTTTGGCAGCAGAACTCGCCAACATGACATCAGGGTTCTTGAAAAAACATTAATGTTACATCTCCATAACCTCTGAGGTATCACAGATCTGTTTCGTCTGTGTCCTGTTTTTACTTTGTACCTTCGGCAATCAGTGTTTTGGTCCTTGTGTTGTCACTGTCACCCTATTAGTATGTTTTATGTGTCACATCATTCCTCATTGAAAATTTGCATTTTGTCCCCTTTAGTTTCTCTTCTATTCAGTGCATCAACTGTGCCTCATTCCTCATACTGGTTAAGCCCACTCCTGTGGTCGTTTGACGTTTTGTCAGTGTTTCTTATTGTGTCGTGTTATTAGTTGTCAGCTCCTGTCCCAGTGTTGAGCTTCTGATCCAGGGCAGCTTTAAACACAGGTGCACAAAAGAAACACAAAGAAACACAATGAAACATGGATTTATGGGGTAATCACGCTGTTGCCAGTTTTCACTGTGGGTGCAGCAAAGCTCTCGGAGGCTTTTCATTCACGTGTTTGGATAATTTCACAGGTAGACAGGTTCGTCAATAGGTGATAGTACTGTGCCAGCTGCGGAGGCTCAGCCCTCCATTTCCTCAGAAACGCTTTGTAAATAAGTTGTCAGCGAACACAGCTTGCTCGCATATGAATCTTCAGTTACATTTTCCACAAACTCGGCTATTTCGGTACTTCACCAGAAACTGGCCTCTCGGACCCCTCGAGCGAGCAGACGATCCCGCCTCAAACGCGAGATGATAACTGTAAAGTCTGACCGTCTGTGCCTCGTTTCCCCACAAGAAACCGAAGACACACGGCAAAAACACGACTGTGAAAATGCACAAATGTCAAACAGCACCGGCGCATAATCCCAGGCACATGGCGCTGGGACGAGGCTGGTAAATGAAAACAAACACAGACGCAGAGACTCGAAGCTGGTGGGAGATTCTTCTTCTTCTCCTTCTTCTTCTTCTTCTTCTTCTCATGTTCTCCGCTCAGCGAGCGACACACCCCGCCGGCTTTGAAGTGGCTCTCGAGGCCTAATGATCGGCATGCTGTCCCCCCGCTCTCAGACCCAACGTGCGTCTCCCTCTGCAGAGCGAGCTCCTCTTTAGCAAATAAAAACAAAACGTGACATCCATTTGGAGGCAATTGCCCGAACAGTGTGATCAGACCTCGTTCCAGCGGGGCCCTCGTCTGTTTCTGCAGTTTCTCCGTTGGGTTTAGAGGACGTTTGAATCTGTGAACATAATTTCTCGCCCCCATCACCCCCCCCCCGACTCCTTCTCTCTCTCTCTATTTCCTGATTGCTTCCACACACTCGCAGCAAGCCCAGCTGGAGACTGTAAAAATAAACTCCGTGTTTAAAAATGGGTAGATTAGCCCTTTTAAATTGGTTTCTTTTCATGTTTCTGCGTCCCTGCGTGTCCAACCTGGCAGGAGTCGGCAGGTCGAGAACAGAGACTCGCATGTGTGTGTGTGTGTGTGCGTGTGTGTCTGCAAGTATTAGTGAGTGTGAGTGTGTGTTGCATGGGAACACAGCAGAGTGCAGAGAAACTCTAATTGGCAAAAAAAAAGAAAAAGAAAAGAAAAAAGTGCAGGCTAAGACCTGTCGCCTGCCAGATGTTTCTGCTACAAAAGCCGTTGCTGTGGTGTTGCAGGTCCGGCGCGAGGTGTCGGAGGCCGTGGGGATCCTGGAACGTTCTCCGGCCCGGACACCTGGCTTCCTGTCAGGCTGCACGCAGCTCAGTCCCAGTCTATCTCAGATCCCCCCCACCCCCCCACCCCCTCCTTTTTTGCGTCGGCGTTGTCAAATTGTGTTTACCGTTTCAACAAAAACACAGCTCGGAGCCTCTTTTGTGGTTCGGAGTCAAACAAGAAGACGCGGTCTGAATTGCAGCCTTTATCTCATTCCCGGCTTTGTTGCATAACGACTGTGTGTGTTTGGAGATCCCGTCTGCACGCCGACTTGAGTGGATAAAGAGATAAACACCGCTGGAAGACGGCATTTATCAGCCGAAAAATGTTTTCGCTCTCTCTTTCTTTCTTTCTTTCTTTCTTTCTCTTCCCAGACGGGGGGTTGGTGGGGAGGTGGGGGCCTGTAATTGCGTTGTGTAACCTGTCGTGCCGGTTGTGTATCTTCGCAGAAACTTTGCAGCAGAGGTAAACTCGGGACAGCGGCCGTCGCTAGCTGCTAACCGGGGACTTAACGTGGGAGCGTTCGGTTCACGTGGATGTTTTCCCGAGCGCACGCTCTCAAGGGCCGCGACTCTCATTTTTCAACGGCCTGTCATTTTTCTACGGCACATTATGAAACCCATTACTCTTCACTCATCACTTTGAAGGAGACAGATGGAGAGAGAGAGAGAGAGACAGAGAGAGAGGGGGAGAGAGAGAGAGAGAGAGAGGCTTAAAGTGAACCTTAAAGCAGAGCCCATCTGGGAGGCTTAATTACAAGTAAGCTCTGTTTAATAAGTACTGGATCATGTATCCCAGCTCGGCGTGTGGAGGAGCGAGGAGCCTCCAGAGGCTCAGGAATGTCACTGTTTGTATGAGGGCGCGTGGTCGCATGCCAGCGCGGCTGCACCGAGGAGCTGTTTTCGGGCTGGCATCCGTCATCGACTCATTCCGGAGGAAATTTGGCCGCGGAAAGTGCATGAGTAACTCTCTCCCCGCGCCGGGCGACTGCTGATGAGGTGCTCTCGGGCAAGGCAGTAAACCTCTGTCTGGCAAACACAGCCCAAGGGAGGGAGCGTGTGTGTGTGTGTGTGTGTGTGTGTGTGTGGGGTGGAGAAGTGTTGCTACAAAACATGACACATTTATCTATCAAATCATTTTTGTGATGTTAGCTCCATGTACTAATCTGAAAGGCTTCACAACAAATGCTGACCAGGGATGTAACAGTAAACCGGGGTCGTGGTGAACCGTGGTGAACATTCCTGAAGTTTACTGTTTAAGGTTTGTTACCGTGGTAACCGCGACCGGTAACCATGGCCGGTAACCATGGCGAGGTGTCTAACTGTAACCACGGATCTGGTTCGTCTCAAAATTGAAAAAAAAAAACAACTTTCACAATGATAATCGATCACATTTTAATTCTTTCTGTGCATCTTGTTTTAATCTGTACAGTTTTTATACATTTTACCCTGTGACCATTGTAGAAATTGCAGTTTCGATAAGTATTTCTTTCGTTCTTTCGATTTTTTACTGTATTTAATGTTTATTTTGCACTGTTTTGATACACTGAATGTATGTGACCTCTATGAGATAGAGTGACCTCTATCTAATATACAATGAATCTATTGAAATGTAAATGTTGAGTTTGTAAGTGTTAATACTGATATTCAGTGGTATACCAATAATCCCTGGTGCTGATAGAAAGAAGAATGTCTTTTTCTGCTTTGCCACATTCACCATGTTGTCTTAGATTTGTGGGACAGTTTTCTCAGTTTGTGTTTTTTCTCTCGAGATGTTTTTCTTTACTTCCTGCCTGATCGGTGATTACTTTACCTCTTTTCTCCTCGTCCTGGTCTATCAATATGTCATGTTTTCCCATCAGTGTTCGACAGTTTATTTTACTGTCTTGAACGTGTTCCCTGTCTTCTGTTAGTCCGCTCATTGGACTAGTTTCTTGCCAGCTTCCTTCTTCTTCTTCTTCTTCTGTTAAACCAACCATCTTCATGTCCTTCACTACATCCATGAATCCTCTGTGGTCCTCTTTTTCCTTACACGTTTCATTGCTTGTCCGGGCTGCTATTACCTGGATTTGACAGTTTTTCCCTTAGTTTTTCTTACTACTATGAAATCACTGCATGGATCCAATCTGCCTGCTGTCTTTTGCATTTGGACCCGATCTTTGTTTGCCTTGTTAGCCGCGATGCCGAGCAGTCGCAGACCTGATGAAATGTCGAGTAAATCAGCGACGTGATTGCAATTCGTCGTGACGTTGGGAATTCTGCAACTGCTTATTGTGGCCCCGTGCAAACTTCTGACTCCTTAAATCAACCTCAGATGAAAATGTTTGCATGGGTAGAGGACTGTGGATTTCATTACAGGGACCTCTTCATGGCAAGTACAGACAGGAGGAATGAATACAGAGATAAATATCTGAGCCTCGCAGTGGTCATGTTGCTGGTAGGGTCTGTGTTCGTGTACGTTGTTGAGCTGCATAGTCACAATAGCATATTTGCCGTGCACACGCACTGTTACTGCTTCCAATAATGTTTTACGGTTATATGAAAGTTGGTTCATTGCATGATTGGTAATCGGATTAGTGCGATCCCATTTTTCATTCATAAACCAGAGATGATTCCTGGTGTCACAGCAAATCAGATCATAGTTTTATTTTGTTATTCGTCACACATGTGAGCAGTACTGGACATCTCTTAGAGAGTTTGTGATTTATGCAAAACTATCCCGGGGAAGGTTGTCTGCCTGAAACAACCAAGAGCAAACACTAGGAACACTAGTAAATACTTCTAGTTTTTATAGCCACAATAAATACTTTGTCTTACAATCACCATCTGTATGATCAGTCTAAGGTCGTATTTAAGTTCATGCCTTATTTTCCACTGAAATGGTTCCAGTGCTGGTTCTGGGCTAGTGCTTTGTTTGGAATTGTTCTTTCTGTTTCCAATGTCAAAGAACTGGCTCTGCGTCCCAAAAATGGTTCCAGAGTCACAGCACCTTTTTGCTAGGCCAGATGTAAGAAGCATCCTGGAAAAGTAACAGGTTCTCAACTGGTTTGTACATCGAACCAGCTCCGAACCAGCATAGGTACCATAGGAACCAGAAGGAGTGTATCAGTGTTTTCTCTCCAGGACCTTCTTCTGTTTCCAATGAAGCCGTCAAGGAGGATCTCAAACCGGTATTGGCTCCTTAGGGCCGTCATTGAGTTACACAATAAAACGCTCCACGGAGGCAGGTTTCCTTTTCTAGTGTTGCAGGAGTGCGACCTATAAATACGTAAACCAGGTGATGTCACCCTCTGCAGAGCTGCATCCAGCCAGCAGCTGCAGCTTCACAAGTGAAAAAGGATCTGTAAAGCACAAATGTCCGCAACAAGAATCACGTGTGCACTCTTAGCCTCCGAACTTATGTGTGTGTGTGTGTGTGTGTGCGTGTCCCTCTCACGTACCTGCTGTCAGTTAATACCCCCACAACATATTTGTATCTGCTGAGAAACTATGCTCACCTTTTGATCTCGTTTGGTTTTTTTATGGACGATGAACTCGTGGTGACATCATCCAAGCGGTTGATCGTGAAATGTTTTGAATCCCATCGCCTTCCCTCCCCTCCCTTTTCCCTAACAATCGTCATCCCCCGCTGACAGTTGTAGTGGTTGTGAACACCGCTTCTCTCTGACATATCCGAGATAAAGTCATTCCACCACCACCTGCATGATTTCACAGCGAAGCATTCGATCCAGCTGTGGATGAACGCTCTGAGACTGAGATGAAAAAATGAGGGCTGAAACGCAGCATAGCTCCCACAGAGGGGGGAGAGGAGAAACAAAAAGCATGGAGGTTTTATCAACTTTTGCGGGATGTGATGTGTGACAAAATGAGAAAATCACCTCCACTGTCAGATGACATCACCACCACCCCCCCACTACCCCCCCCACCCTGAACAGGACTGCAAACCCAGCTCCAAGCTGCAGGCTTCTCCGTCTTTCAGCGTCAGAGACAACCATGACTGCTCGACAAAAGTCCTGCATGGTAATTCATTCATTCGGCCTCTAATCCGTGTGGCTGCCAGGCTCCCAGAGAGAGAAAAGTCTTGGCACAAAGTTGGAGAGGAAAAAAAAAAGAAGCACCTTGTCTCTGGTAGCGTGGATGTCAACGAGTGTGTCTCCGGAGAATCGCTGGAGACACGCAGTCACTCAGAACACACACGGACCAGATGTTTATCGCTGCAACCAAACTATCATCCAGGGCCGATTTTATCTCAGGAACACACAAAGGGACCCAGATGTCACTGTTCAACAGGCAGAACAAACAAACATTTCGTGTAACTGTTTTTTTTTTTTTAATCTTTTTAGCCACGCAAAACATGGTTTGGGGTTACGTTCCCATTGCCCTCAGACCAGAGAAGAACAACGCAGGCTGAGAGAAAGAGAGAGAGAGAGAGAGAGAGAAATGTGAGGTATGAAACCATTAACGTGATACAAAGATTTCTGGAATTTCTTTTTTTCTTTTGGTGTTTATTTGGGCAGAATAGCTGGAGAGAGCCAGGAGCAAAGGAGAAAGATGGAGTGGGAGGAGATGAGGATGAGGATTTGGGGAATTTCTGACAGTGTCTATAAATCAGAGTTGTAGCAGCTGGATTGCTTGTACATGCTTTTCTTTTTGAGGCGATCAATTACTTATCATTGCTTTACTAAACAAACAGATTAAAAAAGGGATTAAAAATATCCTGTGGTGAGCCATCCAACTCTTTCACACAGATTTCCACTGACAGTAATGAGCGCAGGATAAAAGGATTTTAGAGTTTTTAATAATAATAATGACAGACAGATTGTAAACGCTTTGCCACTCATCCAGGAGGCTTGTTCAGCTCTGACGGGCTGGTGGGGAAACCCGCGCAGGTATTTGACCTCGGTGGAGTCGTTAGTGAGGCTCGTTATGTGCTTGAGAGCCGACAGAGTCACCCCTAAGGCCCATTATGAACCCGGGATGTTGTTTCTGGCTTCTTGTGAAGCCTCCGGGGGATGAGAGAGATGAAAACATGGGAGTTTTAAGGTGAGGATAGAAATGAAAAGAAGTCATTAAATTTCCAATTATAAACGAAAAGTCAACTATGGTTTAAATCGGCCCTCCTGGTATTATGAGTAACACGGGTCTATGTTCATTGTTTGGCTGTACATCATCATCACGTCCGTCTGCGTTATTTGTTTGACTGTCAGACTGTTTGATCACGACTGACAAATGTAGGAAATAACGTCCCGGCTGGCATTGAGTATCAGGACAAAGAAGCGTGTTGATCTTGGCGACCCTGCGATGGTTTCCTGCAGCTTCACAGTGAAACCATCCGTCAGCCACCCTCCGCCTCGCTGCCAGCTGGTCGGCCTTGGACAGCTCTCCACTCACCGAGGACCTGGGACGGATGGTTGAATGGAGTGTTTAACCTTGTTCTCTGGTGTCAGCGTAGAAGCTATGGGACGCTGGTTTCATCAGAAATGCCTCAGATGCAGAGGCATTAGCTCGTCTTACTGGCTGTAGAGTTGTGCTGATTGGACTCACCTGGCATGGAGATGACTTGGAGATGACCTATTTGAGGTCATTGAGGTAGTCTGTTTCTGCACAGAACTGGCACCCGTTTTGTGCTTATCTGGCAACCAGACATCGACTTACCACTGAATAGCTGTAAGTGAAAGATTCAAAGAGTATTTTTTTATTATCGTCATTCCTGTCTGCACTAACATGAGCATGAAACAAAACTGCTAACTCTAATAAACACGATACATCATAATAAAATAGCTCAAGGAATAAATGTTAAAGGTACTAAAAAAGTAAAATCTAACAAGATAGAAATAAAAATCCAGCAGACAATGTGATATGAGTGATGATGTGCAAGGATTACAACTGGAATGGAAAATATGGGACTTGAAAACTGTGCAAAATGACACGATAGGACTGATATCTACATTATAGATGTACGATGTGCAAGGAATAATAAGATGCGTTCCAGTTGGAGTTTATTGCACTTTTAGTTCCACCTTCCCGTGGGAAACGACCTAAAGATTTCTCCCAGCGTTTAACAGTCTCAGCTCAAATAAATCTCAATGTGGCTTTACGCTTCTGGCTGAACGATAAGACTAGCAACGTTTTCCCAAACGAGGTGAAGCGATACATCTACAGTATGTAGCATGTGAACATATAAGATCATATGTTCATATAAGTTAGAAAGGAAGAACCAGGAGGTGCCATTTTACCAAAAACTTCACTTACTTACACACTTGAAAAGTGTCATAATTCAGAATTTCTGCATGAATGAGGAGGTGGTGATGTTTTAGGACCTGCTGCACAGTGTCAGATGGAAATAGACTCTTGTTACTCAACACAGCCAAGGTAAAGACGGTATTTCATTCCGAGTCTCCTTTAAAACTTCAGTCTCAAAGTTGTTTCAGCTTCAGCGTCTCTGACAATCTGTCACAATCCCGAGTTATCGCCCCGTTGTGAGCAGGTCACCTCAGTCCGCCAGCGCTTCAATTAGCCCGCCTGTTGTGCAGAACTCGCTCTGAAGGAGAGATGAAGGATTTCTGACTTGACTAATAGCCCCGGCTCTAATCCCCAGTGTTGATTGACATCGTCTTCGATGGCCGTGTTTACACGAGGTCCCGCCGTCGGCGTCTGTCATCCAGTCACCTCTCATCCACGTCACTGGGAGACCCCCCCAACCCCAGCCCACCCCCCCATCGCCGTTCGGCCCCGAAGTCAGGCGAGTTACACAAACACGGCTTCTGTCGTCACCGTCTGAACTTCTGCGAGCTCCTCGCGGTCTCAGGCGAGAAGACCGCGTGCACGCCTCAGATTCTTCTCCCCCTCGGTTTGTGTTTTTAACTCTCGTCTGCTCCTACTGAGGTCTGCACTTGTCTCTGAAGACAGGTGGGCTTTTCTTTAAAAACACACGCTTTGTGACCACTTCTGTCTTTGACGGTATGGAGCAAAACTTTGTTTCTGTATTAGTGAGACGCTTGAAAAACAAGCAAGACAAACAAAACTAAAATCAGACTGAAAATTAACAATCATGACAGCAAAACACCAAATGGATGGTGTTAATAATAAATGATGGTTAAAACTGAAGTGTTATTGCAAACCATTATATTGTTATATTGTTATATTGTTATAGTTTTGTTTACAATTTCACACACTTAATCACTACATGTTTTTGCCATGTTGACTATTGTACAATTTTATGAATGTGTGTTGTGTATCACATTATTTATTGTAAATATGATGTTACAGTTGTTTTTGGATGCTTTCAGTGATGAAGTACTTCTTATCTTATCTTATCTTATCTTTTGTTATATTATCTTGTTTGTGATGCCTGGAGAACATGGCTGCTGTGGCTGTAATTGTGCAAAAAAATGAACGAGAGTCCAGTTTTGATCATTTTTGGTAACAACTGTCACCAAAGAATAGAGAGTGAGTAAAACTGTATACTAATCTGTACTTAAAAACTTTGATTTTAATCTAGCTTTAAAGGAAAAAACAGAGTCAATGGTTTAGAGCAATTTGGTAGATTTGGTGGATAGTTTGGTGGTCTCCGGGGAATAAAGTCTTTGGTTCGGATCCCAGACTCGAGGCCTGTGCCTTGATTGACTCAATCAGTGAATCACGTTTTACAAACTGTCTCCATTTATTGACACATTTCAACCTACTTAGACAGCATTTGCATAGAGCATGCGCAACAGAAAACATGGTTCCTCAAGCGTCTAACTGTGTAATCCAAACCTTGATAATAACAATAATAATAATAAGAATAATAAAGGATTCCTCCTGCTCTTTAGGTTTTGCACAACCTGACAAGCTCTATACTTGAAGCTTGATTTACTGCCATGTGTATTTCAGGGTGAATGTAAAAAATCAGCTTCACATATGGTTTGCATTAAAATAAAAAGTGCCAGAGGAAACTGTACTGTACACACACACACACACACACACACACACACACACACACACACACACACACATTGGGGCAACACCTGCACCGCTGTGCACCAACAAACGTCAGACACACTCACGACTACAACACACAGTACGGTCCGTTTTGCTCCGGTCGGGAGCAGATACTTTACAAACACTTCCTTCATTTGTCAGTCACAATAAATGTCTCGTTCCCTCGTCTCTGCGGCGACAGCGATATGGCGTGCGTGGGGTCTGAGCCGTATCGTGAACCGTGTATTTCAGTCTGGTAATTACACACTGCGAGGTGTAACCCTGCAACCCTCAGGACACATCACAGTGCCCTTCTGACGCCATGGGAATTTCCCATTCCTGTTTCCCTGCCTGCTATTTCAGGTGTTCAGAGCTTTAATGTGGAACATCTCCCAGAAGCCTTTGCTCCTGCCTGGCTTGTGCATTGTTCAAGTCTTTGATGAACGATCAGCGCCCCACCACACTGTAAAAAATCAAAAGTTCAAGAAAAGTCAAAACTTCAAGGTAACATATGCCACTGTACTTTATAAAATGCTGAGTCATGGCGATAGTTACCGGCTCTGGTTTTGCCTAGTCATTAAGTTTTGCTCAGATAATTTATCTTCCATAATTTCACTCACAACCTGTGTATCTCCATTACAGTTTTTCTTCAAAATAAAAGTGATATTTCAAATATGTTGATAAATAAAGTATAATTTGCACCATTATTTACCAGTAACCAGCCTCAGATGAGGTCAGAGCTTCTTCCATAAAGCTGTGCAGATATGTGCAGATAACTCAGGTCTGCACTGGGATTTTAAGATGTACAAATCAAACTAAAAATAAAGGCATTAAGCAGCTTGTAGGTGTCTCCACTGAAGAGCTTTTATTCCCACAACATCCCATCATAATATCTGTCTTCCCAGACTCCACTTTGAGGAAGATGGACATTCAATGCACTGTTTTAATCACACATTTGAGTTAGATTTAGAAAACTTTTTGTTGAAGCAAACTGTTCGTAGGTCCTACATCATGTCTAGTACTGTGCAAATGAAAAACAAGTGTTTCCATTACACTTCAACTTCAGTATTTCCAGGCAAGTCTGAAAAACAACCTCAAGAGAGCACAAACATGTTTTTGCGATATCTGAGAGCGTCTTTCAAATTCAGGTGTTTCCATTACCAGCGTTTGTCACTGTGATATCCAAGTTTGGCATACAGCCTGGATCCTAAAACTTTTTGCAAGAACTTCAAGTTCAGTGAATGGATAACTTCACATTTCACTTTTTCGACCCCCCGGGGTCACAGGGCTCTGCTGGAGCGTCTCGCAGCACTTTAAAGGCAGGAAATACACCAGAACAACATGCAAACTCCACATGGAGATGCCCTCAACTTCTACCCAGGCTCTCAGAGCTCAGACCTGTACCTGCACAGCACAAACAAAAGTACAAACAGTGCAGACTAGAATTGATTTGATTTTCATCAATTACAGTATAATGGACTAATTTTGGCTACAGAATGCAAAATAAAGTACTATGGTTGCAAAATCTAGTTCAAAGTTCATTGTTAAAATGATGTTGATACTTTGAATACATTTGATTTGTTTAGGAATGTGAAATCTGGACATGCACCCTCAGGTCAGAAGAGGTTTTGACACTATATATACAGTATATACTCTGTTGAGGTGGTTTTACATGAGAAACTGCTCTGATTTGGTTCACAACCTCACTTGTAACACATCTATTTCAAGTTTGTGTTTTTACAGTGCAAAGAGAAGCTCTGGTGCTTTTTTTGGGGCCTCACGTGCTCCAGTTGCAGGCGATGTGCATTGTTGCAGCTGTTTATTTGCGACACAGGAATGTGGAGGTGGGTAGGTAGGTAGGAGATGGAGGGGGGGGTGGGGGGGTAGAGGGGGCAGCATTTCAAAGGGAAGGACTCTAAACTGAGGTGGCAGGACCAAACAAGAGCAAACCAGAGTGACGATAGGGGAATAGATTGAGTTTCTGGCTGAAATAATTCAACACTTCTGGAACATTTCACGTCAAACCTGCAGCCCAGGGGGCAAAACCTCCTGCGGGGGGGGGGGGGGGGGGGGGGGGGGGGGGGGGGGGGGGGGGGTGAAGAGAGGAGGGCAGCTTTCATTTCACACTACCTGTGTTTAGAGCTCTGCCATCACACTTTCCCTGCCTCTAACACACACACACACCTCTAGGCTCCACAAACTACCTTTGTGCTCTGTGAACGCTTTGCTCTCAGGGAATGCGTTACTTTTACGGCACTTGACTCTGCAGGCTGGCAGGATCTCCAGTAAATCCCAGGTTTTTTTTGTTTTTTTCCATGTTGCGGCCTCGCAGACGTGACATCACGCGCCAGGCGGACGCGTGTAACAGGCGGTGACGGCGTGTCAGCGCCTCCGTCACGTTAAGCGTCCGTCACATTACCTGAGTCTTGGATTACCTCGAGTCTGAAGCGAACACAGGAGTGACTGTGTTGCACTGCAGCTAGCGCCCGGCCCGGGCACAGTCACGGGTTAAACGTTTCCCCGAGTTGAAGCGGAGAGGCGGAGGGGCCGTGTCAGACAGTTATGTCATCGCCATCAGCGTTTTCCGTATCGCGGGCCGATCGGTGCAATGATTCACATCGACTAAGTGTTTTTATAAGCGCGAGGAATGATAACTGCGAGTCACGTTGCCTCGAACCATTCTGGCGAGGTCGATCACTGTAATCCAGAGTTGAACGACGTTGAGGCACTTACGGTCGAGTCAAGACGAGTAAGAAGTGGGAGAGAGCGAGGAGACGGAGTTAAAACCGTGATGACAACAATGCGGAGGAATGTGTTTTGTTCTCCCGACTGATGGTTTTAAAGGTTTGCTCTAATTTATGGCCGAGCTGATACGAGAGCCTCGAGCTCCGCAAAACTTTATACATTGCTCTTTGAAGTGGATTTTTACAAGAGCTATTGTGATTATTATTTTCTCTTTAATTGGTCCCTGTGCATGTTTAATCTGCATCGCCTGCATTGATCTGACACCAATCAGATCTGACCGCGCCACATATAAAGCGATCCAGTGACCGACGTCTTAATTCATACGTGATTTTATGTTGATCCTTTCTTTATGTGAACACGAAGGTCTGAAGGGGATTTTAGAGTCTAGAGTACCAGCATCTCTGTGGAGCTGATCTTATATTAATGTTTTGACATCTAGAAGATTATTGAAGGCTGAGGTTTCATACATGTCAGATCATTATGTAACTGGATTACTGTGTCTTTCCGTTTTATGACAACTGTGAGGTTTAAAGTGGGTTAAAAATGGATGGTAGGGTAAACTGGCATGCAATCAAATGAGAAGTCATTAAAAAGTGAAAACAGGCAGAATGAGGTGCATGAAGAGGAAAATATAGAAGCATAAAGATTATTATTATCGTCAGTCTTTGTGACATCTTCATGTGTAACCCAGGGCATTTAATCACAGGTGTGTGAAGCAGTATGCACATGTATGTGCATATGTACAGTGTTTCTTTTAGGCGTTACATTGTGTCATTGCTTCATACAATGGCACCTGATTCAGATTCTGAGAAATAGACTTTTAGTAAGAAAAAATTGTATCTAAAGGTTTATTTTCGAAAGCAAAACCGTTCAAGACTGCATAGATTAAGCTCTCTTCCCTCTGTTCTTTCAAAAGATTGAAACCTGAGATACTTCAGTATCCTCTCTCCCTGTGCTGCTCTCTCTCTGCTCCACTGTGAGATCCACTCTCGACTTTACCTCCTCTTCCACCACGGGAAGCTCCTTTGGAGAGTTGAGCCTCTCAGCCGTGAAAACCATTCCCGTGTTTGGACGCAGCCCTGTGACACAGGCTTTTAGCACCGCCAAACCAACGAGGCGTTATCGACTCGGAGCTCGCAGACACCAGTGGCAAAGTTCGACCACAGCCCCTTCGCTCCAAAGAAAAGAAGAAAATCTACAGAGAAACCACGAAGCCTTTATGGCAAAATTCTGGAGAGCGCATTAAACGTCTCCACGAGTCCCCGGGGAGCGGAGGATGAAGGACAGAGGCCAATCCGTCACGAAACAGGTCGTGATCCAGAATTCCTCTTTTGAACACTGATCTCCTGTATAAAAGTCCAGAGAGCCTCCAGACGAGAGCTAAAAGTGACTAAGTGTTCCTGTTAAGAGTGAGGCAGGGAGCGTCCCCGGGCTGCAGAGCAGATAAGAGAGGGCAGCGAGAGGCTGGAGGGGATCCATTACTCACTGGATGCCTATGGAGAGCGCAAGAGGCAGCACCTGAATCCGGTTTAATGGTGGAAATGGATGCACAGTCTCCCCGCAGAGTAATCCCCTTTATGGCCAGCGCTCACCTGTGATATATGGAAAGAAGACAGATGCCAGCGAGGGCAGGCGGTGGGACACGGAGGTGATTGGACGGATTCCTCCGGGCGACGCAGAGGCCGAGCGCGGCTTTGAACTCGTGCCACAGTGCAGGGTCACGCCGCGGGTGATTGATGCCTCCGCGCTCCCACAGGAGGAGGCGGAGGTTCAGAACTTATTTTCAGCTGGAAGAAGACGATCTTAATGGCCGGAGCACGGGCTAAGTTTGTTACAGTTCACCCGGAGCCTTGGAAAACAAGGCCACGCTCCCTGGCAGCACAACCTGTAAAAAGTTTTTATCACAGGCAGGAGGGGAAGAGGAAAAGAAATCCACATTTTATACATCGCTGTGGCCTCTCAGCAGTGCTTGGGCTTTTCCACCATTACTGCATCTGAAAATTATTGCTTAGTTAGAAGATTGAAATTTGAGTGTGAGCTGAAATTTCTCCAAAAGTCGCAGCAGAACGAGACAGGAGCTGCAGATGCCAAACAGAACATTATCTATGGCAACAAAACGATGCAAGACTGACAGGAGGTGGCATCTTGTCTCAAGGTTTTTGGCTGGGAATAAAAATGGGATAGGGAGAAGGAAAAGATTATCAAGCCCTTAGCATACAAGATGTTATACGTGATGCAAACACAATTCTACAAAGGCCAAACCCTTTCTCTTACCAACGCACAAACCAAGATGACAGACAGAACAGCAGGATGAGGGCCAGCGTGGGCGAGGCTGAGTCTGATGGGTACCAAGTGTGTGTGTGTGTGTGTGTGTGTGTGTGTGTGTGTGTGGAGTTTTCTGAGTGCACGTGAAATGAGAGTCCACAGACAGTAGCTGCGTCTCAATTCAGGGTCTGTATCCTTTGGAGTGCACATTCGAAGGACAAGGTCCGGCCCTCTTGTATCCCAAGATCATTTGTGAGCTGCTGCAAGGTAAAAACATGGCGAGCGTGTGGATGGAGTATTATGACCATTATTATGACCATGAGGAAGAAGAATTTCACAGACTTTGAGAATAAACTCATAATTTTAAGAGAATAAAATGGCAATTTTATGAGAATAAAGTCGGAGATGCTGTGCTCGCCGACTCCCTCTGGATGCAGAATCTTAGTCATCCCATCGGATTGTTTCTTGAGAAACCACAAAGTCCCTCTGAATGGCTCCTGATTCATCAGCTGATAACCCTGCAGTCGACCAGTCCCGGCCGTTTCCTGTCCGTCTGGGTCTTTCTGCGGAAAATACGCATTTTCTCACAATTTCTTTGCAAAGTCCGGATGCTTATGACAATGTGATGCTGATGTGCCAAAAGATCAAGTATCTCCTTGTTTGTGAAATCTGTACTACACCCCGCAAAATGCTCCAGGGGCCATCACTTTAACACCTCAACAAGTTAGAATCTAATAACTTTACTCTCATAAAATTATGACTTTATTCTTGCAAAATTATGACTTTTTGTCTCATAAAAGTATGACTTCACTCTCAAAGTCTGAGAGTTTTTAGTCCGATTTGAAAATCAAACACCAGATGTGTTAAACCCAAAAAACCTCAACATTTCCACTGACATATTTCTCATTAATTATTGATCATTTTTTGACATTAATATCAAGAACAGAATACGCAGCAGAGCTCAGACAGCTAGAGCTTCTTTTACTATGTTGTGGAACCGACAAGATATCGGAGGAAACAACTTAGTCTTATACATCTAGTTTGCACTTCAGGCAACTGTTGGGTGCAGGAGGACATACTGTACCACTGTACCAATGCTGCGTGTGGCTCTGTTTGCAGTTGCACTCAGACAGTTGACTGAGTCATCCCTTTGCGGTGCAAACAAGTTTTGTTGGATTTCGATCCATGCAAATGTTGTGCATGGCGTCGCTCCAAACAACAAACGGCGCCTCTTCGACACGTCAACGTGTCGCCGTTCGGTCGGGTTCTCTCGAGGTCGTCGTTCATTCAGTCTACCTGAGTCTTCTCCGCACAGTTTTGCAGACTTGTTTACCTGGGATAGAGAGTGAAATCTCAGCTGTAATTGCAGCCACGACAGACGGACGAAGTCCAAATGATGGAGAATGAAGAGAGAGAGAGGAGACGGACCTATGAAGCAGCTTTGATGTTCACAGCATCCAGGGGCCAGTTGGGATACCAGGAATCTGAGATGTTCCTCCTTCCTTGCATGTGCCTACCTTTAGCTTCGAGCTAAATGTCAATGCCAGCGTCGGGATGTGTTCATTACGCTGATGATTGACATGTTGCTGTTCCGTTGCTGTAAATCTTCAGTAGAACTGGCGCCGTCTTTGTTTGGCGTGTCATGTTGATAAATATCATGTTTTGCAGGGATTCGTTTCTTAAAAGATTACCGCCACACCTTCCACCTCTGCGAGTGTCGGGGGAACCACCAAACTGTGTGTCGGCGAAAAAAAAAAACCTTCTCCTGCTGCTGCTGGAAAAACTGTCACAGCCAGTAGGATTCATTGACTTGGGACTGCGAGTGTCTGCTCACATTTTCTTTGCAGTAGTTCATATCCAATAGTTGAGGCTGGATAAAAGTTGTGGACCACCCAGCTGACACCACCACCACCACCACCACCACCCCAGGAGCCACATCACTAACAGCTCTCCAGGCACAACGTTGGGACGAGCTCTGGGGTGAAATACAACACTCGCACTTGGCTGCAGCGGCTACATCAACACAGTCCTCGGTGCTGGGAGAAGAGCAGAGGCCGGTCTGCTCAGTCTGCAGCTTTCTGCATGAAGCAGCTACGACATTAGCTGAATGTTGGTCTAGAACACTGAGACTGTTTCATCAGGTGTTTGTTGACTACAGTCTGCGTGTTGATTTGTTTTTGTCCCCACCTACATATTTTTACTACCACACACCCCTGATCCTCACACGAGGCTGAAGGCTTTCCATTGGCTGTCACTGTGGGTGTGTCTCCATTACAGTTTTTTGCAAAACAGCTTCTTATACGTGTTTCTATCGATGGGCATTTTGTGCACGAGCCATAAGTCTACGTCTGTTCCCATGATGATTCCCATCATTCCCACTTTGAGAAAGATGTATGATCAATACACAAGGTACAGATCCACAGATGTGATTTATAGATATTTTAAGTCTATATTTAGTCTCTTTACGTACCACTCCATCCTTATATCAACACCACATCAGAGCGCAAAAATCTTTCTGAGAAGTTCTCAAAAATTTTGATGTTTCCATGACTAGTTTTTTATAGTGACATTATGCATTTGTAGAAGTATTGGGCACAAAACAGACTTTGTGTTGAGATTAATTAATATATCAATAAATCCAGGCCTTGTCATACCTTTCCCTCCAAACACAGAAATTGATGAAATAATAATCTAAATAATCTGCCTGCAGTTGTTTACCATCATGTGCTTTTCAGTGTTTAAGCACTTTTTATCTCATAAAGAATTTATGACAAAGTTTATGAAATATAACCGGGTCCAGTGAGTGCAAAGACTTTGGCTTTCACGCTCCGTCGAAATCGACAGAAAACTGTGGAAGTGCAATAACGGAAACTAAGGTAATATCCAAAGTAAGTGGCAGAGGTCCTGCAGGCCATCTCCAATACTGTAGAAAATGAGATCTGATATCCACAGCCATCCACTCAGGTCTATGTGGTTGTATGTGTGTGTGTGTGTCTGTGTGTGTGTGTGTGTGTGTGTGTGTGTGCATTGCAATGACACACCAATGTTAAATAATTGATATGTTTATGCCATGACTCCTTTGCATTTGCGTCATGAAAAACTTAAAAAACGTAATATTGAAGTTTTGCTCAGGGGATGTGATAATGTCGAGAATCTCAGCATGCACGCACACACACACACACGCACACACACACACACAGGCTTGGTTGTTGTTTGCGGTTATGATCTGTCGCTGGGCCCCCTCTTTCTTCACACTGCAGCGCAGGGGGAGTCAGAGCACAGAGGACTCAACTACCGAGGCCTTTTATTGCTTTATTGCTTCCTCCCAAAGAAAAGGAGCACAAAGGACTGTAGAGCCCCCTCCCCGACCTCCCCCCCTGCCCCCCACAGACCCCCTCCTGCTGGGAAGAACAGGCCTGTGGTGGGCAGGAGCCCCCCCCCCCCTTTTGAAGACCAGCCCCTGAATAGTTGGCTGCGGTCATCGTTATCCTCCCAATTAACACTCGTTTGTCTCCAGTGAATTCAATTAGAGCCATATTCATGAGTGACCAGCAGGGGAGGCATGCGTGTGGGAGGGTGGGGAGGGCATGGAGGGGGGGGGGGGTCACCTCCCTACACCACATCAGAGCCCCGGAGGTCAGCTCTTGTTCTGCCAAGACGTCCATACATTATGTGGGAGGGGGTTTCTCTACACGGGCTTGATGAAGAATAAAAGAGAAAGGAGTTTAGATTTACTACATGAAAGTCCTCTGTTCCGTCTGCTGTTTGATGTGATGAAAGGACAAAGGGAGACGCTGCGGAGAGTTCGCACCCAGTAAGTTTTATTTCATGCTGAGACCGACAGCTATACAGTCCGTGAACTGTGCATACGGTTGTGCATGCGGCTGCTTTTTTCCCCCCCTCACTTCTTCATTTTAGGAGCATCGTATTTCGAAGCAAAAGCTTGCAAGTAAGCTAGTGACCGATGAAGAAATACAAGGAAAGACAAAAAATGAGCAACACAGCAACATGACAAAGGCCCATGCTAACTACCTATCAGACAAGAACATAATTGCGATGAGACGTCCAAGTCGAGTTGTGTGCAGATTATTAGCTGTGCATGTAAACGCACTGATATGGGAGGCTGTTTGAGCGGTAAATCACACTTGCTTTCACCTATAACATCATACACTCACACACCACACAATGACTCTCACATTCACACCAACAGGCAAAGTAGTGTCCCGAGTCAGGCTAATGAGTTCAACAAAGCCAAGGTAATAAATATTACCCCACTTCAGGTCCCCCTTTTCACATATGCAGCCTTGCCTGGCCTTTACGGGGGTCTTATCCAGATAAGAGATGGATGAATGCAGCCTTGGTGCTCTTACCAAGTTAACGACCTCGTCTAAAAGCTGGTTCAGACCTGGATCGGCTCCTTGAACAGATCGTGCCTGAACAGATGCAGGTAAGCACGTAAATGGTTACATCATTATGTTTTCAATTAGCTGCCAACTGGACCCATGACGAGATGTGAAAAGAGATAGGAGAAGCAGAGAAGTATGTGGGACCCAGATACGCTTGAGGGCCTTTTCCTGAATTGTGAAGTGTGAACCGGGCTTAAGGAGACCTCTCCTCTGAGCCGGGTCTGTGTCTTCCCGATGGCACCAGCCGCCACCGATGACTGTGCAGAACAGAGGGAAGTGCTCCTCGGGTTCAGGTTTCACTGGTGTCTGTGCCTCTGCCCTCGGTGCCGATGTGTAACACTGTCCTCGCATGCGACGCAGACAGGATGTGTGCGCAGATAAAGCCAAATGAAACACATCTGTGCCGCAGTCTGGAGCGGCTCCTCTGCTGTCTCCACGGCCCGGCTCCACGGGGAGAAGATAGAGAAGGACGTTTCTGAGAGGTGGAGCGCTCCCTCTCTCTCTCTGTCTCCTCTCTTCTCCCTCTGTGTGACTGACACTGGGGGCAGGAGGGGAAATCTGATAAGATGTCGCTGAGGCTGAGCGACTCTGACATTTTAATCGAGAGGCCCCGGCCACACCGACCACGAGGTGGGATCGAGTTATGACTTTTCACTTCGACTTCAGAGCGCGAATTAAAACACACAGTCGGTCGTGTACGTGCGAGTTTGACCACTTCCTCAACATCGACACCTCCACCAGCCTCATTTCTTTCATATCCTATTAGCTTGTTTTTGATCTCCAACCCCTCCTAAGGAACATGTCTGCCTCTTTTTTACACATCCGCAGGCCAGTTGTAGAGTTGAGTACAGTCAATCTTTGGAGATTTTCTCTTGCAAAACAACCGACTGATCAGAGTGGTAGGAGTAAATGTATTGTTGCAGAGCGAAAGCGCTTGAAGATAATGATCCTTCTCACATACACACACATTAATGTGATCCCTCATTAGCATTAGAAAAACATTTAGTGTTTCCCATTTAGCTTTGAACTGGAGCCTTTATTAAGGTTGTGGTCGGGACGTTGAGTCCAAGTCGAGTTAAGTTAAGTCATTAAAGAAAAATCAGGAGCTGAGACTGAGCTCAGTCCAACCTAAATCACTCAGCATGTCAAACTTTTTAAATGCTTCACATCACGGTCTGAAGACGTTTGCTCCACACCAATTTAAAACAACAATTTTCTGTCAGGAAAAGTACGGAAAAACCTCCATTATCTTGACTCACTTACCATATATAACCATCCAATCATCATCATCACCAACGAGCCACCAGACTTTGTCTCCTCTACTCTTTGACTTAAGAATAGCCTTAGATACTGGTTGCCTTAGACTGTGTTGTATATGATTAGTTTAGAGATTTGAGTATCTAGTTTAGTGTGTGCATATTGGTTCTCACTTCCCAACACAGTGCTGTCACTGGAACTTGTGTTTCCGACCATGCCAGAGGAATCTATAAAGGTTCCCTCTTATCTATGTATTTATCTATCTATGTATTTATCTATCTATGTATTTATCTATCTATGTATCCATCCATCCATCCATCCATCCATCCAACTTCACAGGGAACGGCCTGTGCTAACCACCACGTGACTATGTCACATGTTACATGTCAAAAACATAAAAAAAATGGATATGACATGTCATATGACACAAACCAGTGAATAGACCGACTATCAATATCTTACACCTCATCATATCTCATACCTCATCCTCATCATACCTCATACAACAGAGTTGTAGTTTCAATAAATTGAATTGAATTGTCCCTCAAATCAGAGCATGTGACTACAAACCTCTAGTAGAAATGCTGCAAGTCCTGCAGCAGATGCTTCTTCTCTGCTCCTGTTCCCATAGAACTATGAAGGACTTACTCCAGCACCTTTTTCAGTGAAGCGTGGATGCATGTGTGTGTGTGTGTGTGTGTGTGTGTGTGTGTGTGTGTGTGTGTGTGTGTGTGTGTGTGTGTGTGTGTGTGTGGCGGTGTGGTGGCTGGGTCTGGCCTGGTGGCTTTCTCGTTCCCAGGCCTCTCTGCCCCTCTCTGTTATTGTGATCATCATGACTCTCACTCTGTATTTTAATCACATAATTTCAACTCCCCGTGACTGATCCGCCGCCAAGTCGTATTTTCACAAATCGTCACATGGTCGATGTGAAACGGTATATTTAACCCCCTCTGATCGTGCATCCACCACGTTTATCGTTTTTCTTTGTGTGCATGTTGCTGCTCCTCGTAATAACTTGTAATAACTTTGCGCGAGTGTTAAAACGTGACGAGTGTAAAAGCCCCGCTTTGGTGTGTTTGGGCTGCAGCCTAATGGCCTCATTCCGAGTGAGAGATGAGCAAATTCACTTAATGTGACACTGAACTAAATCATCATGCTTCGCAAAGTTCGGAGGAGACGATCCACTCGCCTGCCACTTGTGTGTGTGTGTGTGTGTGTGTGTGCAGCCATGTAATTGTGTGTGTACACTGCCTCCACATAGATCCAGGCTTGAATGTTAAGCAGCCCTGGTGCACATTCATGTCATTAGCCCTCAGAGATCCACTCTGTGTGTGTGTGTGTGTGTGTGTGTGTGTGTGTGTGTGTGTGTGTGTGTGTGTGTGTGTGTGTGTGTGTGTGAGGTCCGCCCGCTCGGAGACCCCACAGGCCTGCAGCCAGGGCACACAGGCCCATGCGTCTTCTGAAATCACCTTCATGTGGAGTGACTTTTTGCTCCAATAGCGACAGGGCAATCCCACTCTTCATTTAATGGCTCATAATTACTTCAGAAGAGTTTAACGATTGCACTAAATTCAAGCTGAAGTGTTTAGGCCTCTTGTCTCCGGGATACAGGGCACTGGGAGTGGGAGTTGTTCCCCCCTCTGTGCTTAACGCCAATGGGCCGACAATCCGAACCGGGTCCCCACATATCGGAAATTATCAGCAAAGGGAGAAAAGTGCTGAAATGATATTAGTTTCAATGTGTATTTTGCGCTCCGGCACTAGCCAAAACAAAGATTGTTTTCCAGAAATGGGATCAGTTTGGCTTCGTTTCACTCGTGGCATTAAGGATCGAGACTCGCGTCCAAAAAAAATGAAATAATTTCGCCCAGTGGAATATGCCGTAGCTGCACGCAGTCAGACAGCTTTAAGAGGATGGAAAGTTTTATATTACTGCTGCTTTTTATGAAAACAAATGTATTTCATTCTCAGGGACTGGCCTCCTGTGATGTGCCTTTTTATCCCGTAACCCCTGTATTCTTGTATTCCTCAGATCAGAACAAGGCCAAGAGGTGTTTTTTTTGTTGTTTTTTTTCTAGAAAAAAAGAAACAGGGCTAAAAATATGCTTACAATATTATGCAACCTCTCCCTCTTGATGCCGAACATGCTGCCTCAAACTACCAGATGTGATCCTGCAGATGTGAGAGACAATGGGAGCCCTTCCTCCTGAACGCTGGAGTCCCTCTGTGCTCTCCGTGCCCTTAATAAGCTCCTCTGATGAGTTCATCGAGGTATGAGCGATGAGCTCACTTCCATGGCTGGCACACATGTAAGCCCAGTCAAAACACCAGGGGACAAAAAGGGGGTCCAAAAACAAAAACAAGCCTTGTGCTCCGACTGCTTTTTGGTGGGGGGTGCTATAGCCGGATCACACACCGTTGCCGCTTTGGAAAGGTCACAAGGTTTTAGCTGGTGGGGGTGAAAGTCCCATCTGGAGAAACCTATGACACAGGGGTGCAGAATATCAGGTAACACCCGGGCTGTATTTTCTCCACAAGTGTCGACTTTGGAAACGTTAAGCTCTGGTACATGCGTACGTGTCTGAAAGATTTCCAGCTCTAAACTTCGCTAACACTCTGCGGCATCACGCTCTGGACAACACGGCAACACTTG
The DNA here is from genome assembly GCA_029224185.1 of Karalla daura. Lineage (NCBI taxonomy): Eukaryota > Metazoa > Chordata > Actinopteri > Chaetodontiformes > Leiognathidae > Karalla > Karalla daura. Next base: position 20,206,915 of record CM055194.1, read on the forward strand.
AGATCAGGGAACATTTATTCACAGTCAACAAGCCGCGTATTAGTCACTTTCTGGCTCCTTATTAGTCATAAGGAGCCACCTTATACTGCGTGCATATAACTTGCCATGACTAAGCCATTGACAAAGAGGTTTCACATTAATTGCTGTTTATTTATATTCCATAAAGTGGTTGTTGAATGTGAATTATGATCTCAAAGTGCTTTGCTTGGTATACGTCTTCGTCCCAGTCACTCATCCAACTTTAGGGACCATTTATACAATGTTCTTGGATGGAAAACGCACAAGTTTTGGCTGTCTCTCTATTTGTGACCAGCGTTGCCTGAAAATGGAATAATCCAGAAATGGTATGTCGAGTAAAGCTGATTATAAAGCTTTGAATACACTGTATAACGTACTGAAGCGTCAATCATGCGACATTTTGAGAGCAGAAATACACACAAAGTTTTGCAATCGTTTGAGCAACAAGTGTCTCTCCAAACGTGGATATTTTTTAGTTTGTCACACCGCCAACTACAGGCCTGGCATGTGTACTGCAGTTTTTCTGGTGTTTACACAGTTAAGTTACACAGGTTTGCACAGTTTGCTTCAGCAAGAGAATGGCATAAGTAATCAACAACAGCATGTAGATGATTAGACACAGAATATACAGAATATAGAGTCTATACCTATGGAACAAAACACACTTTAAGTCTTAAGTCTTTTTTTTTTGTATTTTTGAACATATTTTGTAAAAGCATGCTCCTTGTTCTAAAGTGGGTCTATATTGGATATTGGATATATATTGGATATTGGATATTTATTGTAAGGACTTGGACAAATCCATCACATTGTCCTCACCTATGATCCATAACCTCTACTTGTAGAACCTCGTAGTTTGTGACTTAGAAATGGTAAATCGTGGTCATACAGAATGAGGTTATCATAAGCAGTTTCTATTAACTTATCAAAGACCACTACACATCATATTCATGCTGAATGTGTTTTCCCAATCTGAAGAGTTACAGAAAGTCATTTTTGGTGGCTTTCGCAGCAGTAGAAGCATCATCCCCAGCTGCTGCATTTTTTCATTAATGTTACATGTCTTTCTAAATAGGTCTTAACTCAGTAGAACAACACGAGGAATATCTCCACTGGGCCTAAACGTTTCTTTTATCTCTGTTGTGACAAATAGCTTTGGTAGCTGTGACAGCGAGCAGCTGAACAGGACACTTTGATTGTATGGTATTAAACGCATGCAGCTGTGGGGCTAATCGAGGGATATGCCATTTGGCTTTAATTACAGAAATGTCATGAAAGAACCGCACCGACACAGTGGAGTTGAAAGAAAAAAGGGAAAATAAAAAAAAAGCGCACATAAGAGAAACTCGCAGGGGCTGTCTCGCCGAGATTTGTAGGATGTAGGAAAAGAGCTGAAAAATACGACTGGAAACCGAGGAGAGCGGCTCTCTGATCTCCCGCTTGTCTTTGACCCCCGGCGTCGATGTTTCGCAAGGTTAATGCATTCATTGTTCTCAGATATGTACCTCGCAATGTTTCACTTGCAGCTCAGAAACATATGAGAAAATCTCAGTCTTCATGAATCACTTCTCCGAGGGAAGGCACCACCCCCCCCCACTGTGCTATTGAAAGACAGATCGGACCATGATGAAAAAGAAAGACTAGAGCGCAAATTAAAATTGGCCGGTCGGCCTCTGTGAGCTTTAGAGCATTTCCTCAACGTCAACACCTCCTCGGCTGCACTTCTTTCATATCCTTTACACTTGTTTTTGGTCTCCACCACCTCCCACGGGACACATCTTCCCCTTTTGTTTCACGTCCACAGGCCAGTTGTAGAGTACGGTGGATTTTTTTTGACATTTCTCCCACAAAACAACTCCCCCGATGAGAGCCCGCTCTCAGATATATACCTCACAACGTTTCCACTGGCAGCTCAGAGACGTATCTCCGTTTTCACATATCACCTTCTCTGAGGGACGGCCCTCTCCGTGCTACTGAAAGACGGATCGGACCATGGGAAAAAGAACAAGCGCGAGATGGTTGCCGCTTTTCCAGTCCAGAAATGAATGTTGTGCGGTTGTGCCGCTCGGTGTTCCTGTGTTACTTTGAGACTCCCTCTCCATCAAAAGCTGATCAAAACCCTCAATTTCCTCCCCTGCCAAAACACACACACAAGACACATGTGATAGTGAAAGTTCGTACTGGAAAGAAAAAGTTCATCGTGTGAAGTCAAACAATTCCCAAGGATGTGGAATTGCCCTTAAACAGATGCGGAGCATTTCGAGGGGTGGAGCAGGCCACACCCGGACTCATTACCCGTGATTGATTAGTGTGTAATTAGATCGGTCGGTGATCGCCGAAAATACGCATCACGTCCCGCTGCAGATCCGTGCGCCGAGGAGAAGTCCGCTTTCCTTTCTCAGACGTGACATTTAGCGAGAAAGCACGGGGGGAATTCCATGTGGTTTTCTGTTGACAGCGCTAAGCGGGCATGGATCACATCATGCCAAACAATGCAGCTCACTGTTTCACACAGGCTGACGCAGCGCCAAGGTAAAAGCGGGTGTCAGATAATAGATAGAGGGAGGAGGAGGGGGGGAGGAGGAGGGGGGAGGAGGAGGAAGGGGATGGAAATTTCGCCCAGGTCAGGACTGGGCGCTGAACGCATTAATTCAGCGATGCGGCAGCGTCAAGTGTCGGCAGCTGCGTCACAGCTGGTCACGGTTTCCGCAGCGAGAGCTGCTGCGGCTTTGGCAGCCACTTGTGCAGAATGGTTATTGTGAGGGGGGAGAAGAAGCAGGAGGAGAAGGCTGACCACCTTTCCCAAGCCGAAGCACAGAGCTCTTTTCTTACAAATTCAGCTGCTTTTTTTTCTCCCTCCTCCTCCTCCTCCTCCTCCTCCTCCTCCTCCAAGTCATCCCTCTTTCCCAAGTATTCACACGAAAACCGAGCTGTCGTCACCGGGCCGGAGCGCCGCTTTTCCCCCCTCCACCTCGCTCACCTCGGGTCTGGTCCGAGGGCTCCTGCTAAACCCTCAGACAGCAGGTGAGGTCCCGGTGAGCGGCGAAATACCCTGGAATCCAACATCATAAATAACAAATGTGCGGGACTAACAAGGCCATGTGACGCAGTTTTTTCTTTCCACATTCCTCTGCATAAACTGATTCCATATTTGCCGTGTACAGGTTTCTGTTTTACTGCCAGACATAAAGCATTGTTATGGCATATATCGTTTTACTATACGTTATATCACCCACATAAACATCTTCAGAATAAACCTGTTATATGTGTCCATAAGAAGATTAAATCGTCAGCATACGCTGCCTTATGCTCTGCAGAGAAGGGTTAGCCCCCGGCTCAGAGTTAAACTTTCCCCAAAAGGTCAAAAACACTGATATGAAGTAATTCCTCCCCTCTTTTATATTTGCATGACATATTAAGAATCAGGTACTGATGTGTTGCACGTCCTCGGGCTCCCAGGAGACTGAAACCACTTCACACTGTAGGTGATCGGCAGGAAATCTGGAAGCTCTTAGGGACCACTATTACTATGAATCTATATGAATAAGGTGGAGATTATTACTTTCGCAGACGTAATGCAAAGACCAAAAGGTGCAGTGAGTCACATGCATCTGTAATGTCAGGCTATAGGTGGAAGAACCGGGGCTTTTGCGGCTTAAGTGTAAGAAGATAAAAGCGAGCGGCGAAAACCAAGCTCACAGTTCTTCACGGGATCCTGCTTTAACGGTTTCCTCCTTTACAGACCTGAACGCCTCGCTCGCTCTCTCTACTCCCCACTCATGAGGTAACAACTGCGTCCTGTGTTTAACTGTATTGTTCTCGTGTATATTACAGCGATAAAAAAAAGCATCTCAAATAGACTAAACCCCCCTTTTTCTCCAGGCCTGAAGTTTGTAAATCTATCAATGAAGTATTTCAGGAGCATACTTTGTTTTATGGCTGCAACATTTTCTTGAAGTCTCCACGGGAAAACCTCACTTCCCGTCAACCTCTGAAGCCCCCCCGACTATGGGCTCAGGGACCGAGAGGGGATCCTCAAAACACGCAAACACACACACAAAACACAGTAAATCACAGATGTATGTTTCAAAACACCAACAGACAACGTTATGTAGCCACTGTGGTTCACACTACCTTAAAATCCAATTCCTGAATGTATATTTCCTGGTCTCAAATATTAGATGAATCCATTTTCTCACCCTAGATAAGACTCTGCAGGACACACACCGTTCACACTCACACCTGGGGGCATTTAAAACCTAAAAGTGCATTTATTTGAGCTGTTGGGGGACAGTAGTGCACCAGTAGAAAACACACATGAAAGACAGAGGGAGAACATACAGGAACTCCAGACTAAATGCTCTGACAGAGCTAACCACTCTTCCACCTTGCAGCCCACAGCTGAATCATCTCAGTCTGAGACGAGAAGACAATGAGACACTGTGATTTAACAAGCAGGCGTCCTGAGCGTTTAACCTAGTTAATGACTGCAGACTACATACGCCACTTTTCCACCAGACACCATCACTTCATCACTACTTTTTTTTTTTCGCTTTGCCATTGGGGCCAAATCTTGTGCCTGGTACTTTGTACAAGATAGCGTTGTCTATAACTGGGTTCCTATAACTGTGCCTGTACCAAACTGTTGGCAGGAACCCACGTTCTTGTGTTTGGTCGAAAGGCGACTAAGAGGCGACAAACTGGTGATATGTGATACCCTGATTTCCTCTCTGGCCTCTGATACCAAATAACAACCAGGCTGATACCAGTTCTGATACATTACAATACTGATACGATGCCAATATGTTGTTACAAAAGCTCAGAAAAGAGAAATATAACATAGGCGAAACACTTCACATAAGACAATGATCCATTTCTATTGCTGTAATGATTAAGAATTGAATGGTTCCAATCTCCATGAAACTCCAGCTGTTACAGTATTACTGGAAACCCAAATCCTTCAAGTTGCATAAATATGCATGGAGAATCATCAAACGCACAGATACAGGCGTTTCCGATCTATAAATACACACATGGGCCGTCTCGGATCTTTAAGCTAGTCATTTGGCGAAAGGTTCTCAGATTCCAGCCCTCGTTGTTGTTTCTGAGCCACGGGCTGGCATCCGTGCGACTGCGAAACCTCGGTTCATATAAATGCAGATGAAAAAGCGGGGATAAATCTGCTGCCTCCGTGCGCCTCGCTCTGCGCACGTCTCCGCAAGAAATACGATACTCACAAATCCCAGAGAAAAACAAAGTGACACACGACTTTAATATCCACTCAGTGACAAGCGCAGTGCGAGCCTGAGCCTCACAGAGCTACCAGCCGCCTCACCCCCTCCCCCAACCCCCCACCCCCTCGAACACTTTGCCACTGAAACCCTCGGCGGCTATTCTTGTCTCCGGCACCATGTAATTAAGTTCCTGTCGTTCTGCCGCTCTCAAACATTGCTTAACATAAACGGAGGCCGAGCTCGTTAATTAGTTCCACTGCGCGATCACGAGCCGCGGCTCTCAGACGCCGAAATGAACCCACCGCCGGCTCTGTGTGAAGAGAGAGAGAAGAAGAAGAAGAAGAAGAGGAAGAGGGAGAAGAAGAAGAAGAAGAAGAGGAGGGCCGTAAATGAAAGTGGAGCATCAATCCTGCCCGACGCGGATGGGAGGAAGTCCATGTCACGTTAATGAAGTGAACAAGGCGAGGCGGCTCCAGCGCTGCTCCTCGCTGTGCGTGCCGTGACTCCCCGCCTCGACTTCTCCACTCTCCTCTCTCGGAGTTTCTCCTCCTCGCTGATTGATTACTGGTCTAATGCACTGTACACACTGTAAGTGAGAGACAGAACTTAAAGGTAAGGTAAAGGTTAAAGATCTCCCACATATTTGAGTTACATACATATACATGTGTATATATAAGTACTTAGAGCCCTTTCTGTCAATCCTGTGCAACTATATGTCTGTCTATCTATCTATCTATCTATCTATCTATCTATCTATCTATCTATCTATCTATCTATCTATCTATCTATCTATCTATCTATCTATCTATCTATCTATCTATCTATCTATCTATCTAGCTATCTATGTTATCTAATCTATTAGTCTCTCACAGTGGGGACATTTGCATAGTTGCAGGAGCATCTGCAAGAGAGCACAGGAACAATAAATCACACGTGCTGCTAGAATATGGTAAGAGAATTACTAAAAAAACAAACAAACAAACAAACAAACACTTGTCAGTTTTCAACCACAAAATAAGAAACGTGATAATTAAACCCGTTCCACGCTGGAACTCCATTTTGCATGTATGGATGGAGCATGTGGGAGATGTATGGCGTTTGTTCCGCATCCGAGATGAATCACATGTGACGAACCTGCGCTGCGATGTATGGCACAGGTGGGAAGATGAAGTTCCTGCGCTTTTCATCTTCAGATGCAATTACCGCGCCGTGGATGGGCAGCGCTGATTAATGCCGCCCGGTGATACACGGCGCCGCAAAGTGGAAGGGCACGTTTATGGAGTCTTTTAATCTCCCCTGACAAGAGCCACACGAGCACGAGCCAACGGGCTCGTCTCCGATGGCCACATTAGGCCAACTGTTCTCCCCTCCGCCGTGAATTACTGCTGTCACCTGTCGGAGATTTCGCAGGACAGCGCCTCGTTCCAGGTCAATTTCTGTCTCTTCCCGGGCAGATCAGCGGGTCCGGCGCGGAGGCAAGCCGATAAAAGTTTGGGATTTTGAGGAGCGCGGATTATAGGATCAAAAGGCGACGGCGCTAATCCCTCCCTACCCGTTATTAAAGATGATAGCGCTATAAATGACAACACATGCAAAAACTTCTCCCAACTCCAAACTCTTGGTAGCGTATGTAAGTACTTAACGGAACCAGGCTCGAGGGATGGGGCCGCCTCCGAGCAGGATTAACCGGGAGAGATGGGATGTTGATCCTATAGTTACTCTCTCAGTTTTCTTGTCTCTCTCTCTCTCTCTCTCTCTATTTCTTTCTCTTTCTCTCTGCGAGGAAATGCATGACCGTCTGTGGAATGGAGACAGGAATGCAAGCTGCAAGGTTGCGGGAGCTCCTGTCTCTTCACTGTACGCTGCAATTATCTCCAGAAGCTCAGGAAGCTAATTGGAAGAGATGTGGGATAAATCCCAGCCTGGGGGAATTGTGCTAATTTTCCACTTTCAGCTGACCTAATAAGAGGACCATCCATGGTGTGGTGGAGGGAGGGAGTGGAGTGGAGGGGGAGGGGGGGGGTGATGCCATTCTCACTCTCTGTTAACATGCATACTTAATGACCCTCACACACTGGGTTCAACTGCACGACACGGATTAAGTTACATCTCCTGCCTTTGCTCCTCGCTCCTCTCCCTCCTTCTCCTCCTCCTCCTCCTTCTTCTTCTTCTTCTTCTTCTTCTTCTCCCCCTTATACAAGCATTCTGGTAACATCCACGTGCACCAGCCGGTGTTATTTCTGGGATCAGAGCCCAGCACCTCTGCAGCTGACGCCGCCCTCGTATCACCGTGTCCGACGAACATCCCGAACAGCACGGACACTCCGCTTTTCACGGATTCCTCCCGAGCAGTCAAGTGTGCGCGACCACAGCCAGGGCTCCTCCGCGCATATGACACATCTAATCCTCCTCCTCGCAAACTTCTAACAGGGTAGTCTCCATTCAGACACGACCTTAATCACATTAACCCCCTTCTCCCCCCGCCCCTCCCCTCCACTGTTTTCCAGACCTGCAGCTTGAACTTTCCAGCTCCGGGGACTCCTGATAGCGCCAGAGTCAAAAGCCCGTGCAGAGGGTCGTCCAACAGTTCAACAAGCTCCGCTTCCAAGATTACAAACCGCAGCGTGTCGCAGAATTTCTTCCTTTTGGAGTGACCTTTTATGTGATGGACAGATAAAACAAATAATAACTGTGGAGAGAAAGCGCTTCCCAACTGACAATCATGCAGTAAATATAGAAAAACGTCTATATTTTGTGGTGGCTCGCGCACGGTCCAAAAAGCCCCATATGTATTTGAAATCAATACACTGCTGTTCTTTTACATGCACCAGTTGGTTTGTGGTTATCTGGCAGACTAATGTTGTCCCCGGTAATGAAACTGGGGAGGAGCAGTGGATCCAAACACACACACACACACACACACACACACACACACACACACACACACACACACACACACACACACACACACACACACACACACACAAACACTCATGTCATGTCACAGCGCTGGTTGCACGCATGCTTATTAATCTTTTCCATTATTTGATTCCAGCCAGTTGCACCAGATGTCGGTCTTTAAAAGTAGATCTCGTTAAACCATAAGTGTAAAGCACGTTCAGAATTACATATTATCAAAGCGGACAGAGATGGCGCTACATAAATAACTTTTTTCTTTTTTTCTTCAGTTTGGAATAATTATAAACAACCTGGCTCAGGTCTCTCCATCATCCCCGTTTATGAGAAGCTCTGACAGTCTGAAGTGAATTTGTCCTAATGTGCTTTGAAATCCCTTAAACCTCATTATTTCTGTCCCTCCCTGCCAAGTTTACCATAATCTTTATATGATGTTTTTTGTCGTTTAGAACCACATATAGATAATGAGAAAAATGTATGAGAACTCGACTCTTACGCTAATGGGAAGAGGCAAGGGAGGAAACTTTGACTAAAACACAATATTTTTTGCAATAATCAACAAGTGATGAACATCTAACTACTTCTAACAAGCTCAGCACCAAAGTAAGGATGTGCATGTTTGCATGATGTGTTATGTAGGTCATTGTTTCTTTACTTATGTTGCAAAAGTCACCCTGAGTTGTTTTGAACCCTCACTCCAGCAATTAACTCCATAACTTACAGTATTTCTCACCTCAAATGCAGTTTAGAGGAGCTGCACAGTCTAAACTTTTCACAGAAGCTGATAAAGTGATTTACGAGGACAGTGAGTTGCTGCTGCAGCTCTGTCTCACTGTCTGACCCATAAAACAACAGGACCGTCGAACCCTCCCCCGCCCCCCCCACCCCCCCTGACCACTTCGACCTTAATCCCACCAGTGTAACCAGTGGGAAACATGTGATGGGAGCTGACACAGCTCTGGATGGCTCAGATCATGGGACGTGCTGTGTGTTTGTTAGACCGCTCCGCTCGCAGCTTTCCAGAACTTTTTCTGTCGGCCCTATGCCGTCTTGTTTTTACGAGCGGGATCACATTAAAAGCCGCGCAAATCAAAACCAAAGGACGCTAACGATGTTTTGCGCGCAGACAGTGCGGTATCTGTCGTCCCGCGTCACAGCGGGATCCGCGTCAGCCTCGGCCTCAGTGTTTCCACTGACCGCTCCGACACTTGGGAGCAGAATTATTATTATATTTTGGAATAATCAAAAGGAACAAGGGAGTGCAGAAACACCCTCGAACAGATGCAAGCAATGACACGCAAAAGCCTTTCCAGAGGCCAGCTCATAATGTCTTTTAATGGTCTTGTTTAACAAGCAAGGGAAGTGGTTTCCCCCCTCCATTACCCACAAACCCCGAAATCTTGCCCAGCCAAGGACAGGGATATCCCAGAGTTCAGCGGGAGCAGCATCAATCTTCTTGTCCCCAAAGACATGTGCTTATTCAATAGAGAAGGATCAGCGGAGATCTGGACCGTGTCAAAGCTCTCTAAACACGCATCGTGCAGCCTGGGCTCCGTCGGTTCAGCCAAAACCACTCGCACTAAACTGAAATGCCACCAGAACAATCTGCCGTAATTGATGTTTTCTCGAGAACAGTCTCGGCACAACTGAATAAATTCATCGAATCGTCTGCGTGCTGTCTGGGTCGCCACAGAGAGAGAGAGAGAGAGAGAGAGAGAGAGACTTCAAACGCTCCAATGGCATCTCTCCCAAACAGCCCATGTGAAATTTCTCCACAATGCGACAGCGAAACAATTTCGCCCTGCGAGAGAGTTCAAGCTACAGAAACGTGAGATCCAAAATACCTTTTAAAAAGCAGCAATCGTATAATTTTTATAGCGTGATGTAAATCCCGGCTACAGCTATAAAGACATGCAGTTGTACGATAAATGAAGCTAGGGAGGCTCGTGAGATGAGGTGACTGCCACAGAGCTGCACGTATTAACTTCATAATGCATTAGAGGTTGGTCACGTTAACTACGCGTTTTCCAGCCAGATTTCTTAAAAATAAATGAGCGCAAAAAAAATGCTAATTTCCACCCACAGACAATATGTTACAGACTCGACACAATGTTTTCCAAAACATAGAAACTTTCTGTGCTTTCAGAATTCTAATTGACATCTTATGGGTTATCTCAAACCTCCCTCATTAGCATAAACTGCTAGCTCACGTGTCATAATAGCACTTTAACTTGCAGTTTGACCTTTTTCTCCTCAAATAACTTCATTGTGAGGTCAAGAGTCAACGCTCAGGTTTAATTTCAACCTCACATGTCGACGGATTCTTCTACCACGACCACGTGACTGGGTGGAAAGCTCTGTGAGGAGATAGAAAGTGGATTATGACTTATTTTGTTAAACTACATCAAAGTTTCGCAGCATTTTTGAAACAGACTAAGACACACACACACACACACACAGTGTTGGACCTTGGGCACATCAGATAGCGTCTGACTGTGAGCAGACAGTAAGAGGTTCAGGTATGTTGGGTATTTTACTGTATCTCCACTTCAAAGATGGTGTTAGAAAATTCCTCTGCGTCACCCTAATCCGCCCTCGGCACAGCTCCGCAGACACGCAGCCTCACATATGACGTGGCAAACAAAGTCGAGCAAACTGCAGCCGTCTCGACAAACACACACACACACATAGGATGCTGCAGGAGCTTTTATTTCAAACAATGTTGGTGGTGTTTATGTGTATTCATCTCTGCTAATACTGCACTATAAATGGTTTATATGCTTTTTGCACCTGCAGGCAGGGGGCGCTGTTAAAGCTGACAGCGCTTCATAAAGGTGAGCTCAAAGTTTGAAGGAAGCGTTCGATCGATCGACAAAACTTTTCCAGTCAGGACTTTATTTGCTACGTCACAGGAGATGGCGAGAATATCACAACAAACTAAATCCAAACACTTTATTTTCCAAAGAAACCACTGGATGTTTTTGGTTTGTTTTTGGTTTGTTTTCTCCAGTCGGTTTCCTTCCTGCTTGGTCTTATCTACGGCTTACCCTGGGCCTGACGTAACAACATTTTTATGGTCCAACTTTTCAAGTTTTAAAACTTTTCTTTATTGTCTCTTTATTAACTCAGAGAAGCAACAATCAGGGTTGATGTAAACTCCAATTCAACACTAAATCACACCCAGCTGGTATCACAAATAAGATGTCAATATGACTAAGGTATGACTCGAGTACAAGTTTGGTGTGTTCATAAAAGGAAAATATTAACTTTCAACCATTTTGAATAAGACACCAGATTATTTCATATTCTCTAATGCCAAAGAAACATTAAAAAGTTGCAACTCTTCTCAGTCTTTCTTTGCAGCATCTTGTGTAATGTGTGAGGTACTTGATTAGAACCCAGTGATAGTATCTCCCTGTTGATGATAAACTACATATCAACCCAAAATTACCTGGTTTAGGCGTCAATATGTTCATATATTGATCTGCACGTCACTGCTGGGCAGGTAGAACAACCACAGAACTAGAAATGAATCGATCTTCTCCTCTGACTCTCAGAAAGTCAAACAAGCCTTAGGCTTTCCTCAGAGCTATGGATGGTAGAGCGTAGACAGCGGCGGGTTGTTTTTGACCTGGATGAATGAACTCTCCCTGTCGGTGTCGAGGTGGGCGCAGGGGAAGCGGAGCCAGAGTTCAGCGGTGTGAACGTCCCGGATGGGCTTCGCTGAGCAGGCCGCCCTGGAAGCTCCGAGCCACTGTGAGACGTTATAACTCCGCTATACGCTCCCAATCTGCAATATCCGCTCTGCCGCGAGGAAGCAGGGAGGGAAGGAAACATTAAAGGAGCCCCCTGAGGTTTCCCATAAGGCCAGGAGACACTCTGTGCGTTATTGCATTGTGCAGAGTTTTTTCTAGGAAAAAAACTACCTGAATATCCACATCCCGACCCCCTAATGTCGAAATTCCTGCTTTGCTTTAAATTAAAAACTTTCCAACTAGTTGTGTGCTCCTGTTTTATTAATCTGCGACTTCTTATCGGGATCAAAATATGCTCCTCCTCCTCCTCCTCCTCCTCCTCGCCCTCCTCTCCATTAAATCGTTAAAGCCTTTTACCCGTTTCCGGCTTGTTTTATTTCTCTCACATTCAGTCTGAGTGTCCGCGGTCGTGGGAAATGGATCCAGTGGATAAAATTCTGCTTAGCGCCCAGGATGTTTTCAAGAAAACACTATACTTCCATTACACCTGCGCGTTTCACGTTTCACACGAGTAACAGCTCTTCCCTCTCTCTCTCTCTCTCTCTCTCTTTCTCTCTCTCGTTCCTCTTCCTCTCATCCCTCCTTTTCCTTCTTATCCGTCATGTTAACGATCCTCCCATTTGGGGCTCCTGATATCACAGCTCCTCTCAGAGGATCCTGCTTGGCAGAAAATAGAGTTTAGAGCAGCAGAGCTGTTTCCTCATTGATTTTGGATCTGACCTTCCTGTAACCTCCCGTAAAACAATCGCCTGTGTGCCCACAAGTAAACCCCCCCCCCTTCCCTCCCCCACACCCAACCCCCCCCCCCCATCCATCCCTCTCTCCCCCAGCTGCAGGAGGAGGCCGAGCAGACACGGTCAAACATAGAAGCAGAGGGGGGAAAGAAAAGGCAACTTTATCACACTTCCCTCCTGACAGCAGTGAAAACACACAAGGGAGACAATAGGGTCACACAACCTGAGAAAAGGAGCGGCCGCTCCGTCCCAGAGCTGCTGAAAAAAAGAAAAAAAAGCAAATGAAAGGAGAGGAAAGGAAAGGAATGGAGAGGAAAGTCAGGAATTTTGAAGTTGAGCGGTTGAGGCTGTCTCCATCACACCGAGTCAGAGATGTCCGGCATTCTCAAAGGAAATAGATAAATTAAGCAGAGGGTAGAGGGGTGAGCCAGGAATACCCAGCTGCGACTTGGCCCGGAAAGCGTGAGCGAGCCAAAGCAAAGATGACAGGCGACCTGCGGGTCGTCGCTCTGTGATTAAACACTGTGCGCCCGACGTGTCAGACCCGGAGGAGGGGGATGTTCGGAGCGGCCCGGGCCGCCACAGCCGCCCTCTTTCTCCCCCTGCTCTGCTTTTCTCCAGCGTGATGAATAAAGGTGTTTTGCTCACCTTTCCCATGTGCTCGGCGCTCTCGCCTCACCTTTCCGCACACATCTGTTTCTGCTGCCGCCTCGTTATCACGCTCCTCGGGCCGCGGCAGGGAGCCCGCTCCCCTCGCTGAGAGCGCCGTGATGGATGAGCTGAAGTTTGGAGAGACCTCTGGAAAGAACTCGGCATCCGGCTCGTGAACCCGGAGAGGAATCAAAAATGAAAAAAATAGAAAGGTCCCAGATACGGGAAAGGTGGAAACCTCAGACTGGAAGCTTACACGCTGTTGTCCTACTGTCCATGACCTCCAACGTGAGAGTCGCTAGAAAACATGACAAACATGTTGGTGTTTGTACTTTCTTTGCAGCACATTTTTCAATACTTAAACAGACTTGACTTAGAATAGATATGGAATACATAGATGGGACTTTATGGACTCTGCTGGCACATGCACTGTATTGAACAGTGTATATATTTACACCATTACAACAGCAAATATCTCTATCTGAACTCCTCTCCTTTTTACTGTTCCCACTCTGTGATATACTTGCAATTTCTCTGCAACAGATGAAAGGATGAAAGCTTTCCAAGGCATTCAGAAATGTGATAAAAGAAAAGCGTTCATCATGATAAAAAAAAATTTTGTTTTGAACACTGAATGAATCATGACACGCCTTTGGCAGGAAGGTCCTGAGTTTGACTCCCAGTCATGCCAAAGCTTTGAAAGTCCAAAAACATGCAAATTAATATTGATTTTAGGCTCTAAAGTGTACCAAGTTTTGCTTGTGTCCTGTGACAGACTGTCCAGAGACACGTCCAGGGTGTTTTCCCTGCCTCCGCCTCATATGTGCTGGAGATAGACTCCACTGTTAAGACACAAAGCAGTTAAGATAATGATTGAATAGACAGATTTTGGACTTTCTTCTCTATTAAGGCAGACATCTTTATATTTTCCTCTGGTAATTAGTCCTCTAACTTGAGTGCACAGTTTGACTACTTCCTCCTCCAGTACGTGGGTGGCTCCTAGCAGAAAGTGCTCCAGCGTCTCATATAATGGCACAGGTTCTTTTAGGGACAAAGTCGCCGCCCCCCCTCCTTTTTTTCTTTAAAGAAAACCTCCTAAAGTTTAACTTTACTGTCCTGTTGCTGAGGTGAGACATTCTCCTGTCCTAAGACTTCTCTTCTGCTGCGGCGTTGTCACTCTGAAGCCAGAGTGTGTGAGTGTGTGTGACATTCCTCTGCCTCAGCCGTTCAGACCATTGTCCCAGGCTCTGGTGGTACGAACAACAATGAACGAGGCAGCCGTAGAGTCGGCCCACTCCCAAACAGCAGACCGGCCCTGCTGCTCTTCTTCTGTAATGTGTATCATTACAGTCATCGGTGCAGAGCGTCGCATGTTTGGACCTATGTTGCCTGATAAAGAATCGATGCTGCTGATGCTTCTGCATTCTTGGATTTCCAGCAGGTTCTATGTGAACAAAGTCTGAGAAGAGATGGGAATGAATGCTGAGATGTGGCCCAACAGCGTGCACTGCATAAAGAAATTACAGTCAAAGCAAAACCATTATAACACTGTCATTATTTTATTACTTATGGCTAGTGCCTTATTGCGCAATTAGCTGTTGCCTATTAAATGATGCAAAGCACTGATGGATGGTTTTGTACAGAACGCTAAGAGTCGATGTTTAACCCTTACATACTGTTTGGGTCAAACTTGACCCGTTTTAAAACTGGTCTACAACTTGTTTACAAGTCACTGAATGGTGCTGGGCCTTAATACTGTGCATGTCAGAGCTGCTGGTTGGGCATGAAGCATGCAGACCCCTCAGGTCATCAGGCACAGGTCTATTCGTATCTCCAGGGTCAGAACCGAGCAGGCTGAAGCTGCATTTAGCTTCTATGGTCCTCAGCTCTGGAACACCTGAGGGATGCACAGTCAATGGCTGTAAACACTATTGTGTTTTCAGCCATTAGCTTTCATTCACGTCTACAATCTGCCGTTTTAGATGTGCTACTTTGCTTGTTTTGAATGTTTCTCTCTTTCTACTTTACTAAGACTCGTGCTATGCAAATAAACTTGCTTTGCCATGTATGACATTTTGTTAGTTTGCTACAGTTTGCTACAGTATGTATATTTGCATATGCAGAGTGTCTCCTGACATATTAAGCATAAGTTTCGACAATTAAGTCCATGTTTAGGAAACGGCCGCAGTCGGAAAATGTGTTGTTTTGGTTCCAACCTCCTCGTTAGGTAACAGAGGAGGAGGTCGATCTGCATCTCATCTGAGTGAGAAACGATTTCCTCGATCACCGCAAATTTTACTGCCACCCCGCTTGGATCTCCTGTCACAGAAGTAATTTTTGAGAATTCCTGCTGACAAACAAACAAACAGAAATGCAGATGAAAAACCTGACACTCTGAAAAATCTCAGACCACAGCCTCAGAAGTGACCGCAATAACAAATAAAAAAAGCCCCTCTCTGTTAAAAAAAATGCACAAATGTGCTGTTTATTGCATGGATATTGTGTGGGGTTGCATTATATTTTGCAGCTGTGCTTCGCTTTTTATTGTGCTCGCTCTCGGCACATATCTGAAAGTCTGCACAGAAGTGAACTCGCACTATATGGCGGCTCTGAAATAGCTCAGCGCGACCGAGCTGAGGTTTGCATCTATTGCTTCTCTTCATCCACCCCAGTGTAATTTCTCCTTTTGTGCGGCTGTCAAAGGTCTGTAATGAGAAGTATTAGCCTCCTCACTGATTGTTAATTGCTTTCCTTTGTCAAAAATGAAGAGACGGGAAATCGCTCACTCTGCACATTTCAGATAGCATCACTGCCTTCCCTTCCCTCGTCTGCGGCGCTGCACATGCAGCATATTGCAGCTTCTCTGAAAGGGAAAAAAAGAGATATCGGGACGCCCGGCCTACCCCCTGCCGCTCTGTGATTCAGAGGTGGTGAGAAACCATCAACAGGCGTTCACAATGAGGACCAGGCCCTGTGGAGCAGGATCTCAACAAGACGTTCCTGCACTTTCTGCACTGCTCGACACAGAGGTGCCCTCACCCAGGGCGCCGGATTACATAACACCACCTCTGGGGTTAATGGCGTCCATCTCTGTCATAACTGAGTCATAGCTCACACGGGCCGTGCCTTCACTGAGGGCAAATCTATCAACGCTGCGCTGACAGGATGGTAACTAGCTGAGCGATTGTTGTCTAAGAGGAAAAACATTCAATCCTAGTTCAGTGTCAACCCAGCTCCTGATGATGTTCTAGACCTAAGTGCGTGAAATGTCATGTCGAGTAAAAAGTTCATTGTTGGCACCTTTCCGTCTCCTTGGAACCATTAAAGACAGCTATTACATTTTATGAATTAATAACATTGTGCTCGTCAGAGATGGATGTAACTGGGACCCAAATGCAACACGGGAGACCGCGTCTCTCTTCGTAGGGTTTTCGTTTGGAGAAGAACTTCAAGATCTTGTTCTGTACAATGAGCTGAACCCAGGTCCCTCCTGCTGTGAGGGGACAGTGCTAAGCACCAAAATACAGCATCACAAATGATTGATTACATACCCAATTAATCTGTTGGTTATTTTTTCCATAAATCAATCAGGTGATTCAGCTCTACCTTGTTCCTGTTGTTGTTTTTATACTCTCTTGTTAGTTGTGGTATCTGTGACACGATCAAATATCCAAAAGGTCGATGGTTCGAATCCAACCAAGAGCGAGAGGTTTAGACTATCATCACATCTAAACTCCTTTTAAAAGCCAGATTTAACTTCTACTTGTTTCAGATGTCTTAATAAGACATTTTGGCAGAAATTCTGGCTTCTCCTGGTTAGACAGGTGAGTAACACCATTTTTATCACAAAAAACGCATAAAAATAACCTATAAAACATAGAAATTCAAGAGCATCCAAGAGTGTTGCTTTGTTAACTGGATACACACCTTTTCTGTTGCTCTGTTATGATATTGCATCACTTCAGTTTTTATGATATTTGGTACTTTCCTTCTTGTAACTAATAATAAAAGAAGATCACTTCAGACTAACTGGGAAAGTCAATCATTCCTGGTAGCATTTTATTGGCGCTCCATATCTCCAGGTCATCGTTTGGCTTCATTTGCTTTTTTTTTTTTTCTTTCTTTTTTTATCTTATCTCTACTGGGACCTGGAACAGCGTGCGGTGCTCAGGTGTTTCTGGCCGGGGGAAGATAAATACTCCATCAGGGCCAAAGATAACAGGTGCTGGCTGAGGCCGAGCTGCTGCTGCTGCTGCTCCTGCAACCCGACCGTGTCATTGGCTGAGAGTCGTTTGCTGTAAATCACTGATTAAAGGAATAAATTGCAGCGGTTGTATTTATTGCTGCGATGCACCAGTAACATCTGCTTTTGTGGAGGCCACCCGCACTGGAGCTCACACACACACACACACACACACACACACACACACACACATAAGTGGTAGGACCACAGAAGGCAGACCTGAACAGGATTTATTTAGAAAGTGTGTTCTGTAGATTTTTTAGTTGAGCAAACAAACCTCAGTTTGCTCCTCAGGAGCCGGACCTCCCTGACTGATGAATCGAACACGCTGCGAATAGGAGCGTTTTTGTTGAGTTTTTGTTTTTTTCCCCAACTCAAAATCTTGTTTTCGCCTTCTCGCTTTTGTTTTAAATCAGCGAAGCATCTATCGATCGTCTGTGCGTTTTGTTTTCAAGGTGAGATTTTCTACGCAAGTCCAATAACACTAGTGGGATCTTTTTGACTGACGTGCAAATAAAACTATGAATTTAAAGACAGATTATAGAAGATTCTGCAAATCAAACGACTTAAACAAACAAATCCTCCTGCCACTGGTAATACGACCAAATCCCATTGATAAAGTGCCACAGTTTCAGACAACAGAGAGCTTGTTCTTCAGCTACAGAAACTTCTTTCTCATCCTTTGCCATCGACATTAAATTCCCTAATCCTCACAATTCACCCTTCATCTCCTTCCCTTTGCTGTTTCACCGCACTGCTCTCTCCACCCTCCTCCTTCCTTCCTTTTCTTCTCCACCCCTCCCTGACACCAGTCTGTTTTCCCTCGCTCTCCTCCTCCTCCTCCTCCTCCTCCTCCTCCTCATCGCCCAGTCTGCTCCCTGTCCAAGACCTTCTCCTCTGCAGCCGTATCACCTAACACTAATGAGGGTTTTAATCATTTATGGCGGGGAGGCAAGCACGAGATCCTGCATCTGCAGAAAGAGGAGATGCAGGAAAAAAAAAACATGCAACTCTGTCCAGAAAAACTGAAATACAGCAATCGTCCGGCCACGCCCGCTTACAGTAGTTCTGACGAACGAAGCCTCGACACGAAAAAGAAAAGCAACTGAACGCAACTCCTCCTTCTGTCCTCTAAGCCAAACACAGTACCAGAGAGACCAGGCCCCAGGGCCTGATGGCAGATAACAGTGAAATGAACAGATGTCTGAGGAGAAGTTCAGCACCATGCTGCCATTCAATTTGTCCCTGGCTGGGCCTGGCCTGCAGTATTTACACAGTATTTGCAGAGTGTACTGTATGTGTGTGTGTGTGTGTGTGTGTGTGTGTGTGCGTGTCAGGCTCGGGTCCATGGAGTCCATCCAGGCCCAGACGCTGTAGATCCAGAGCCAGAGCGGCTCTAGTGGCCCCAAGGCTCCTGTAAAATTAAAAGTAGTTGGAATGTGGAGCTGCGTCCGCACAGCGGCTCAGCTGGGATTGAACCACCGGGCAGCACCTGTCTCTACGCCGCTGGACCGACCCGCACTATCTGAGCCTGACGTTGTAAACAAGATGTTTTGCATGCAATCGTGTGTGTGTGTGTGTGTGTGTGTAAGTGTGTGTGTGTGTGTGTGCCCACTTAGGCATAAATAGATGATAGGCAGGAAAATAGCATCTGTTCAGGGTCGTAAAATCTGTTCTTGTTTCTAATGTTTGGCTCAATTCAGAGCCCGGGATTAAGTTTGTCAAAAGTTGAAGGATGTTTTGTGGTGCGGACGTTTCA
This sequence comes from Karalla daura, assembly GCA_029224185.1. Lineage (NCBI taxonomy): Eukaryota > Metazoa > Chordata > Actinopteri > Chaetodontiformes > Leiognathidae > Karalla > Karalla daura. The sequence continues at coordinate 20,226,225 of CM055194.1, forward strand.
GCTGTGGTGGAAGATGACAAAGTTCATGACTGTGCTTTCCTGAGGTTTAGAGGAATACAGTAACCTGTGAAGGGAGACAGAGGTAGGAGGACGTAAAGGTAAATATAAGGTGAAAGAAAGAAAGAAAGAAAGAAAGAAAGAAAGAAAGAAAGAAAGAAAGAAAGAAAGAAAGAAAGAAAGAAAGAAAGAAAGAAAGAAAGAAAGAAAGAAAGAAAGAGTACAATCTCTGTGCACGAGACCAGAGAAAAGCTGCAATACACATGCCAGGCCAGTAGTTGGCAGTGTGATTTTGTGATGAACTAAAAGTGTGTGTGCGTAGAGACACTTCCTCATTTGGCACTTTAAGAAAGTGTCTGACTGCGTTTTTTCTCAAAATTTTCCTTGGACATGGGAAATGGTTCTATCAGGAACCAAATTCTGTATTTTTCCATTTTCAGACAAATGTTGTTCTCCTGTAGACAGACAGCCAAATGCTCCAAATACAGCACAAACACACAGAGGCCAAAAACAAATGCAAGGAAATATGTTAGAAACTGATAACTGGGAGAAAGTTGGCCAACTTTTGGAGCAACTTTTGAGAGGGTCTGGTCCAAGCCCCAACCCTCCGTGAAGTCACCCATTGGTTTGCGAAGGACGCAAATGATGCCAGGAATGGAGCCGGCAGAAACCAAAGGGCGGGTAGCACGGGGGAATGAGTGACGGATATAACTTTTCACCTCCGTCCTCCTCAACACACCCACTGATCCACACAAATGATCCATACTGGATATCAGAGGATAACACGACCATACCAACGAAGTAAACACAGTCTATTAGTCCAGTTAATGTGACTCACGCTCTCTCCTCTGTGAGGCTCCCCTGTCAGCCAAATGGACCCGCCCACATTCATTCATTTCTTTAAACTCTGATATCTTATTAAACATGGGATTATTTGCAAATCGACCTCCATATTACACGCTGGCACGGGAAACTTTAGCTGTTGAAGGCGGTGTGAGTCATGTGTAAGTCTATGGTCTGGCCACATTAGACTGGTCTAGCCCTAAGGTCGGGTCCCCCTGGAGGCCTGGAGGACTACTGCAGTTTTGAGTGAATATGCAGCATTTTTGCCGTTTCTCAGATGCAGCGTTTTTCTATTGCATTCATTTGGTTTCACATCATCTCTGTAATTTCAGTGTTTTGCTGCTGCGGCACGTAGAAAACAGCCCTCGGTGGGAAGATAAAAATATTTATCTCTAAAACTGCTGCAGTTGTCTCAACGCTTGTCCGGGCGACGGGGTTAATTAGACAATAATCAGTCTATTCAATTCCACGATGTTTGGAAGTTGTAGTTTACTGGCATAGGGGGTCAAAAGAGTTAATTAGAATGACATTTATGAATAATTTTATACATTCTAGCAGCAGATCCCGTCCCCTGATAATCCGGATGCTGCCCAGACACGGGTTTATTGACGATGACACGTTTCACCCCACATGCTGTCTGCTCCGCTGCCCTCTCAACCCCGGCGATCAATATTGATCCCTGTATCGCTGTTTTTCGCTCCTCGAGGGCACAAAGCATTACTTATTAACTTAGCACAAATAACGACATCTGCTGCCTGCCAGACATCCACACGCACACACGCGCACACACACACACACACACACACACACACACACACACACACACACACACACACACACACACACACACAGAGCAACCTGGACGGTGATTTACAGCTGTAACCAGGGCAGAAAATATTTAAAGCTCGGTTTATGTCTGTTGTTTCACGAGGGAGGGGTGGTGTTGGTGTTGGTGTTGGTGTTACTGGTGTTGGGTGGGAGGGGGGGGGCTGAGGTGGGGGGTGGGGGGGGTGAGGTGGGGGGGGTCGTGTTTATTATGTCACATTCTTTCACACGAAGTGAAAAGGTGGGAGATTGGAAGTCCTCGCGTCCATTCACTGGGGCATTACCATGTTCTTTGATGGACTTCATTGGGCCCAAAGGAGGTGGACGTAACCCTGTTTATTTAAATGCACAGCTTTGTGGGCCCTTAAATGCTGCTCAGTCCTCACCCCTCAGTCCTCGCGCCTCCATTCACCGCAAAAAAACAAAAACCTTTGACCCCTTTTGTCCGCTCCATTTGTTGCTCCATTCGACTGCAATCTTTGTGCCTCATAGATTTCTCAATTTAACAATTTTCCAGTAAAACGAGGTTGTCTCTCTTTGGACCTGCCTTTGGCTTTCCTGGCCGGGGCTTCTGTGCCGTTCCGGTGGGAATCTGCACCTAAAGACCTCTTTGGCTGCGGCGCTCCGATGGGAATGCTTGCCCCAGTGACATTGGCATAATGGATTTCAGTCTTTTTTTTTCCACTTTTCTCCTCCTCAGCTTGTTACAATTAAAAACCGTAAGCAAGGACACAAAACAGACTCCCAGCCTAGCAGTCGCTGGGTCCGGCCGCTCGCTCTTATTCCAGATAATGGCCGGATTAAGTAATTCAGATCGGGCCATTATTGGAGCTAATATTGAGCCCTTGACAGGTCAATCTGACTGTGCTCGGGAAGATTATAATATTTCATCTCACAAAGGAAGCTTTTAAACTCTTAATTCAGCCCTTTCGCTTGCACCTCCCTTCCCCTTTTTTCTTTCTCCTTTTTTTTGGGGGGGCTGATTTTTGTCTCTCAGTCAAATTATTTTAGGGTGATTCACAGGTCACCTCTTAAAGCGGTGACATTGTGTGAGTGCAGAACTTTTAACAAAAAGGCAGTTTAATAGAAAGTTTTACCGCCGCAGAGGTGAAACATTTACCTCAAAGCGTGAAGCCTCTTTGTCGGCTCAGCTCAGGTGAGGCCTCGCTTGTTAATGCCTCAAAACGTCTCGTCTCTTATGCCGGACTCCGGGGCTGCTCCGCGGCTCCGTCGGTGTCGGTTTATGAGCGACTTTTACGCTCGCAGAGTGATGGAGAGGCCTTGAACGGTGCCATTGACTGGGACGAAGTGCAGCCGGGCTAAAATCAACACCGGCATTATACGCTTTAGTGAGAGAGCTGCCAGTAAAACACTTCTCGGAGGAGCTGTGGCGTGGGCAGGTCCCCGCGCGGCTCCTCGCTTCCTCCTTCGCTCCGCATCAGCACCGCTGTCAGCAAAACACACAACAAAACACGTCGGCCTGAAAAGAATTCATGAATAATAATAACGGAGGAGAGGAGAGAGTTCAGCCAACTCCCCGTTTTAATGACCAGTGAATCTGACAACCTCGTGTCATGAGCCAGTTCGGAGGGGAAAATAACTGCAAAAAGTCTCCTGCAAGAAAAAAAAAGAAAAAAAAAAGTGCCTTAAATCCCGACCCACCGCAGAGAGAGGCCGCAGCAGAGACAGACAGGGAAGTGTGGTAATATGAGGTGTTTTATGGTGCCGCCCGGGATAGCCTGATAATCGTGAAATATTGTAGCAGCGCCGGGGCCAGAAATGCAGCCTTCAAGATCCTGGGCAGTGTTTCTCTTAACAGGATCGTAAATTAGTTTGGCAGGTGGGCTCTAAACCGTGGGCCACACAACACAAGGACCTCGAGCGAGACCGTGGCTTCGTAACTTTGAGTCACGCAACTCTGGTGTTTGAAATGAACGTTTTAAGGTTCGAGTCGTTACCGATACGTGAGTCACGAGGTGCATGAACACGGCACGTGTTTGCACGATTTGCACCATACTGTACGTCATATTAATCAGACATAACTTCAGTTTTAAGTCAACTTTGCAACCATCTTGTAATGCAAATGCATGTATCTGAGAAAAACAGGCACCAGTTAACTTTCCCGTTCTCACTGCAGTTTTCAAGGATTGTATCCTGCTCGGCGTCTCAGTGAAGACCACTGACGCCATAAAAACATGCAGGTTCAGGGCCTGGGCTGGACCAAAGGCATTTTTGTGGTCAATCCAATACTTATCCTCTTTAGCTGTAGCTTCTGTAAAAACATAAGTGGTTTAACAGGTCGCCACGTGATTTTCTAGTCATCTGTTCTGGATGCACAAAGTTGCACATATCTGCTCTGCAATGAGAACGCACAAATGCACAAAAACACAGTCAAAGTGCATTTGTGGATGGGGCGAAACACTGGACCAGGTTTGTGTTTTTTCCTGCAACATCTGAAAGTCTCAAATTAAGGACAAAGTGTGTGACCTTCCAGGGCTGTGTGTGTATGTGTGTGTGTGTGTGTGTGTGGGAGAATGGGACAGCTTTAGTAAACCAGGGGCTCATAAAACGAGCAGGATTTATATGGAGTGAACAGTGTGTCCAGGAACCACTCCTGAGTTATGTGTCCAACAGAGAGCGGACCTCAGACACAGGGACGCAGGGAGGGGCAGCGCAGTGAAATCCAATCATCTGGACCCACTGTTCAGTCAGGACGCTGCAGGACAAAGCCTCCTAGTGGCAAGCCTCATTCATCCATTCATTCGGTCATTCACAAAACCTGCAATGCCAGGAAAAGCATCACTGTCCCATTTCACCCCCGTAGAGGAAACAATTTGCATGAATGGAGACAGGATTAAAACATGATCATCTTGTTTAATCTATTTTATGTATTTCCTATGGGCATTAACTCTATCAAGCATGTGGTGGTCCCCAGTTTGATTCCAGGCTAGACCAGAGCCTTTTTTATGGGTAGTATACATGTTATCCCTATGTGTGTGTGGATGTTATCAAAACACTCTTCTCCTTCCAAAAAAAAGTCCAAAAATGTGAAGTTTTTGGGGTTGATTGGAAGTGGACTCGAAGTGCAAGAGTGCATCTGAGAGTGGATCTGTCCTGGGTGTATTTTACAGCAAACTTATGAAACTCAGGGTGTTTATTCAATGTGTTTTGGCCTCAAAAAGGAGCTTTTAAAATGTCACTTGGAGACTCTGCGTTACAACACAGCTCATTTAATTCTGCAGCGGAGCGAAAAAAAAAAAACCTGGAAGTTTGCAGCTCCTAATTTTTGACGCCCAAGAAGAAATCTGACCTCTGAATCATATATCCCTTGTGTGATTGTGTGTGTGTGTGTGTGTGTGTGTGTGTGTGTGTGTGTATGTGTGTGTGTGTGTGTCCTGAGATGGACTGACAACCTGTCCAAAGTATATTTATTGCCTTCCCTCTACGTCCAAAGCCACTGGGTACGAAGCAGGCAAGATAATGGTTGAGTAGATTAATAAACAGTGCCAATACTAAGTTTATATATACGTGATATATATGTATGTGTGCCTTTAAATCGCCTCCTAGGCACAAATAACGTTTTCCAAACTAAACTGAGCTGAACTGAAGTCAATACAAATTATATGATCTTATCTACGAGTCACTCAGCTTGTTAAAGAACTGTTGATGGATTTGCATTTCTTATTAACCCAGTTTATACCTAACTGGTATGAAGTGCAGGGATCTCCAGTGCATACAGGGTGAACACCCTGGATGGGTCACCAGTCTACTGCATGCACACACACACACACACACACACACACACACACACACACACACACACACATGCACACAGTCTTACTTACTTACAGCAGCAATTTATCGTCTCCAAACAACCAAAACATGCACATTTCTGGAACCGAGGAAGGAAACCGGAGCTTGAAGCATGAATTGGTAATTAAAATAAGCAACACGATGTAAGATGAGGCTCCGTGTGTGCTGTGCGGTAAATTTCCTAATTAAAAACACAATGTTTGTCTTTAACAGGAAGTCCTGTGTCAGGATTTGTTTTGTGTCTCGTTACAAGAAGAAAGACTCTCAGTTATCTCCTTCAGAGCGGCGGAGTCTCTAGCCTGTGCTCCACAAACGTTTTTTTTGTTTTTTTCCATGCCATGAAAAACAGCCAAAGAAGATGATTAACTTACACGACAATGAAGAACAAATAATGTCTAACCTCTGGGGGCCATAACTGTGGTGTTTAAACAACGTCCTCTTCGAGCCACATGGATTGTGTTTTGATACCGGATTGTTTGTTTCATTTGCTAAATCATTTCAGATTTTACAGCGTTCGCATGCTATAGCACAAACGCTTTGATTTGCAGATTCATTCATGCGTTCTTCCCATAATCCTGCAGTGATTGCAGGATTATGTCCCCGCACATGGAGCCGCATTCGTATGTTGACCCCTGAGCTGTCAGGGCCGCACCATCGGGTTATTTGGGAGAGACGCGTCGGGTCAGGGAGTGAAACACTGGTCGCTCTGTGCTGCAGGAGCACGTTAGCAGGACTGGTGCAGCTGTCGGAGTCCGGCTGAACTTTGACTTGAGGTCTGGTGGGGGTCGGAGCTGGGAGAGATGGTCTTTGTGCACAGGGTTTTCAAAGGCTTCCAGATCACTCTCCTCCAAACAGGCCGATTCGAAGCTGTGTTAGATGTTTTCATTCATTCTAGCGTTTTACTCACACATTACAGATGTAGCTTTAGCTGCTAGTTGCATGTCATAGATTGCATATTATCGCAGACTCCCTAGTTGAAAATACTAAATCTCAAGTACATCTCTTGGCTTTACTAAGCAGCTGACTTGCAGAGTTTTTATTTGCAGTTTTGGATTTTCCCAGTCTGAATTTAGTAGTACTGGAATACACAGTGCAAATACTTCTTCCAGCACTGTTAAAATGGAAATGTTATACTGTAGGTCCAAGTTCTCTCTCTTCCACCTCCCTTTCTCTTTCTCCAAAAAATTGCAAAGATTAAAGAAAAGAAAATAGCAAAAAATAATTAGTCGTGACCACACAACTCCCGGTAAAATGACCAAATCAGATTTTTAAAGATATATTGAAGATTTAGAGGAGTTAAAACATTTTTCCTCCACGATTTATCTGTTTTGCTTTGATTTCATTTTGTTTACATTTCACTTCTATCCAAAGTGACTTATTGGAGCTTCACTGCAACAGAAGTGCCAGAAAGTAGAGCTCTGCATTCTGCAGACTATAAAGGATGAGTGCACTAGTGCAAGTGCTATGTATAAGCAATAGAAGGTAGAATATGGGCTCTGCTTGGAAAGTTCCCTGATTTTGCACGATATAAAGACAGAGCAGTATATAACACGTTTACCTCCCAGAAAACAGCAAACAGATCGTAGCACAAAACAGGTACCGGAGTTAAATAGTGTGAAGTGGAGCAGCTCGCAGGGCCACAGGCGGCTGAGCAGGGTTCATGACAGTGAGGTGGAGCGGGTCACGGGGAGGTCAGCGGCTCTCGCCTGGTGGTCTGCAGATGCCGAGAGTGACAGTTAAGACCGGGGATCTCAGAGGCCGAGGTTATCGCGGCCGCCATCGCCCGCTGCCCAGGTTGTGGTGACATGTTATGGCTATGGCTGACAGCAACTTAAAGAGCCAGTTACATCAGATGAAAGAGCTGCAGCCATGCATGTAAGGAGCTGCAACACATGAGCCAAATTAAATCTCCGCTCCGGTTTGTTTTCCGCCTGAGAGCCTCCGCGTTGTTTCTCTACGCATTAGCAGAGGTTACCAAAAAATTATATGGTTTGCAGGAGCCGAATGATCTGATCACTGAACCTGTGTGTGTGTGTGTGTGTGTGTGTGTGTGTGTGTGTGTGTGTGAGATGTCCGGAGCTGAAGACTGAAGGAATGAAGGGACGTGCCTGCGGAGGCTTCGTTTCAGGCCTTTCTCATTCAAAATCCTGGCGCACACACATGCAAATGCGCACATACACATCAGCTGAAGCAAATCCGGGAGGTTGGTCCCCCAGTTTTTAGAAATCCCTTTTTTTTAAGGTTTGCTCCACCAGTAAGAATGACTCACCGGCCTCACAATGGGACACAGTGACTGCCCGTCCTCGGCATAGCTGTGATAGCGGGAGAATGCCACTGTGGGGATTGGGGATGGAGGGATGGAGGAGGGAGGGGAGGTGGGTTTAGTCGCTTTATATTCTTTCCACGCCAAGGTCCTAACCCCCTGTGTCGGCCCCCTCGCCCCCTCACCTCCTGTCTCCTCTAATGTGGCTTTATTGACTGTGACACACTGAGCATGGAGACGATGACCAAACAATTAAAAGCGCCCCCAAAGGAAGGGCCATTAGAGTCACAGGCCGTTCCACAGGCTTTGTGCGCCTGAGCGTGTGTGTGTGTGTGTGTGTACGCTCCCAAAATGTGACAACACACAAGCAGCAATGGACGGGTGAGGCGGGTGAGATTCCTCTCTCCTTACACCATCCACCACCACCCCCTCCCCTCCTGATCAGTCCATGAATATGAATCAGACTTTTCCCCCCTCCACGCTTCCTAATCCACAACAACGCCACCGGAGACTGCGGACGCCGCAGACGCGTCTCCCCGCTTTGGTTAAATTATCAGGGGAGACGAGGAGATCGGGAGGATCGGATGATCACACGCCTCTATTGTTAGGCGGTAACTGTAACTCAACCCTGAACTCTTTAAGCCGCCCATTTCACACTGTTCCCGTCTCGGGATCGCTTCCCCGACACGTTCTGATGCGCGCTCTAAGCCTCGGCAAACTGGGTTATCGTGGAAAATCGAGCTCCATAAACTTCTGGCAAACGTCTCGGAGATCAGATGGATTATGATGAATGGTACGCGCCCAGCTGCGGAGATAGATCCCTAATGAAGTGAGGGAGGAAACAATAACAAGTCTAGAGAGAGAGACACACACACACACACGCATAGATACGTCTAAACGCTGGCCTCTCTGCCTCGATTTCACCCTGGTTCTGCTCCGCGCTGAAGGTAAATGTGAGGCGAAGCCCCGTAATGACGCTGCTAATGGCCTGCGCGACCTCTGACCCCGTGTCTCTGTTAGGGTCTTCGCAAGGCCACAGGCCAGCCACATAATCGCTTCCATGAACCACTCACAGCCCTTCTCAAAATGTGACTTTTTCGCCCCCGCCGGAGAGTTAAAAGTTAATTTCGTGAAAGGCGGCTAATGCTCGCCTGTCACTTGTCGTCAGGTCTGATTACGTTCGTGAGCTGTTGTTTGTCCTCCTTTATTAGTTTACGCCGCGATGAAATGATCTGCGTTTCATTACGACCTCCTGGAAACAATCCTGTCGACAATTCAGACACGGCTCGCACACCCCGGCAGACGGACGCGCACACACACCGAGTCGCTATTGTAAGGGCTAAAAGTTAAAGAGGGGAATAGAATAATGTTATAATACTGGATGGTTTCGCTCTTGATGTATCCTGTGGTTGGAAAACACAGAAAACTCCAACATAGACTGTAAAACGTTCATCTGGCTGCAATATGTCTGACTGTCTTACCTATTATTAGGCTGTTTTTTTTCATTAGACGCCATCTGTCCAATGAATTCTTAAACCGACATCTTTCTATCCAAATATACCGGCAGTAAATTTCATCTGTGTTAAACTTTTACCAGACCCCCCCACTGAGACTATTTCATTACGGTCAGAGATGACATCAGGCCAAAACAACTGGCTCTCTTATCTGAGTTAGGAACGGCATCAATTGGATTTGCTGCCTTTAAAGAAAATTGGAAGAACATGAGCCCCAAACGGAGTCGGCCTTTGAAAGGCATGTGCGCTGTAACAGGTATGAAGAATTCGGTTTTCCTGTGCGCATGTTTTTGTTCACAGAGGAAATCATTAACTTATGAAAACAATCCCACTCCTCAGTTCTTCGGCCCGACATTCACAGGTGAACCACAAATATAAAGTTTGAGCTCAGCGGGAGATGATTTTTGTTTCCACCACACAACGATTTCTCAGATGTTTGATGTCTTCATGCCGAAACGTCTGCGTGACACATTAGATTAAACACATTACGTCTGCAGGACGTTTGATGTCTACAGTCTTGAATCCTCTCGTGTCTGTAAACCTGCTTTTATCAATATGTTATATCGATGATGGATCAATTGAATCATAATAATCACAGATATCAACACATTTTTGTTGGCTGACAAGAAACTAGCCAAAGCTTGATCAAATTATGAAGCTAATAGCTAAAACTAGCATGAAGATACTGAAATTCTAATGACCTAACAACTGCTAACAACCATTTTTTCTTACTTAGTAGATATACAAATAAGTTACATAATTAAGGGAACTTTGGCTTGTTTTCTTATTTGTATGAGAAATAACTCACAGGTGCTAATACAGTCACTGCCAAGAAAAACTACTACGTATGAATAAGGATAATCTGGCTGTCGACCAGTAGAGGGAGCTCTAAAATCGCATTTGTACGACAAATGACAAAATAAACAATTTGCTCAGATGTGGACCTGAGTCTATTTAAAAGTCTAACTGCAAGCTGGAGACATGCAGGAAGAGGAAAGACGACATACCAGTGAAAACGCTTGTTATAGTGGTGGTAATGGTCTGGATAAGGTGTGAATGAATGTTAATATCACCAAGCCTTTTGTGCAAATTAGAAATATTATCCAACGAGTTTTTTTTAATAGAATAATGTTTATAGCATCCTTCTGCTGCCCCCAGGTGGCCAAAAAATAAGGTTTGTACTGGTGTTGTTACCAGGATGTCATCTTTGGTGTGTGTGTGTGTGGGGGGGGGGGGGGGGGGGGTCTGGATTCACTGGGTGGAGAACAACAAAGACATTTGCTGGAAAATATGTCTGTTGCTGCACATGCTTTTAAAAAGGTGGTAGCTTAGAAAATGTCCAAAGTTACAGACGCAATGTCAACACTGATATGAAACACATGAGAAAAAGAGAAAATAACACAAAAAGACCAAATTCAACTGGGTCTGACTAATGGCAATGAGCAGGGTCCATATCTGTCATCCATAACGAGTATGAAGAACCGGATTAAGAATCATAAAAAAGGAAACATGCATACACCCACCAATAGGCAACAATGAATGTTACAGAGAACTATGAACAGTCAATAAAGGGTTTTTTTTTAGCGTTTTCACTGGATGGGCGAAGGATTCCAGGTTATTTATCTCCTTTGTGGAAAACTGAAGAGATCAACAAGTGCCTGATCACAGCATCAGTGTGTCCTTCAGAAGGTGTTTGAGTCACGTGTCCCTTCATTAATGATTAAACTAATTCACACATTCACACTCCTGTGGAGTTAGTTACCCACTACTGCCACCTGCTGGAGGTGGGTGCAGCCCTCCACCGGGTCTCCACACATTCACAGCCACCTGCAGAGGTGATCGGATAAAAGCAGTGTGACCTTCTTGGGTTTCAAGCGCTGGGACCACGGTCGGCTCTAAACAAGAAATAGAATCCCTGAAAACGCTGCAGAAACTGCTGAAACTCAGCTGACGTGAAAGCAAAACTCCCAATTACATCCTTGCCGCGGCGCTCAGGAGGGCCGTTACTGCATCGTCCAAACATGATCTCAGAGCACTTGTGTGAGTGCGAGCGCGGGTTTAGCCAAAAAATCCGAGAGCAGACGGACAATAAAAGAGCAAATGTGAGCCACACGAACACAGGAGCTGCTAACTGTGATGAGGTCAGGCCTCTCCGGACCGGCTCCTATTCCCAGTGTCGTTAAAATGAAAAACTTCTTCTTCTTCTTCTTCTTCTTCTGCTTTGCTTGGTTCTCATAAATAAGGCATATATGATCCAGAGATCACATTTCTTCTTGGGCGTCAAAAGTTGGGAACCGCAATCTCCACAGTTCCAGAATAAAACGAGGTGTGTTGTAAAGCAGCGTCTCAAAGTGACACTTTGAAAGCATCTTTTTGAGGCCAAAACACGTTAAACAAAAACCCTTAAGATTCATAAACCAGCTGTTAAATAATTAAAGAGGGCAGTTTGTTTAATCTAACAGTTAGTTGTGGCTCAGTATTCAATTTTAGCAGCACCAGAGCTAGAAATAGAGCCTGGACAGGTTACCAGTCTATCGCAGGACACACACAGATCTCACACTCAGATCTATGGGTAATAGAGTGTCTACAATCAGCCTAAACATGTGTGTTATTGGACTGTGGGAGAAAACTGGAGAAAAAAATTTCAGGCAAACTCCACAAATAAAGGCCCAAGGGGACCTTCTTGCTATGAGATAACAGCTCTATTCACTAATGAACCCCTAAGTAAAGTTATTAGTATGAATAAGGGATTGAAGTCAACAATATGTACACTGTATGCACATACTGTCTTGTATATGCAAAACTTAGATGAGAAAGATGCTTTATGCAGAGTGATAACAGATAGTCTCAGCTGGTGGCTAATGCCTATTGAGACAGCGCCCCCCTCTGGATTGTCACAGAGAAACCATCCAAGACCTTCAAATCCTTGCAGGTCACACATGCACGCATACACACACACACATGCACGCATACACACACACACACACATATATAATGTGTTGTCGTGCATGTGAAACATATGATGTCATTTGCGAGAAGCATTAGTGCATTGCAACAGGTGCACATCTGTGCCCGGTGCACAACAGCGCTCCGAGCATGAGAAAAACTACCCGCGCTCTTCAGCGAGATGGCTGCAGCTATCATAATAAATCCAGTGTTTCAGTGGAAGTTGCTGTTCGCACCTTTTTCCCCTCCCTGGTTATAAAGAAGATTAATTCCGCTCGGTATAATTTGGAACATCTGCTTAGTGCTAAAGAGGATGTGGATCCTGTCATAACATTCCCCAGACCGACAGCGTGTCATTCACTAATCAGATGACTCCGCGCGCATCCTCTGGGATTTGAGGAAGTTTCCAGCCTCCTCTGCTCACACCCAGATCCTTGCATAAGCTCGGAAGAATCCGACTGAACAGGATCCGAAAGGAGACAAATGGGCCACAACAAGGTCTTGTGTGAATTCTGTCTGGATGAGGCAGACAAACACCAGAGACGCCGTTTCAGGCAGACAGACAGCAACATCCTGGACTCCCGAGGTCCGAGAGGGAATCTGCACCTGCTCCCAGTAGTCGTTTAGGAGAAGAAGTGACTCATGTCTTTGCATGGGGTCGCTCAGAGTGATATTAAATATAAGAGAGACGGAGAGAGCGAAGGAGGGAGAGAGAGAAGGGGAATGCACTGAATCTTTAAAGAAGAAAGATGAATGTTTTGGGGCAAAGAATTTCTTTTTTTTTTTCCCAGTGAATATTGTGTTACAGGCAGCAGCTGGGGAGCTTAGCAGAAACATTTCGGCTAAGTTTATCTTAGCTTTAGTTTGTTTTATCTTAACTTAGAGTGGGTTATCTTAGCCTGGCTTGGGGTAGTTTATCTTAGCTGGGTTTGTTTGGTCTAAACTTAACTTGGCTTGGATTAGCTTAGCATAAAGTGAAGGTTCAAAGATAGAAAAATCCACGGCACCTGTGTCGTTTGCTAATTAACATTTGCTCCTTTATTTTCTTACCAGTTTTCAGACTATGGGAGGAAACTGGAGTATTTAATGTAAAACCTCACACAGAGCGTGCAAACTCTGCAGCTCAAACCCAATTCCTTCCTGTGACAATAGGCGCGTATCCATTACTCCTAGAAATGCGCAAAACCTACGCATCGCAATAAAAAGGATGGTAATGGAAACACATGCCTTTTCGAAAAACCTCTCATATATCGCTAAAACATTTTTACCAGATACTCAAAGTGTTTTATCAGACTGTTGTAGCTGGCACCATTAAGGAAAGATATGCCAACAAGCTGCTAATGAAAGGCTGTTGTTGGTCAGAAGCTCAACATCTGAGGAGGAGGAGGCTGAGGACAGAATCCACACTAAATCCCACAGGATCATGGACAAGACGACCCATCTCCTCCCATAAAGCACTGGATGAACTCAGGAGCTCATCCAGTAACAGATTCAGATTCACTCCCCTGCTGTTCAAGAGCACGCTAGAAGAAATCATTCATACCCGCTGCAACACAATCCCTACCTCTGACTACGCACTGTTCTCCACGAAGAGTACATTAAGTTACAACACACACTTTTAACCTTTTAAGTGTTTGCAAAACTGGAATCACCAGGCATGATATGGCGGTATGTATAGCTAGAGGAGATTGTTTATATGGAGAACTCTTTCTAAATCTGATTAAGATCTATATAAAAAACCATGAAACGAAGAACCTTTTTTACGTCCATCTTCCTCAAAGTGATTCTCATGGGATATGGGATGTTTGCTTAAATCCATCAATCGACCGTCCTGATTTACAGGTCAAACTTTTTTTGTCTGAATCTAAACCTGAGCACATTTTTAAACTGCTATTTGTGTTTTTTACAGGACTAAGGTCTTTGTATCAGTCCAAAAACATGTAGGATTAGGCCGAGTAGAGACTCTAAAGTGTGAGAGTGAACAGTAAGTGTGTGTGTGTGTCCTGTGATGGATTGGTGACCCGTCCAGGGTGTGTTTCCTGCCTCTTGCCCTATGTGTGCCGGGATAGGCTCTTTGCAGACCCACGCAACATAAAACGAGTCAAGAAAATGGATGGATGGACTTCCTGTTGAACTCACGCTGAGTCTGGGGATATCTTTAGCTTTAACAGCTAAGGCTGTTTCCTGTCTTTATGCTACACTAAGCTAAGCTAAGCTAAGTAGCTGCCGGTTACAGCCTTGTCATAAACAGAGTCTGGTATCCGTGTCCTCACAGCATCGTCCTCACTCTAACCTCGTCCGGAGCTGCCACACTGTGTTTACTGTATCACCTCTGCAGGGATGACAGCCAATCAGAAAGCAGCACACCTATGTAGCCCGTTTCTGTATTTTTTGTCCCGTCCGTTCTGAGGTTCCTGTCGACAGCGGTGGTGCCGGCAGCGAGTCGGTCAGACCCGAGCCCCTGTCAGCCCAACGTACACAGTGGAGAGTGGTGAAATCACTAGCACATGGGCCCTAAAACACACACACACACACACACACACACACACACACACTCGGCCTGTGTTTGGAAAAACTGGCATGCTCAGCGCAATGCTCCTGACCCCTGACGCTCCGAGACTATTCTTTAAAATAATAAAAACAAATCCACCTGAGAAATCTGAGACAGACCTGGAGATATTTAAATATTTAGAGGAGGAATCATACGTCTGTTATTTACATTTTGCCGTACGAGCTGCTAATGGCAGCTAGTCTCCAACACAATGAATGTGTGTGTGTGTGTGTGTGTGTGTGTGTGTGTGTGTGTGTGTGTGTGTGTGTGTGTGTGTGTGTGTGTAAAGTGATGGTGGGTGAGAGCATGTGTGAATGCTTACGTGTTACACAGAGAGCTCTTTGTATGTCTCCCCAAACCCGCGGAGGCAGCAGCCGTCAACGGGCTCCAACTTTATGTCAACGACTTTGTGACAATATTTATATAATGTTTGCATAAAAATTCTAAATATACAGGTGTATTTACCTGTAGGGAACTCTTTTCCGATGTCCTCTCTGAGTCCGGGCACTGTGGAGGCGGTGTTGGGACACATCAGGCCCAGTGATTTGTATGTGTTTGTTTAAGCCTCGGGTTTCAGACCCGAGCCGAGTTCGTGTCACTTTCATTAACACGTTGGTGCCGCCGGCCTTGTGACTGCGAGGGTCATCTCAAGTTACCCGACTTCTCTTTGTGCTCTCTAATTTTACGGGGCAAGAAAATATACGGCCGTACACAGGATATTTCTATGTGGAACAGCCTCACGTTCTCCAAATCGCTTCATATATCACGTCAGCTCGGAATTTCTGTCCTCTTTTCCGTTTCTCATTATCCAGAAAGCAATCTGACTGCACCTTCTGTATTTGGAAGCATTTCTGCTATAATCTCTCATCCCACTTGTGACGTGTGAAAATCTTTTAAAAAAATAAATAAAAGCTTCACTTTGAAACGCAAGATACGCAGTAAATAAATATATTATGACTGAGAACAAAGCAACAACAACAACAACAGAAACTGGAGAGGCCCTGACTCTTCGGAGGTCTCTGAGCTGCTATTAACCAGGTTGCGGGAGATTTACGAGCACTTCACAGCTCACTATATTAAACCTTTGCCGCTGCCAATTTGCAGGGGTGTTGCAGGTGTCGGCTCGAGACGGCTCGAGCTGGTCAATGGCCTCATTATGAACCCAACACGTACAGAGAAGTAAAAGCAAAATACGCAGAAAATTAACCTCTTGCCACAATGCGACTGAGGGTCGGAATAAACCATATAACCACTCAGCACATCGCAAAATGAATGCAACGTAAACAAACTACATATTTACCTCCTTAAGTGTGCACACTTTGCAGTAGCAGCACTGGGCTGGTTCTGCGTAAAAGCACAGAGAAGAACGTGTGGCGAGGTGGTTTTACTTGTTGTGAGGACTGGTTTTAACATTTTATTCTGCAGAATTCAACAAAAACGTGCCTTTCCAGTAGATCTGCAGCTACTGATAACTAACTCAAAGCAATCCAACCAGTCTAACATGTAGTGAAGTCGCCTCAAAAACTACAAGGTCCTGGGCTCAAATCCGGGTCAGGCTGAGGGCCTTTCTGCGTCGCATTTGCATGTTCTTCCAGTGTCTTTGTAGGTTTTCTCCAGACACTCAATTTCAGTACAAAAACATACACGTTTACATGGATTCAAGTCTCTAAATTGGCCCCAGGTGTGAGAGTGAATAGTGTGTGTGTGTCCTGTGATGGACTGGAGACCGGTCCAGGGTGTTTTTCCTGCTTTCATCCCCACAGATCTCTGTAACACCATAAAGGTATAAAGTGGGTTTAAGACAATGCATGCATCAAGCATTCTACCAATTATCCAACTAATATGGCAGATAAAGTATTTCTGCTCTCAATATGTGCCAGTGTTCCTCTGGCCGAGGTGGTATAGCATACGATTTATGTTTGAGCAGTTATTCCAACAGAAAATAAAAACATGAGAATATTAAAATAACAATGAAAGTCGACTGAAATGAAACATCGCTGCAGAGGAATTTTACAAAGACGAAGCAGAGGATCTCTCCAGGACCATGTGGTGCCGCTGTGAGAGGTGAAGGAATCACTAATGAGGAACATGGATGTCTGTGAGAGTGTGTCAGACAAAAAGAGGGTTTTTTGTGTCTATATATGTGTGTGCGTGTGTGTGTGTGTGTGTGTGTGTGTGTGTGTGTGTGCCACCTTCTATGGCAATTAATTCAACCATATGGTGTTGCTGGAGGAGAGGTCAGAGGTTCAAGTCTCAGCCATGATGAACGTCTGTGCAGAGCTTCATGTCGGTTCATCCGGTCGCTGCTGAGAAGTGATTGACGTCGCCGTCCCGGAGCTGCTGCCTCGAGAAACTCAGCTTAAACAAAAAAAAAAAAACAATGTTTGAAAAAATGTAAATACGGCATACGGAGAATCAAAGGCTGACGGGAAAGCGCCAGAAACATAAGTGCATGTGGGTTTTTCCGAGTGTATTTGAAGTCTAAAAACAGTGCCTGGGATCTGAGAAGAACGCAGCAAAGCGATGGCAAAACACGACCATGAAATATGAAATATGGAGCTGCGAGTTTGTGTGACTGTGTGTGTGTGTGTGTGTGTGTGTGTGTGTGTGTGTGTGTGGGGGGGGGGGGGGGGTAAAGAAAGGACTTCCTTGTTATTGTCCATCAGTCACAGCCAGGAAACCTTAGCCTCAAACGAAAGAGGACTCCTCAGTTTTCTAAGGCATCTCCAAGAGTTCCTCTACCACCCCCACTATACCCCCCCCAGTCTTAAAGCAAAATTCAGTAGCAAACTTCATTTCAGGCCTGGTAGGGTTAGTGTTCGGCACGGAGCTGACTAATCCAACCCGACAGTCAATCCTGGCCTCATTAGCCATCAGAAAGTCGGCGATTAAGCCTTATTACGCCGATTTCCTTTTGATGTCGTCGACCCTGAATTATGGATCTGTTCGCTTCAATTTAATCTCACAATAACCAGGTGGCAGCCTGAGACACCGCCGAGCACTTAGTGCCACGGCGCGTTACTCCCGAATCTCACACATGAACGCAACTCATTTCCATCTGTCACGACCGCTTTGGTGGCGGCCGCGTCAAGTCGTGTTTCACCGTGGCTGCGTCTCACATACCGACCCGGATCTGCTTTCCCATGATGGAGTTTAGACCGTTTCCCAAACCTACAAGGACATTTCTGAACCTAAGCCCCACGTGTTTGCATGTTCCATTCATTATTCCTGTGTCACACTGTCATCTCAGAATACGTCAAATACCGCAGCTTTGTTGTCCTTTTACCTTACTTTCTAACTATTGTTGAGCTCATATGTGCATATTATTTATTAAAGCTGCAAGAAATGATTCATTTTGAAGTTGAATAATTGTTGAATACGTGTTAATTGTTGGGTTATAAAATGACCCAAAAATGATGAAAATGGTTAAAGCCAAGAGGTCTTTAAATGTCTTTTTTTGTCTTAACATCAACAATATTCAAATTTCTGTCGCAGACACTAAAGAAACCAGAAACATTCACATTTAAGAAGCTGAGATTGAAGAAAAGGCTTCAATCGATCAAGACAGTAATTGATTAGCTTATTAATAGTCAATTAATCAGTTGTTGCAGCTCTAACTGTCTCTAATGTCTTTCTAATATGTGTCTATTGGCTTTGCTATCTCATCTTAACACTTGTGGGATGAGGGCAGGGACAATTTAGAGTCTCCAACCGACCTAAATGTACATGTCTTTGGACTGTGAGAAGAAACCGGAGCACCTGAAGAAAATCCACACACACATACAAGGACGAAATAAAAACTCCACTCTTACCTCTTTTGCCCCAAAACAGTTTCAGGGCAGGTGATGGGATGGTTGCTGATGGTGGTCATGGATGTATTATAAGACCTGGATAGGGCGCCACCCCCGGATAGGGCGCCACCCCAAAAAACATGGCGGACTTTTTGTTTTTCGTAGGCCAATAGCCCCGCCCCCAGCTTCAGACATAGCCCCGCCCCCAACCATCAGACGTTACTCCGGCAACAGTTTCTGACGTAGCTGGTTCTGGAAAATCCACCATGTAGTCAAAGTCCTAGCTTATTCAGCTAAGTTGTGTGTAATGTAGCAGCCTATGGATCAAAGTTATGATGCAAAACATCAGGTATAACTTTTTATTTGATTTTCGTGAATAGTTTATACTTGGTTCCCTGGCCTCTCACCTTCATAGATGGTCTATCCTGCTTGGATTCAAGGATACTGTGCTGCTTGTTCTGGGGTTGTTTTTGTCTAATAAATGTCTCTTCTCTCATCTGTATGTGTTGCTTGTTGTTATGAACTGGCACTTTAAATAAAATGTAATTATGTTAGATTGAAATTATCATATATTCAGAAAGCTTTACTGCTATTGTATGAATCACTCAGCAAGATCTGCAAATGGTTTCCTTTGTCTTTTTGTGACCTTAGTCTGCGTATTGGACATATTTATACTCTTAGATGTATGTTTATCTTAATGTTGTGTCTGCTGTATGGAAAAAAAGAATCTCTGAATGAACTGTGTGTGCATGTGTTTATGTATATGAGTGTGGGGGTGGATTCAGACCTTTTTCCACAATAAAAACACTTAATAAAAAGCCTCTGTGGTATCGAGGCCTGCAGCCGAACCCGTGTTTGATTTGTGAGTCAAAGGAGCAGAGATAATCACCGGGCCTCTGTCCTACAGGACTGTGTTTATGGGCCTGTGATGCGAGCCAGTGCAGCAGGCTAAACTGTTTTTAATTTGACCGACAAGGTTTTAGTTAGGCATTCGGGGGAGTCAAGGGGGGAGGAAAAGAGGAGGCAACGATGAATCAAACTGCAATGCATCGCCACAGGAGACTCGAGGTGCCTAAACGGAGTCGATTACCAGTAAAAAAAAAAAAAGACCGGCCGGCAGGGGTCCGAGGTGTTAAGGTCGGAGCGTCGGGCACTCAGAGAAATAAAAGTTAGGGATGGTGAAAGGCACGGAGAGGAATGGGAGGGGTGGGGTCTCCAGCAGTGCTCCAGCTGCTCAGCCCTGAGCAGGGAAGGTTTATTTGGATTTAGGTTTCCTTCATCTATCCATGCCAATTATCTGAAATGGGGTGTAATTGCTTTGTTGTGAATGGTTCTCTTCTTTTCTCCTCCTTTTTTGTTTGGGTGGCTCAAGGCTCCCTGACAGACAACAAAGACGTCTACTTTGTAGCCATTCTTCCTCCTGACAACGACTTTGCCATTTCTCCACAATCAGAACAAGACACCAGAGGGCAAAACAAATCTGGCTTTTCAACCTGGCAGCTCACAGGCTTAAATATCACTTTTCATTTGCGAGGAGTCCCGCGTGAGCCCGGATTGACCCCCTGCCCGAGAGCTGCCCAAAATGTAAAGCGACGTCTCAACACATAACAGACAGATAACAGCAGCGATGTTTAGCATTCCTCCGATTCCTCTCGTGTGGTGTAAGAGACGAGTCTGGGATTGGACACTTCCCTGCCGGTAACGAAGCACTTAACCGCCAGCGGAGCACAGACTGTGCAGCTGAGTGTGAAATCGAGCATCGCAGAAGAAGAAGATTACCCACTCAACTTTTCATGGCCGAGTAAATGTTTTAAAACGCGCTCAGGAGCAACATCTGCTACAATAATTAGATTAAACCCGCCCCATCCATCTTGACTGAGACATGGGAGGGGGGAGTGTGCAGTAGTGTCAGACGACAGGACCGAAGGCTGAAGGCTACGCGTCGACACGTCCGGCGTAGAGCTTCTGCTGGACGTGATCTCCTCTGACTGGAGCCTGGAGGCGGCCTTCATCTCCAATCATCGGACGCAGAAGTGGACGAACCAGGTGGTGCCAGAAACGCCACGGGGTCGGTGGGAGACCTGGATTTGATAGATCCTAAATTTGGATCGAATCATCCTGCAGTTCCGCGCGTTAACATCAAAGGCTAAAGGAAGATGTGTAATGTACTCACTGTTGTAAACATGTAAGACAGTTCTGAAATAATTGTATTACTGGCATTGAGTAACCTAGGAGGATATGTTGCAAATAAAATCTGTGGTGGAAACAAATGCTTTCTGGATAGTTTAGGATGAAACCAATGTAAACGTACTACATCAACACCAGCTGAGACGTTTACATGTAGTTCTGTGGCCTGGACTTGTTAAAGCAGATGAAAACAGTGTTACTGCTCTTGAGAAATTGCCCCCCCGTCCCCTTTGTTATTTCCATTTCAGCTCAATAAATCTGGAGCATCTTAGATTTTCACAAAAGCATGATAGCAAAACCTCCAATCAGCATCTTAAACTTACTAATTACCTTCAAAAACCGACTCAAGCCAACTGCCCCAAGAGATCCAAGAACAAGTACTTTACAGATGCTTAAATTCTAAAAATTAAAAGACCCTGTGCTGTTTTCTAAGCATTTCCTACTAAACCCTTCTACTCCACATTACTTTATGTTTTGTTACTAGTTCAGTTACTTCTCAGATTGCAGCCTCAAAACTCACATATTTCAAGTGTTTACATAACATTTTGTTAACGCTATTTCTCTCTCTTCGCCTTTACTGGGGTTTTAACAGCAGGATTTCTGCGTGTAGTGAAACGTTTTCCCAGTGCGGTATTAGTATTTTTTTGCATAAGTAAAGGGTGTGAATACTTCTCCCACCACTGGATCGTCTCGCGTTACCACGCAAACATCAAACTAGTATCCATCTTCTCATCTAACTCTGGCCACAAACAGGAACACACTGTCCCAAAATGTCACTCTGCTCCTTTAATATTGCACAATCTGCCCCGTCTGAAAATATTATTAATCACTCTCAGACGTACTGCAGGCCATATTGTGCGCCTCCGACCAAATAATATCATGTTCGCGCGTCACATTTTTCCTCTCTTGTGGTGAAAAGCGATATCACGCACTAACTCATGTGAGGCTGCATGCTCTATGCATTTATTCAGCCTTTTTTTCTTCTTCTTGCCTTTTATTAATGACGGATATTCCTCCTCTCAGCCACTGGAAACTGAATATTGGCCACTTGATGTGACAGAGCAGTAAAGTGTGATTTATGTTTCAAAGGTCTAATTGGCAGCATTTCCTGGGTCTCCAGGCTGCGCTAGTCAGATTTTTGACATATCTGAAAACCTTGGGAGATATATACTTGGCCTTAAACGGCGCTGGCTGGTCTCAGATAATTTATCTCTGTCTTGAGCTACCACTGAATAAAGAGCAGACCTGCTCCTGTGGCTAACTGAATTTCTCTTTGGAAATATCAATTTACGTAGTTCAGCAGAACAATGTCTTGATGGAATTTTTTTTTTTTTTTGCAGGGAAAAAGAAACAATAAAAGGGTCATAGATGCAGGCGGTTTAGAAAGAACTCATATAACTTTACACCCAACAATATTTTTCCTGCCATTTTATCATAAAATCCAAATATACAGTGCTGTAAAATGTTATGTACTGTAACTTGATATGGCAATCATTTCCTCAGGACATTTTCAATAAAGCAGAAATCGACTGGAGTTGGGTTTATTCAAGCTGTGGCTCTTTGGCTGGAAGTGCCATTGGGGTCTAAAACAGACTGAAATGTGAAATAACAGCCCCGAGCGAAACAGTGGACGCCGTCCCTGTGACGTTTCCTGAGGAGGAGGCGTCGTGAAGCGGATTTACAGAGTCCCAGCAGCCGCCAACTTCACCTGAATGCCCAGAAGGTCTGATCCAAAAAGGTGGAGGAGGGGAACACAGTGACTGGGGAGCCCTGTAACCTATATGCAATACCACACTATACCATATGGTACAATATGATACAAAATATTACAATATGTTACAATATGGTGATGATATGATATTATATGATATGATATGGCACAATACTACAAAATAAGATAAGTCACAATACAATAGGATACGGCACAATATGATACAGTTAGATATGATGCAGTACAATGTTATACAATAAGATAGGATATGATAACGTGATACGATAAGTCCCAAAAGGAACATTCCTGGTCCAAAAGGAACAGTCATAAGTAAAAACCTATAAAAATAATATAAATATACATGTTCAATATTAACATTATATTATATGGAGCAACACACTGTAGTGCTGTAGTGTTGGTGTTAATACAGGGGTCTATGGGGATTCACTCCTATCTGGCGCCCACATGACTTTTTGCTCTTTCTGCTCTCTCTCTCACTTTCTCAGGCACCAACAGGTTGTAACTTTCAGTCTTTTCAGCGCCTAATGCACAAACTAACAACATCCATCAAGTATCAGCCACACTTACTGTGATGTAGTGCTGAACGTTGACACGGGGAAAGAGAAAATAAATCCCGGGAAAAATAATCAAATAATCGGTCGCTGTATTTCAACCGCGTGTATTTGTTTTGAAATGACATCGAACGGCTTTACTGTGAATTAAAATTAAAGAGCTGTGATGTGTAAAGTAAAGAAACTACTCGCTGTTCTCTCTGTAAACGTCGAAGTCGCCAAAGTCGCGCTGCGAAATCAAATATTTGCGCTTTAAATAACGTAGCGACGTTAAAATGATTTAGAACCGCCATCGATGCTTTCTCTCGCTCCTAAACTGTGCAGGATTTATCGTTTTACGCCCTCGCTCATCATGAATGACAACTCCCACCTGAGTGACCTCCTGTAAACTGCGGCAGTGGCGCGGTTAGCCCTCGGGCTGAGATTTCTTTCTGGCCCTAATCTGAATTATTCACAGTTTCAGTCACTGCTGTGTA
Source organism: Karalla daura (assembly GCA_029224185.1). Lineage (NCBI taxonomy): Eukaryota > Metazoa > Chordata > Actinopteri > Chaetodontiformes > Leiognathidae > Karalla > Karalla daura. Next base: position 20,249,714 of record CM055194.1, read on the forward strand.
ATGCAAACACACGGTGCACGTCGGCTTCGTAAATCTTGGCGCGGCGTCCGCTGCGGGGGGAATTATCTTTACACGCCGGGAAAACAAGCAAAGCCATTTAGCTGTCGCGGCAATATTGATTTGATTTGCTTCCTAAAAGGGGGGAATTTATAGATGCACGCTGTCGCCTCTGGAGAGTGATCCCGGTTGCCCCTCAGGAGAAGCGGATCCTGTCTGAGAGAGGCGTGAAGAATGGGGTCCAGATCCAGCAGGGGTGGGGGCGGGGGGCCCCTGCGTGAGTGTCTAACATGTTATTAAAGCAGAGAAAGTTGTTACAGGCCCTGTTTCTCTTGAAGGGAACCCAACGCTTCTCCTGGTCTGTGGTCGAAGGGAGAAAACGTATAACGATCAGACAGCTGACGACACGAAACCCAGACCTCCAACCCCGTCTGCGCTTCCTCCTCCTGCTTTCCTTCATCACGGCTGCTGCTTCACACAGGCCTCTACTTTTTTTTTTTTTTTTTCCACTGACACGGTTCCAGTGCTGTTTCCAGGCTGGTGCTTCATTTGGAACCATTTCTTCTGTTTCCCCTGCCAAAGAACTGGCTCCGGCCCCAAAAAACGTCAGTGTGTTCACATGCACGGATAAGTAGCTGAGTGGAGCCGTAGCTCATAGCTCAGTTCTGGTGTCTCCTTGTAATTCTGTCCTTGTCCCAATTTACTTGCAATAGGGAAAATCACATACTCCATAAGTGGACATGTCACCTCCTCAACACTAGGTGGCGATATGCGTCATGCATACACCCCTTTCCAGTTCCTCTCCTAGCCATGTATTTTAAAATATTCAACGCCTTCGTCTAATTTAATGTGAATCGTCTCCGCATCTTTCCAGAAATTCTTGGACATTCTTGGGAGGTGTTTGCCTCGTTGCTGTTCTAGTTGTTCTGTCGTCACTGCCTTCCTTCTACAATATTTCTCTGGCTTTCTTGGAAGTTTTTGTTTTACGGTCATATGCCAGTTTGAGGGTTGTGGAACATGCATGCATGCGTTGTTTCAGCCAGATCATGACGTATACATGCAGAAAAAATGCATTATCTTGCTGGTTCAGTTGGATTCGAGAAGCATTTGTTATTTTTTATTAAATTCGTTTTTTTTTTTGTTTGTTTGTTTTTGGCTGACTCATTCCAGAGTAGCCCTGCGTCTTTGCTGGACCAGGAGCTATCTCAGACGGTGGGGGCAGGGCTATTAAGACCAACTAAAACAACAAGGCTGCTTCTTTTTTCTTCTTGCTTGGAGAAAAGGAAGCTTGAAGAGAGGAGAAGCAACCAGAGAAGAAGCGACACCTAAAGAAGTTCAATAAAACTCTGGGGACAAAAAAAGGACGGCGGTCAAATCAGCAACAGGCTGCTGAGGAGAAGTCCTGGAAAAGCCCGGCAGCAATTTTATTGACGTATGAAGTGACGTTATGATGGGGCTCTCCAGCAGTGGGAAAGCAACTGGTTCTCATCTGACCTTGCTCTGAACCAGCACCACCGCTAGCCTGGAACAAGCACTGGAACTGTTTAGGTGGAAATGTGGTAACGGTGGTGGAAGAGACACTCAAACTGTGTGCTTCAATAAAAGTGCAAAGTACTCCTGAGCAAAATGTCCTGAATCAAATTCACCACCTTATAGACAGTATAAGGTGTAAATACTTGCATTTAAATTCACTGAAATACTTTTGCTTATCTTTCCAACTTCTTATACTTTCCACATATTGTTATAAAAAAATAAGAATTAAGTCCATATTCCATATCATGGTTGCATCATATGAACATTTCTATTATATGCTTAGAAGATTCTAGAAGTTTAAAAGCACATTTCTTGCATCTTCAAAAATACTACACATTCAATGATGTAGAGGAACTGAGAAGTGAATAGAAAAATGTGACTGATGGGATAACGGGATGCCGTAAGCATCATGGGTATGAACTCAGAACAGATTACTTCTTTCACATTTTTGTGCAATTAATAAAAAACAACTAAAGTGACAGGAAAAGATATGAAGAGAGAGCGAGCGTGAGAATGTGGATGTATGTCTACAGGTTTATCAGTGAGTGTTAAGAAATGTTCCAATGGACTATGACGTTACAGTCTATCTATACCTCTTCTTTCCCAACTCATGGTCCAGAACTTCTCCTCAATATACATAGCTGCCACTTTAATATTCAGTCTCTCTATCTCTCTTTTCTATGTTATGTCTGTTCTTTTAGTCTGATCCACGTGGCTGATCTTATGTCTGTATGTTTAGCTATATATAGCTGCAGTTGTTCCTACCCCTGTACCTTCACCTCTCCTGCTCCTCCACCTCAGGGAGAAACCTCAAATCTCGTACCAGACCCTGCGTCTGTGTTTGCACCTGGTTCACCAGGTTTACCCTGTAACAGCTCATCAGATTTTCTCTCTGTACGCTCTTACGCAACATCGCAAACACAACTGAAAGACACACAGGAAAGTCAAACAAGCGGCGAGATATAAAGTATAAAAGGCTGAGAAATATGTTTTTCAGATACATATTTTCGGTCTGTAGGAGATGTAGCGGGAAAAGGAGGAGATGTGGAAAAAGCCAAATCATAAAGCGTCCAAAATCTTAATGAGCGTGAATGTGCAGAATGTGAGCGACGTGTCAGCCGTGACAGATGATGTGACAGATAATGTGTCCAACGTGTTTCTTTTTTCATTGATGTAGCAATTTTCCATCTGCAATCACACGATACTTTCCCTCTTGAATCAGGTCCATTATTCTTCTGATCTTATCAGTTATGAAAGGTGGAGAAAAGCAGCTGGATACAGTCAGAGCTTTGAGGCATTCGCAGATATCTAAAAATAAAACGCACAAACAACGTCTCGCACGAATATTTCTGATTATACCTGGTGTGTGCTCGTTACACACATCACATGTGTGTCCACACACATATCCAAGGCTTGATTTGTCTCTCACACGTGTGATGTGATGTTCTTTTCCACTCGTAGGAACGTTTCACCTCCTGGCAGAACAACTGATGCATGTGTGGAACAGGAAGTTTTTTCCCAGACACAGTCTGGGACACGAGGAAGGCCGATAACAAGGCTCAACAGGTGCAACATAATCAGAGCTCGGCCAGAGGAGGTATAAAAGAAAAACAGGTCTGTGTGTGTGTGGGTGTGTGTGTGTTTATCGACTGACGCCATGATGCAAATAGCCATCGTCCTGCTGCTGCAGGTGGCATATGGTGAGTAGAGCATCAGTTACAGAGAAGTGAGATGAAGAGATGAGCTAATTCCAAGTGACACCTGTGCCGTCCTACATTGCATGTGCAGTTTTCGGATGTGGATCTCCTGCCGTGAGGCCTGACACCAGCAGGGTGGTGAATGGACAGGATGCTCGGCCCCACAGCTGGCCGTGGCAGGTACCGCAAACCTCAGGGGACCAAAAACTGAAACAGGGTTGTGAAACAATACAGAACTGAACCAAAAATTACTCTATTTCTATCTGAACTTGACACACTGTAATTTCGTGGATAGTGCAAGTACAATACAGCAAGAGGGTAACCTGTTTTAATCCCAGTTGAATCAAGAGCATTTCTGTGGAAAGTTTCAACTTCAACTTCAACTTTATTTGTTTTAAGTGCCATATCATAACAGCTGTTATCTCAGAGCACTTTACAAAGAGAGCAACAATGTGTACACATGTGTACAGTTTGAATGTTCTCCCTATGACTATGTGTGTAGCCAGTGAAAAAACATGCATGTTTTAAATCACCTGAGTGAGAGAGTGAGTGAGTGAGTGGTATGAGGTGTGAATGAGAGAGTGAATGGTGTATGTGTGTGAGTGTGTGTTAATGGACTGGGCACCTGTCCAAGCTGTAGTCCCTGCTTTCACCATACCTGAGAGATACCTGGAGATAGGTGACAACAGACTCCTGTGACCCTCTAAGATATAGATAGATGATAGAGATGGTGGCAGAGCCATTCTCCTTCCAGAATGTTTTGATTTTACCAAAAATCCTCCATATGGTTAACAAAACTATATCATGTGAACAGCATTTGTTTAAGAGCTTCTTTGCTGATACATTGCATTGTGCTCAAGCTTCTAGAGTCCTGAGGTTGAAATAAAAACAACATTACTCTGGATTATTATTCTGGATTGCATTGATGGTTATCGATATTTTGAAGCAAAATAGATTGGCCTTGGACTTGCAGTAAAATTCCTCTTCCTGTCATTCTGATTCAAATTCCAATTTAACATCCTGTCAGTTTGGTGCAAGACAAGCAATATAATTTAACCAGAATAACCACAGCACAGAGAGAGGGCTAATTCTAAAATTATGTATTATGCACGGGCCTGAGGGCGAAGCCGTCACATCAGATTTATTAGACACTCGATGATTTCTCTCCCTCAGATCTCGCTGCAGGTGAAGCATGGCAGCCGCTACCACCACACCTGTGGGGGGACGCTGATCGCCCCACGTTGGGTGCTGACCGCCGGACACTGCATCTGGTGACTCACAATGAGAGGATTGGATGGACTTACTGTGCTCTATCCACAGACATGTGGAGATGTTCAGCGAGACCCGAGGTGACGGAGGCTCTGCTTTCTTTCAGGCCGGGCGATATTTACCGGGTGGTGCTGGGGGAGCACGACCTGAGCCTGCACGAAGGAACCGAACAGATCAGAGACATCCTGCGTATCGTCTCCCACCCTGACTGGGACATCAACTTTGTTGCCCGTGGGTGAGTTTATTTTGACTTTCAACAGACTACTTTGTATTCCAAATATTCCATTTATTTTATCCCACAGTTATCAAATTACAAAAAACAGCAGAGAAAGCATCAGAAGAAAGATTCAGAACAAAATTTGGTAAAAATGAGAAGAGTGGTAGCAACAATTAATCATTTCATCCAACGTTCCTGTCAAAATAACTTTTTTGTGCGCGTTACATATGTGTGCAAAGTTTCACATTTTAAGGTGCAACAGGCTTCAGGGGCTGGTCTGTAGATGGCGCTCCTGACCCATTTTGGCAACCCAAAAGACAACTCAACAGAAGAAAAGACAAAAATAATCATATTCTTGCAACTTGCGTGCCCCTAAAAGTAATAATAAACATAATAATATAACATTAATAATGATAAATAGTCAAGACAGGTAGAGTTATAATAATCATAGAAACGACATAATGTTAGAGCTGTTCAAAGAGACCAAAAAGATGACCTGAAAGCACACAAAGCATAAGCAATCTGAATAAATGGAAGAAATCTCTCAGTCAGTGGGAATCTCACCTGAACAACTCTCTCCCAGCAATGATCTGGCTTTGCTGAAACTGGATAAGAGCCCCATCATGACTGACAGCGTGGCCGTGGCCTGTCTTCCTGAGGCCGGCGAGATCCTCGCCCACGGGACTCCATGTTACCTCTCTGGCTGGGGAAACCTTTACAGTAAGATCACCAAGACGTCACAGGTCCTTTCTTTCTCATCCTTGAAGGTGGTCATTACTTTCATGGCTTCAAAAGTTTCTTGTATTTTTACTGGTATTTCACTGATTTTTTTGATCAGTTGTAATGAAAATTCTATCTTGGTTTTACTTCTATTCATTTACTTCTACTTACTACTTTTATTTCAAGGCTCAAAGTATCAGATTTGTATTGACATCTGTGATACCAGCCCAGGTATCACTTAAAACTGAGCAATGCAAGATGATGTAATGATATATAATGATATCATGATGATATAAAGCAATGCAATAATGATATATATTCCATCGCATCGGAAAGTGAAAATACAGAGACCAGAAACTCTGACTGCTAATGTCGACATCATCATATTACAATACAATACACACGGTGCAATGGTTGCAGCACTGCTCTCTGTGGGTTGTTTAGCCATCTCCACTTCTTTTGCAGCCCACGGGCCGATACCTGACCGCCTGCAGCAGGCGATGCTGCCCGTCGTGGAGCACAGCGTCTGCAGCCGCAGCGACTGGTGGGGCGGCAACGTGAAGACCACCATGGTCTGCGCCGGTGGAGACATCGTGTCCGGATGCAACGTGAGTAAAGCCAGGCCAGGAGACTACGACTAAACAATTGGCAGCACAACCTTTGGACTTAGCTTAGCATATAGAGCTAATATTACCTCTGTTCCTGCATACGTTTCCACACATATTAATTCCCCAAACCCAAGACTGTTTGTGTAAGCTGCTAGCCTAGCCAAATTTAGCCAAGTCTAGCAAGTACAACACAGATTTATTGTAAGAGATAGAGTTCAAGTTACCACACATCTTCTAATATCTATTTCCCATTCATAGTTCTTCCTTACATATAAGTCCACATCGTCCGCATCATATTCGTTTTTAAAAACAGCATGGTTTCCAGAAATATTTGCTTCTACATGGATATACTGAAATGAATGCTGTAGTACATATGCCAGGCCTGGGTGTGGCGCTCTGACACCACCACTTTACAACACTCAAAGCAAAAAAAAGAAGCATAGACCATATTATCGTGTACATTTTGGTTTACGTATTGCGTTTGGCTATGGTTGCCAGGGTTACCTGGCATTAATTGCTAGGGGTTACCTAGCAACCACAGGGTTGCGAGGGGACAGGGGCGGGGCTATGACGTCATCGTCTCACAAAAGATCTTTCTTGGGTCTTCACTTGAATGTATTGGGGCAGTATTTCCCACTCTAGGACCTGGTCTGAAAAATACCGTGTCCTCCTCCCAAAAGACGATGTCTCCATGTGGACCAAACACCAAAATAATAACAATAATAAACTTTATTTATAGAGCAATTATCACATGAAAGTACAAACAGAGTGCTTAACAGCTTACTTTGGGGTACACATGGGGTACAAAAGATAAAAACAAATGTACACAGATTCACCTATATCCGTATCCTTGTCTTTCTCAGGGAGACTCTGGGGGTCCTCTGAACTGCATGGCTAAGGACGGCAGGTGGGTGGTCCAGGGCGTCACCAGCTTTGTTTCCTCCAGCACCTGTAATGAAGTTAAGAAGCCAACTGTCTTCACCCGCACCTCCGCCTTCACCGACTGGCTCCAAGAGGTGAGTCTGTGACATCACAGCCCATGCACCTGCAGACGCTAAATAAAACGTGACGTCGTGTGTCAACGAGTTGTGTTTATTCTGCAGGTCATGATGCGATACTGAGGACCAGTTAATCCGACTCCAAAACAATAATAAGGTCACAAATCCCTGTCATTTTCTCTGTCATCTCCTGTTTCAACATGGTGTCATGTGTTGTTTATTTTGCATTGACTTTTCTCTCTTGTTCCATTGTTGCAGGATTGTGAGCCGACCTGATCCTCTCCTCTCTGTCAAGCCGCACACGATCAATAAAACTGAGCTCAGCTCATTTGAATCAATGCTAAAACGAACAGTAGTTTCTTGGAGCAATGGAAACTAAGGACTGGCCCCAGATAATGGATTAATGATTAAAATGTCTGCCTTTTTGGAACAACATAGTGAGGTGGTGGATAACGCTGCAGAGCTAGACGGTCCCCGGTTTGAATCCTGATGAGACAGAGGGATTTCTGTGTGGAGTTTCCCATGACTGTGTATTGGTTTTCTCCAGGTACTCAGTCCAAAAACATGCATGTTAAGGTTCACTCTAATGTGCTCCAAGATATGAATGCTAAAGGGAACGGGGTGTCATGTGACAAACGAGTGTTTACAGGTGTTTTTTTTTTGTCCAGCAGACATGTTGGATCGATAAATGGATTCAAAGATGAGAACAATAACATCATAACAAAAATTTCACTGTTCTTTAAGTCTTTGGAGAAGATGTAGGTAGACTAGTCTAGGGTGGTCCGATTTCGGGAATCCTTTATAAATTTATGAATATCACAATAAAAGGAGGTTTCTATACTCTTCTTCTACATCAAAGCACCTCAAATGCTTCTCTTTTCAGTCACCTGTCTACATCTTAAACATCTTCAGAGACCAGTCTATGTTGTGAATTTTGAATAAACTGCAGTTTAATACAAAACGTATAGAGCATCAAAAAAAAAAAGTATTTAGCATCTCTATGAATGTGCAGCATGGTTCATAGTTTATGTCTGATAAGAGGAGTGAGCGTCTCCCTGTCTGTGTTGTGAGTGAGTATGTATATGTTTGTCTCAGTGTGTGTGTGTGTGTGTGTGTGTGTGTGTACGATCGATGGATCAGTGTTTCCTATCAATCACAGCCAAGGTCAGCCGGGTGTCGGCGCTGCTGCTCTGTCTGCCTGCTCCACCCGGGGCGGGCGGAGGTCGAGCTCCACTCGAGACAAACTGCAGCAGGGAGCCGGCGTGATGCACGTCTTCAGCCACTCCTGGCAAATTTACAACCGCTGGCAGATAACAGAGCATTTTTAGTGCCACAGAACGCGATAATGGAGACAACAAGACAGCCATGGCGGTCATCAATGCACAGCATAGAAATACTGCATAAAACATAGGAATACTGCAGCAGTAAACTTACACGTAAAAGTGAATCATTATTGGTATTCCAATGTGCTTGAAAGTACCTCATAAGCAGGAGAAATGTTATGCAGACAGATTTGTTAAAGAGTCATATATTTTACGATAATGGGCTAAAATTATCAATACAATGCGAATGAATGGAATCTTTCAGCTGAAAACTGTGGTCCTTGTTTCAATTATCTCGTAGACAGTAGTGGAATAAACTCCTGGGGATCAATACAAGACTATTACAGTGTCTTCTGAACCAAATGTTCCTGTTAAAACAATAAGAATTTATTCTGTTTATTAATATTGTCCTATAGTATGTCACTAAATATGCTTTGTGGTCACTCCCTACAAAGTCTTTCGTCCTTCATGCTTCTACACACTACACACACTACAGTATCTTGACACACACACAGACACATGCACACATGTAAACACACAGTGCAATGACCCTGATCAATCACCATCAATTCATTTGCTTCTTCTTTCTATATTCAACGTTGTTTATTGTGTAAACTGTTGGAGAAAAAGGGTCGATGAGTGAAGTTCTTGCTTCTAATCCTCTGGTGTGTGTTTGTGGCCACCTGCTGGTCAGAGTATGAAGATGCTCAGCGCTGACTGCAGCGCATCAGCGCCTCCTAGTGGAAGGAGGGCAGACAGCAAACCATGCAAACAGTTCTTTTAGGAATATAATGATATCAAGGAAAATACCATAACAAATTTACTTTTTATTCATGGATTTTTTTATTAGTTATCATTTATTTAGCTTTAGCTTTATTTAGCTTTATTTTTTTTCTTATTTTCTTATAAAAATCAGATTTTTGTGCTTGGGGTGTGTCAGGCTACATAGGTTTGATCTGGAGATACAACCTTGGGCTGAAAAAGTAAAATAATTGGTTGGTTGGTTTTGTATTTTTACATAGGCTATATAACAAACATAATGTTTGATAAAAGATATTAGATGTAAAACAGAACATCCAATGAAGGTGTTGAAGCTCAGATGCCCCCATAGTGTACAGTATATAGTATTATCAATAACAATTTTTGTCTGTGTGTGTGATCGATCCCTTATATTATTGATTACATAACCATAACACAAAAGTGGCATGGTACTCAGTTTCGTCATCATATGTAGTTCGAGTCAAACATTAACAGCCGCCTTTGCTGTTTATCGGCACTCATTGATCTTCTCCTGCGCAGCTCATTGTTGGGCAGTTCTCCGAAAAAATGAAATGTCAAAGTCGTTAATGATTATTTCTCCATAGGTTCTTCGTCTCCAGTGGGTCACGTGACCCCAGATGACACTGGATGTCACCTTTGTTCTCCGGTGCTCAATAAAATGCATGTAACGCAGCTCTGAGGGGGGAATTTTCGGCCCTGAGGTAATCTCAGACAGTTTTCTCGCTGCTTGATTGATTTTAGAGCAATAGAGGTGCAGGCCACCCCGGGTCACAGGCGACATGACAGCAACATCGCCTCTCAGGAGACACAAAGGTGTTATGTCACCACGCACCCTGCTGCAAATATCAACCAGCAGTTTTGTGCAAGAAGTTGCTTTTACCCTTATTTCTACTGAAACAAAATGACTGAGTTACAACATTACTGAGTTGGATGAAGGAAGATCTGTATTTATGTGTACATGTTTACAGATCTGGACATGTATGTCTGTGTATAAATGTGTATCTGTACATGTGCATCCCTTAATGCATTAATCACGCTGCATACACTCCCACATGTTTGTGTGTACATATATATATTCATATATGTATGTAGGTATATGTACAATACAGATATATTTGTAAATCCCCCATGCATGAAACATGTTGGACACATGTTTATATGCATGTGTGTTCATATTTTATTTGTGTGTGTGTGTGCATCATACAAACTGAGTATAGCCCTCACATTTACAGTGTCCCATATGAAAGTATTGTACCCAAGACACTTTTTGGATATGTTCACTGTTAGGGTGTCCTGACTTGTGTTGCCACCTGTTCATACATGTGTTATTACTATTATTATATAGAAGTATTCTATAGTATAGTATTACATAGTATAGTCATTCTGAGAGGACAGTTGATCTTTACAGCTATGCAAGCTGTACACTGACTACTCTAAGTGTTTCATTTCTACAATGTTCTCCCATGAAAAGATATAATAAAGTATTCCACAAAAGAGTGAGTGATGAATTCACTTTTGTGACATACTGAATGCAATGAGACACGATGCATAAGACATGTTTACACTTAAATGTGCATAATACAACATGTGTATACATGACACGTCAAGATGGCAGCACAAGCGGTTGCCTGGGCATGTTGGAGAGCTTGTTTGTGTGTTGTCACCCCTAAATTAAATTCCTCACAGCTTTATCACACGCTGCATATCTACTCTGCAATAATTTGTTGTATCACGAGCTGTTTATCTACTCGGCAATAAACTTCTGATTCTGATACTGCTACATAAATCCCCCATGTATATAACATCAGAACATGCATAGACGTGTGTGTGAGTGTGTGTGTGCATACAGTACAAACGTCTCACGCACAAAACGAGCTGTTACTATTTTTACTCCTCAGAAGTCAGACCAGTGGGCAGACACATCACCCCAGGTTCATCGTCTCTCTCTCTCTCTCTCTCTCTCTCCCCCTCTCTCTTTCTCTCTCTCTTTGCTCGTAGCCTTGACACTCAGCAGCAACCAGTTTGGACGAGTTGTAACAGCTGAGTTTTTATAGTTTTATGGAGCTCGCAGTGCGGCTCGCTCATGCTGTAGTAGGACAGGGTGCACCCCGGGCAGCAGGAGCAGCGAGGGGAAAAAAACAGTTTGACCCCCCCGGTGCCAGCATGACAGGTACAGGAGGCGTCAGGGACTCTGATGTCACTGAAGAAGGTAAACAGAGCATAAAAAGAAAAGAAAGCTGGAAGAGTGAGCAGGAAAAATCATTTCTGGCTTTTCTATTTAAGAAATATGGAGATGTGTATGGTTGGAGAGACAAAGGTTAAAGGTTTTTCCACCATATGTGGGTCTCCTGTGGTCACATGGTGGGTTAAAAAAAGCCCCGTTGGTCAATAAATAACCAGACGAACTGTAAAATAAAGTTACTTAAAGTCACTTTGCAGTGCATCTTTACACTTAGAGGTGAGTCTGTGTGTGGGCGTGTGTGTGTGTGTGTGTGTGAGTCAAGGTCAGGACACGATACTGGACCCAATCGAGTCGCTTGTAATGTTACTGCACAGAAGCAGCGGCTCCAGGCGTGGGTCACTTATCGTTGCCAAGTTACGATAAATATGATAGAAACATACATAATATAATCAATAGTCAATTACGTGCTACACCTGCAAAATAATCTTCAGTTTATGACAATGAGTAACATCACTGTCACAACACAATTAAAGTTGCAACACAATATTCTCCATATAAATCTATGAAGATATATATAAATATAGATATAGATAGATAGGTGGGTTCACAAAGCATGTTTTACTTTTGATGTTTATAATCTATATATAAAATGTCACTCTATGAATCTTCATAAGTGAAATCACAGGAATAGAATGACGAGAACACTGTTCAACCTTAAATCATAAACCCAGATAAAATATGAGCTTTTAATGGATTTACAGTTGAATTCCCAGTCAGATTTTTTGCAGTTTTTTTTTTCTCTGAGCAGAAAAAAACGAAACATAAACTCAACTTTCAGCTGGTGCTGAATTATTTATCAGCTGCAATAAAGTAACTTTTTCCCCCTTTCTAAAATGATGTGTTGTTTTTCTTGGACTCTCTTTAAACATTACTCTGATGCACAATTTCGCATCTTTATGTATTTAAAGTAGAAGTGGGAGAGATCATTTGTGGAATTAATATGAACAGCAATTATTTAATCGTGTTGTGCTTGATTAAGCCTGGCAATTTTGCATAATTATGCTCTAGTTTTGGACTATTTTTACATTTTATTCATGAGTGCAGCTGTTTTAATGAACACTGTTTAGGATTAGTGTCTGTGCAGCAGTAAAGCTACATATACAGTCACTTTAAAAATGCAAAGTTGTAGAGTTGTGGAGTTTATGATAATAGATAATGATAGTTTGTAGCCCTGGAAATATAATCATATATTTATTAATGGATGGGATGTTTCCAGCTTTTGCTTCAAATGATAAAACCAAACATAGGCTTTTCAAATAAGTAGTCTCTCTAAGAACAAGTAGCAGGATCACAAATCTGCAGATATCACGTACTGTATAAAACCAGCTGTGGACGACCAAAGCAGTAAAACCGCATCATGTGGGATGACGTCGTCGCTGCTTTTTGGACTTCATCTTCATCTTCATCAAAGACACAGGAGTTCACATAGCGCAACTAGACAAGAACCCTCAAAATCCACCACTGGCTTCATGTGTGCAGTTAAAATATTCCATATCACATAATCAAAGTGACATTACCATCATATCTATCAGCGTGATTCATGTCCTGGCCAAAGAGTCTGCTTTAGCTCTTTGCGGATGAATTCTTTGCAGTGAACTCGATGCACTCCTTTTTTATGTGCAGCATGAAACCTGCCGCTGATTCCTTTATTGCAGCTTGGGAGTAACTGAAACATCACCCGAGATTAATCATTTACCCCTATTCACACCATTTATTTTAGGTGTAATACGCTATGTTGTTACCGTGCTATCTCGGCCATATCGCTCCCTGTAAACTTCAGCTAATAAGCAGTAAGTGTGTGTGTGTGTGTGTGTGCGTGTGTGTGTTATCTGAAGAGCTGTAAACATGCATGCATGTGTGAGTGGGAGAGAGATAATGAAAGTGTGTGTGTGTGTGTGTATGTGTGTGTGTGTGTATGTGTGTTGTGCATGCACAGTGAGATAGAGGTGCACACGGACCATTATTACTGTTGCACTAACTCATAATACTGTTATCGGCAGGGATTAAAAGGAAGATGCATGCAAAAGCAATGAGATGCACCACAGGTGCTCGGTTATCACATGTCAGACGGGTGCAGCGGTATAAACATCTTTGTAATTCAAAATCTTATTAATTTTGAAAGAGCTATCCCCGGAGACGCCACTAATGGATACAGAATAGATGTAACATAAAAGAACAGATCCATAGCAGAGATGATACAGCATTAGTCATAATCCAAAGGGGAGGATACAAAAAGGAGAGGAGTAGAATAAATATATGAAATGCTCCAATTATGCAGGCAAGATAAGGCAGAAATCGTTTTCTAGGATCGTAATGTAATTTAAAAACTTTCTCAGATTGAGGTTTTAGGGATTCACATGAGATGTTTTTTATCAATTCTATTCAATTTTGGAGGGTTAAAAGTGCAGAAAAACTTCAATAACTCATCACACTTAGAAACACAATGCAAGACAGCATTCCCTCACCCTCTCATGAATGCGTATATGCAATGAAGCAAATTTAGATCATAACACTGAGCTGAGGATTGAGAATGTGCTGCAGCCCAGCTTGATGTTGCGTTCACGGCCACTAGGGGGCAGTTTGGTTCACTGCACCTCTGCTACCTGTGGCTCTGACTGGCGCCTGCAGGCAGGTGAAGGCAGATTATACGGATCTTATTCATATTGGATGCTGGCAGAGAATGAAAAGCAGAGGAGGAAAATGGAGGCCATTGCTCCTTGTATTTGTATGTGTGTGCATGTGTGTGTGTGAGTGTGTGTGTGTGTGTGACTGTAACTGATAGTGTGTGTCCCCTTTTTTAACCCACATCTGATCCATATCAAGTAATAACTGTGGTTTTATCAGTGTGTCTGACATTGGCTGCATGCAGCCACCTGCACCCTGCGCAACATGTCTGCACGACCTTTGAACTGAGAGCAGCGTGTGTGTGTGTGTGTGTGTGTGTGTGTGTGTGTGTGTGTGTGTGTGTGTGTGTGTGTGTGTGTGTGTGTGTGTTCCCGCCCTCGCAGCACTATAAAGAGCAGCTCAGCCTCTGAGCACAGACAGGTAACCCTCAGGTATCCCAGGTGAAGCCTCCCAAACGCTGCTCAGCTGCAGGTGCGTACAGGACTCCTGATGTGTGTGTGTGTCTTTGTGTGTGTATGTGTGTGTGTGTGTGTGTGTGTGTGAGAGAGAGAGAGAGAGAGAGAGAGGGAAAGGGAAAAGGAGAGAGCATGAGAGGGATGAAATTATTTGTGTAGATAATCCGGATAAACTGTGTGTGTGTGGGGGAGAGTTTGTGTGTGTGTGTGTGTGTGTGTGTGTGTGTGTGTGTGTGTGTGTGTGTGTGTGTGTGTGTGTGTGTGTGTGTGTGTGTGTGTGTGTGTGTGTGTGTGTGTGTGTGTTTGTAAAGTCGGGTCATTTTGACTTAATCATATCACGTTTTGGAGATTTAGTCCAACTTTGGAGAGAATGGAATAGAACAGAAAGCCTTATTGTCATTGTACAGGAACAGTAAATGCTACAGGTACACTCAAATTTCACAACTTCAACCTTGAATGTTGTTGCTTTTATTCTTTTCTCTTAAAAATCTGCTTTTTTTCTTCTTATTTTATTCTTTACAATGTCTCTGCTGTAACTGTTTGATTCTTTGTATGTCTGGTAACTGCAAAACTGCAAAGTTAGGAGTGAAGGAGGAAAATCTCGAGTCGTCTATATTCCCACTTATGCTGCTTTTTGTGGTCTTTTGTGGTTTTACTATTTTGTCAGCTTGTGCGAATGGAATCTGCTCTGACACTAAAAAAAAAGCACAGGAGTCAAACACAGGGACACCTCATGCAAGAACGTCACAATCTGATCTGTTTCACTGTATCTCTTCGCTCCACAGATCGTCATGGCTCCGAGACCAGAGGTGGGGACTGAGTCCTCCCACACCCTCGGTACGTCCGTCTCCTGCTCTGTGGGTCAAAACCTGCTAAAGAAAATCTACCTACCTACCTTTCTCTGACATCTTCTCACCTTTTTTTTAGATGAAAAAACCTTGTCTAAAGATGGGGTGATCCTACCGTCTTACTCCACCGTGGACCTGGTGAAGGAGGCCCCCGACCCGGAGGACGATCCCTGGAACCTGCCCGAGCTCGTGGACACCGGGGTCAAGTGGTCAGGTGAGGCAGACCCCCCCCCCCCCCCCCCCCCCCCCCCACCCAACCCTACCTAAGAGTCGTCTCTTAGATCATAGCAGAGATAACTTGTTTTGGTTTTACTTTTCTTCCACAGACCTGGACACAAAAGGAAAGATCACGCGAGTGCTGACCGCCATTGTGAAGCTCGTCCTGCTGCTCGGACTCCTCTACCTCTTTATCTGCTCGCTGGACATCCTCAGCTCGGCTTTCCAGCTGGTCGGAGGTAAAAAAAGAAAAGAAAGAACTGAATTGTTATCCCAGCCTTTCCCTTCAGTGTCGTCGCAGAGTTTTATCATCACCCATCACTGCGCCTTTGCTTTATTGACCTGATAATGCCAGGTCTTATGTAAGGAGTAAAGAGGTGAGCTGTGTTTTGACCCGACTTTGTGTCTATGTGTGTGTGTGTGTGTGTGTGTGTGTGTGTGTGTAGGTAAAGCTGCTGGTGACATCTTCCAGGACAATGTGGTGCTGGCCAACCCTGTGGCCGGGCTGGTGATCGGGGTGTTAGTCACGGTGCTGGTGCAGAGCTCCAGCACCTCCTCATCTATTGTGGTCAGCATGGTCTCCTCTGGATGTAAGTATAGAAATATATGTATAGAAATATATAAATGTATATGTACACAAACCTATTCTGCAGGCAGATTCTCAGTTTGACAGAGACTCGTGGGGACCTCGCTTATCAACAGAGCATTGTAGGAATGGACCGGGGTCAAAGGTCACCCCTGTTCACCTGTTTTCTCATTCCTTTGAAATTATGAGACGTCTTTTATCTTCTCTGAGACTTTAGAGGCCGCAGACCGAAGAGACAGACAAGATCTGATTTCCTAGAGTAAATGTCCTTGTCCCCGAATCGGCAGCTAACTCTGTTTGTCCAGGATCAACATTACAAGCAGCCAATTAGTGGCACTAATTGCTTGATAAACATGTTTTCTGTTCAAACAAGCTTAGCCTTAAGCTCTGTTTGGATTTCAATAACATTTTCAGGAAGTGGGAATTATTAAACATGTGTTTCACCTTTATTAGTATTCTAGAGTGACGTACTGTAGGTGAGGGTAAAATAATAAAACTGAAAAAGAGATGTTTTAGGGCTTCTGTTTATGTTAATCAGGCTAAAATACACTCTCCTTTACAAGCATTGTTGCAATCAGGAAACAGTTACATGCTTTTATTCTCTTTTGGGTCTATTTAATGGGACATGAAAGCATGTCCACTCCATGTATAATCAGATTCAGTTTTACTGCCAAGTAGTAGTATAACTTAAGTGACACTTAAGTTATACTGCTAAGTAAGTAACTTACTTACTTAAGTAAGTAACTTGGTGCCAGACAAGTAACTATGAATTATAATCACTGAATATAAAGGATAGAGGCACAAAGGATAAAGCACATTTGTGAAGAATATGCAGACACTTCCTGGATGTGTGTGTATTGACACACACGAATATAAAACCACCTCCAATCACTGTTAGAATGGAGCTAGTGATACAGGTCCACGCCTGCACATCATCCACCTCAAAGCATAACACATTTTTCCAGGTTTTTGGAAAAGAGTTAGGCGGATATGCCGTTATGCTGACGATGTGATGCTACTCATGTCTTCCAGTGCTGGAGGTCCAGTCCGCCGTGCCCATCATCATGGGCGCCAACATCGGGACGTCCGTCACCAACACCATCGTGGCCATGATGCAGGCAGGCGACCGCAACGAGTTCCGCAGGTAGGACGGCAGATAACACCTGGACCTGGGCCCTGGGCCGTCCAGGCTGGTGCCCGACCTGCAGCTCAGGAGCGTCTTCTTTCTCTTCCAGGGCTTTCGCCGGAGCCACGGTCCACGACTTCTTCAACTGGCTGTCGGTGCTGATCCTGCTGCCCCTGGAGGCCGCCACCGGCGTCCTGTACAAACTCACCGACCTGATGATCAAATCCTTCAACATCCAGACCGGAGAGGACGCCCCCGACCTGCTCAACGTCATCACAGACCCGCTCACCGACTCCATCATCAAGGTAGCCCAACTCTCAGCGTTGGTCTCTGTTTGTTTGTTTATCTTGTCAGGGACAGGGCACAGCTTGTAGCCTCACCACAGTGACATCAGGGTAATTTAGAATAGAATAGAATAGAATAGAATAGAATAGAATAGAATAGGATAGAATAAAATAGAATAGAATAGAATATGTCTTTTTTCATCCCACAATGGCAATACCGTGGTAAATAAGAGTGGAGGTAGTTGAGTGGATTATTGTAAATCTAAAAAGTAAAACAGCTGAATAAATGTGTGCAAATGAGCAACAAATAGCAACAACAGCACTGCAATTACTGAACGAGTGAGCGAATGAATGAATGAATGCATGGGGTCTACTGGGAATTTACATCTGTAGTTCCCCAAGCATGAAACAGAGATCACAAACAACATCTTCAATATCAACAACAACATTAAACACATTAAGACTGAAACTACAGTAATCCTGTGTTATAATGTCTCATAAGACATTACGACCCAGTGTTTATGTTTATGATTAGATTATTGGATGGACTTAGAACCAGTAAAACTGTCACTCTATCTTTTCTCTCTTGGTTCTGGCTTCCAGTAATTTGTGAAACTTTGTGGATATTTCCTGACTTGATTCTCTTAGAATCTCAATCTTCTGCTTTCCTCCAAAACTTCATCCTATCATATCATGTTGCTTGTGCCTAATATAGTTACACATCTCAGCTAAAATATTCCATCTACCGTGTTTTGATGAAGAGACATTGTTTTGATATAAAATTAATGACCACTTATGAGTTCAATCTGGGTTAAGTGACACAGAGAATTAACGTGATCTGTGATTTTTTTCCCGTCGTCCCAGCTCGACAAGTCTGTCATCACTCTCATCGCCACCGGAGACCCGGCGGCCAGGAACATGAGTCTGATCAAAAGATGGTGCAAGACCAAGACCAACACTGTAAGAAAGTCGCTAAGAGAGAAGCTCCACGTTCATAAATTATTAGTTTACCTCACGCCAAAACACAGCGTGATGAAGCTATGGTTAGCTCCGCTCTTTGTCCCCGTAATGACTGATATTGTCCTGAGCCTATTGTGACCGCGGTCGTTAGATCATACTTTCAAAGGCGTGTCATTGTATAAAAGGTAGAATGCAACAAATGATAGTTTAGAGATTATCTTCATGATGATTTAACTCTCAGACCTTCTGGAACGTGACGGTGGAGAACTGCACCGCAGGGGCCCTGTGCTGGACGGACGGAAACGAGACCCTGATGGAGATGAACTCGACTCATACCGAAAACATCGCTAGATGTAAGCATGCCTCTGTGGTCCGAGAGGGAGGGAGGGGTTGGGGTAAAAAACAAAAAAAAGGGAGGTTTTACAAAGCAATTAGGATTACCTGATCCACTGGAGCTCAGTGCAACATGAGACACAACAGCCCCCTTCATGCAGACTCGTCTGATGTCCGGACAATGGCTACCTTTGAGTCTCTACAGGGACTCAGCTCGTAGCCTCCCCCGACCCGTCCAACTCAGTCAATGGCTCTATTCATGGCGTCTCCAAGCACCTACACTGTCAACCCGGATTTCGTTTTTAATTAAACTTTTAAGTGTGTATTACTTACACTTGTCCTGTTACGTAATCCCATTCATAAAACATATTAGTTGATGGGTTAAATTAAGCAGAAAAAGCTTCGTATGTTGTCAGGAGTAGAAATAGAATTTAATTAAAGTTAATGATTAAATTAAGAGAAAAACATGAGATATAAAAGGAAGATCTTTCAATGTGCACCAAGCAGTCAGCACAGTTAATCTGTCCTCCATCTGATCAAAATATTCAAGGACTGCATCCAGTTCTGTTGCCTGGTTCAGCAGTCAGTATAGTTTTTCCTCTTTAATTGTAACTTGTGTGTTTAGACAACACGTTTCAGTGCCTTTTCCTCATAAAGTCAACAAGTTTTCTTAAGGACTGTAAAATGGATCAGTTCAAGTCAATCAGTGCAAAATAAAAACCATATTCCCCAAGTTTCACTTCGCACTGAAGGGCGCATGAGCTGTAATTCTTGTAAAGTCTAGTCTTGTGATGTCCCATAATTTTCATAAAATCTCGTCCCTTTTGGACCATACTTTGAGGCAGACTGACGTCCATGACTTTGTTTTATTAGTTATTTAGTTTATGTTTAGATTTAGAACAAAGTTCAGTTTCGGTCCACACTGATTCAATTATATATTACAAGCCCTTGTCATGTGACCCACTGCTGTATAAACGCATGAAGCGAATCCATTTCTATTTTTTTCTACTGCTGAAATGTCACCTCACGAGGGTGATGGAAACAAACCTAGCAGCGTGTTCGGTTTTAAAGTTTAAAGAGAAACTCTAAAGAGAGATAAAGTTCAGACGCTCGTTTGTTTTGGAATGAAGGGGAGAGACATCCCCGCTGACACAGACATACAAAATGCTGTTTTATCAGCTCCATTTATCACTCCGAGAGAGAGAGAGAGAGAGAGAGAGAGAGAGAGAGAGAGAGCGTCATCCACACCAGGCTATTCTTAGCGACCACATAGCATAGGCCTGGATGTGGACACTTAAGTCCTCTCCCCCGCTGACCGTCCGTCCATCCCTTCTCCCAGGCACGCACCTCTTCGTGGACGTCAACCTGCCGGACCTGGCGGTGGGCCTGATCCTCCTGGTCGTGTCTCTGTTCGTGCTCTGCAGCTGCCTCATCCTCATCGTCAAGCTGCTCAACTCCATGCTGAAGGGACAGGTGGCGGTGGTCATCAAGAAGGTGCTCAACACAGGTGAGAGGAGGAAACAGCAGAGACGGGCAGAGGCGTAGGAATCAGGGATCAGAGGTGTTAGAAATTCTTCTCGATCGCTTCGAAAAGAATCACTTGGGTGACTAAAATGCAATCTCAATCATCTCATTTGGCATATTAATCATGTTAGGCGTGGTTATATTGTTACTGAAGAATCTGGACCCAGAATGCTTGAAAACTCCTAGTCGAGTGTTGTTTGTCAGACAAGATAAGAACTGAAGACAAGGAACTGGGAACTTCCTTGTTCCGAACAGCTTGCAGATTCCTAGGAAGGTGACAAGTTACGTTTTCTATGCCACCCAGAGCACTAGTCTTATATTATACAGGAAAAAATGTATAATTGATAAATTAAGCAAGCACTTTAAAATCATAGATTTTTCCATCAAGAGGAACTCTGACTACTATACTTAAAGAAAGCTTGTTTAAAAAAATGCCCTTAAAGTATTAGAAGTATAGCCCCCGGCTATGAATTCCTTATTGATGCCCTCTGCAGCCTGTTTGATAGTCGGCACATCTTCCTCCATGGTGATGCTTGATGAGCAACACAGGTACAGCATCTCCGCAGCCTCCGGAAGTTCACCTCCAGGCGCTTCAGTCCTGGAGCGTGACAGAGGAAGCTGAGGCACAAAACTTTCCCGGGATAGGGACGACTGCTGGTTCGTTCGATCCCCCCGAGGCGATAACGTTGTTTTATTGTTCACCTCCGGTCTCTGCGTTTGTTTGGCAGACTTCCCCTTCCCCTTCAGCTGGGTCACGGGGTACATCGCCATCATGGTGGGAGCGGGGATGACCTTCATCGTCCAGAGCAGCTCCGTCTTCACCTCGGCTATAACGCCTCTCGTCGGTGAGTCTCTCATCCTGCAGAACAAGTCGATCGCAGCCTCTGAAAGTGTTCGCTATTCACACACATCTTTGTTTTTTTCTCAGGTATCGGAGTCATCAGCCTGGAGAGAGCCTACCCTCTGACCCTGGGCTCAAACATCGGTACAACAACCACAGCTATACTCGCTGCCATGGCCAGTCCTCCAGAAACACTGTCCAACTCTCTGCAGGTGAGATCTAAATGAAAAAGGATGGACAGGAATTCATTTTTAACCTCCCTCCTTTTCCATCAGTGGTTCCTCAAACTTCCTAGTGTGAATTCCTAGTTGAATTAAATCTATTTTTTAGATCTTTGCCTTGCCTATATTGTACTTGTAACACACTTGGCTCACAGTGCTTTTCCATCTTAACTTTTGGCATTTCTTTGTGACCTGAATTCATTTCCATTGAGAAAGGTTGCTTTAAAGACGATGCAACATCCCGCATATGGCAAAATGCTGTTTCAGTGCTGGTGCTAGCATGCTAGTCTCGTGCTAGACTTGTTGTTTCAATTGGTCATTACCCTGTTCCCCATCCTCTGGTACATAGCTAGCTCCTTCATGTGGTTCTGATACACCTCTATATCGAAAAAACACCTCATGAGAATGTAAAAAGGTTCATTTTTTGAGACTTTTTTTGTGTCTGAACCCTGTGTTTGCATGTCTGTTCTTTCTCTTCCAGATTGCACTTTGCCACTTCTTCTTCAACATCATGGGTATCCTGCTGTGGTACCCGATCCCGTTCATGCGGGTGCCCATCAGGTTGGCCAGAGGCCTGGGCAACAAAACAGCCAAATACCGCTGGTTTGCCGGCCTCTACCTCATCCTGTGCTTCCTGGTGCTGCCGCTCTCTGTGTTCGGCCTGTCCCTGGCCGGCTGGCAGGTCCTGCTGGGCGTGGGCGTCCCCATCGCCGCCCTGATCGTCTTCGTCATCGTCGTCAACGTGATGCAGTCTCGCTGCCCCCGCTTCCTCCCCAAGGGCCTCCGCACCTGGGACTTCCTGCCCCGGCCCCTGCGCTCGCTGGCGCCCTGGGACCGCGTGGTGAGCTCCATGTTCGGCTTCTGCGGCAAACACTGCTGCTGCTGCTGCAAGTGCTGCAGGTGCTGCAGGCCGGAGGACGAGGAGACGATCCGGCGGGGCAGCAAAGGCAGCCTGGAGATGTACGACAACCCGGCCCTGACGCACGACGAGGACACGAAGAAGGCCACGCAGCTCTAGTGTCGATTGCACAGTGCAATGATGTCTCCAGAGCACGCGTGGTCTCCTCTCAGGTTGTGGCACCTTCGATGATTCTCCTTGACTGGATGATGCACAAAGCAGTAGTAAAACACTTGTCTACGTATCGCCTTAATAATGCTGCAGGAATGAGGAGAAGTGTTGGACATGTTATTAGAAACTTGCTTCTTTTTTGTGTGATTCATGTTTTATGAAGTTTTTGTGAAGTTTTACGGTTCAGACACTTTTTGCCATGACTTAACAGCAGGTGGTTTGGGAATTTATTTTTATATTTTTTATGACATGTATTCATTTAAATTCCACATGTTTAATGTAGCATTTGAGATATTTGTTATCCTTCAGTATTTAAGACTATAATATTTGTAAATAAAAAATTGATATTTTTAAAAATGCAGCGTTGTCTTTTTTTTTTCGCTCTCTCTCTCGTCACTTTTTGTGCCGATAACGCAGACCCAGCGTGAACAGACTCATTTATAATTTCTTAAGTTATTCATATTCAGCCTGTTTGATATTCATCTCAGATATGAATGGCCGTGCATGTGTTTCATGTCTGTCAGGAGATTAACAGTTTGAAACAGAGAAGAGTCTCACATTAATATCTGATTTCCCTTTGAACGGTGATTTGGAGACTGGGAGAACAAAGCTGAAGGCTGCTAGAAATTTATCTCCCCAGTCCATTCGGTTAAATAATCTCTGCAGCTCTTAGTTTATTTTTTACTTTAATGTGGAAAGATCTCCTGGTCCACAAGTGCTATGCATGCAGGTTTGAAGTGGTGGAGGTCAACAAGGTCGCCACCACAGGTGTCCCCACATGTCCCACATGTCCCACATGTCCCACATGTCCGCCCATGCCAGGGGACGTCAACTCTGTCCTTCCTCTATTCATGGAGCAGGGGTGGACCGCATGACAGGACACTCCGATCAAAGGGACGCTTATAATGTTCTGTTTTATTGCTTCATTACAGCCTTATAAATGCCGTGTATGTCGTTTTATCAGTCACACTGGAAAACCTCTGATTTTATGGCAATATCGAAGGTTTTTGAACTCCGCTTTCTCTACGTCAGAAAGTGACTCATCGAGCAGCTCTGATCTCAAGATCACGGCCATCTCTCTCACACATACTCTATTGATCTTCTACTGTTTTTAACCCGTCTACTTATTAAGAGGCGTTACATGCAGGTACAAGGATGGAAGTGACGTTCAGCAGTTTGTGCAAATTTCTTGGAGGACTTCAAGCACTTCTTATCACTTGTTTCACTTGTGTTTTCGTTTCAATGTTCTTACATTTATCTCACATGTATCGCTTTGTGTTCATAACACTTCTGTGTGTATTTACTTTGCCCTCTTGAAACATATTGAACGAAGCATTTTAGGCTTTTTTGTTTCCGTGAAAGGTGCTA
This sequence comes from Karalla daura, assembly GCA_029224185.1. NCBI lineage: Eukaryota > Metazoa > Chordata > Actinopteri > Chaetodontiformes > Leiognathidae > Karalla > Karalla daura. The sequence goes on from CM055194.1 coordinate 20,273,553, forward strand.
CACCGAATAAATGTTTTATTTATGCTCGCACAAACGATGTTTGCACAAAAGACGACATGGATTAAGGACGCCTTCCTTCGCAGGTGATGGCACAGCTTTGTCTCACTTTGGATTTCACGCTTTTGAGTTGAAAACACTTTTCCTAATCTTAATATTTTAGCTCCGTCAGAGATACATGCGCCCATTTGCCAGCTCCTCGGAGCTGCGTCTTGTTTTATTACGCGCGAGTGTGATCGTTTATCCAGCGCAGCTTTGCGAACATAAAACACGTTTAGATGCAAAACAAACTTCTGCCGGTTTACGAGCAGCATCTGAAACTTGACTCGTGACCGGAGGCGGCGTAGATCTGCAGCTTGAACGAGAGCTGAAGTTTCACCGTTATCGCAGTGTTTTATTCTCGAGTTCATGCAAAGAGCAAAACCATTTTAATCTTCGGCTTCCTGGATTTTTCTCACCGTTCTGCGTCGACCGCAGGTAGTTTTGCAACTACATAAAAAACAAAAAGACAAAGAGTGGAGGCCTGCCGAGCACACGAGGGACGGAGGAAAAACACAAAAGCTGCCTTTGAATGTAAATATGAACAAGGAGCCACAGAGCAAACGCCGTAATCTCCGGGTTTTAAGCGCTCTGAGGTATGATTAATTTCTGCGGTTCGTTATTCGACGTGCCTCGCCTCCGGTTTCACCATCCATCTCAATCCTCCGACCGCAGACGCCGTGAGGGAAACAATCAGCGAAACGTCCCGAGCTTTGTTGACAGAGACGTCACAGCAGGGTGAGAACGGAGCTCGTCCCGGGAAAAGCTTCGTCTGGCTTTTTATTGGAGCCCCCGGAGTCTGAGGAGCAGATCTGAGCTGTTTCGGGTCCACTCGCGTTGACATTTACACAGCGTGTTACTGCACAGTTAAGTGTGAAGATTGTTTTACTCCACGCGTGTTATCTGCCTAACACGCGGATTACTTTAACCTCGTCAACCTCTAATCTATTCCTTTTCTTTTTTCCACTGTCTACATTTTTGTTTTACAAAGTTGCAAGAACGAAGCCGGTTTGGTTCCCCGGGTTAAATCCTGAGATAATTTACTCAAGAATTGAGAACGATTTAGGAAAAGAAACAACAAGCGTTCGGGAGTTTTAAGACTTTCTTATCGGGAGCGTGCGAGTTATGTGTTGTTAGCCTCCGCCTGCAATAAACTAAATTATCAAGATTCAAGGTTTTATCAGTCGTAAAAAAAAAGACTCTAAACGTTCACATGGCAACTCAGAGGCAACAGAGGGACAATAAAAACTTTCCAGGTCAGGCTGTCGCCTGGAACAACTCTTTATTGTGTTATCTACGGCGACCTGAACCTAATGAAACCTAAAAACCAACCACGTTTTGTTTTTCACATTCCTCCTTGATTCTGAATATTCAGATGTTTGGTTACGGCTCTCGCATGTCTTCTCCTCCCTGTGTTTTTGTTGTTTATTTTTCCTCCTGTTTTATAATGAGCACTAATTAGCAGAGCTACCCGACGCATACTGATGGACAATAAACCAGAGATGTGGTCGGATAATAAAGGCGCCGTATAGCATAGACTGCAGGAGTTTCCACTGCTGGGGAGTCGTGGGGCGGAGCTCTGCTGTAATTACTGTGCATTAAGCCCACAAAACTAATAAGAGAGTAATGGGAGTCCCTTTGCACAGATCTCCCAGCATGCTCCTGGGGTGAGCTCCGTGGTCTGGGACTGCTGACCTTACGGAGTGGATCTCAAGTTTGTAAAATTAATACATAAATAAATAAATAAATAAAACTTTATTAAATAGATTTTATGATAGTCTCCTGTCCAGGGTGTATTCGCTGTCTGCCGGGGACATTAAGGCATAAAGTGGGTAAGAAATTAGACGGGATGGATGATTTTTAATATATTCTAGCCTTTTATTTATTCATTACATTTTAACTGCTCCGTCTATGAACTCATACAGCCAATTCATTATATCATTTTATGTTATATTATTGCTTTTAAATTATGAGTGAGTGTATAAGTCAATGATCTTTACCTCTTAGTGTAACCTGCTTTTAGGCGTGTCGTGCCTTTGTTTGTCATGACAACGTAAAACACTTTCAGGATCATTTTACTGAACGAAAACAGCAAAATGAAACGTCTGACTGATCGAGAACGACAATGACTTGTCTCTTTACCTTATTACCCAAAAAGCGCTGCAGCCTGAGGTTGTAGGTAGGAACAATTTATCCAGAAATATGATAAACAAGAACAATAATTTACCCAGGCAGCCTTTCAGTAAATGGATTTTTCCCACATTTCTGTTTCACTCTCTTTTTTTCAGAGATTGCACAGGTGTAGTCCAGAGCCGATCCTGCATCCTGGGCCCTGTTAAATCTGAGCATTATGGAGTTTCGTAATCACCTGAGTGTTGGTGTTGCTGCTGTGTAATTACAGACGCACGCTCCCTCGTCTTCACGGAGATGATTTTAGTACCTTGACCTTGACGATTAATAACCACTGTTCTGTTCTGGTATCGCAGCTGGGTCCCGGCCAGGAAACACTGGAAGACTTCAGCAGAACAAAGCCTGTGTTGATGTTGATTACAGGGTGGTGTTTGGCTCCAAAATCAAATGGGGGGGGAGGGGTGGGGGGTGAAATATGAATGATTATAATCATTAGTGCTGTGCTGGCAATGCTGAGGAAGTCGCTTGCTAATGTCGACCGATGCGATTTCTATTGTTTCAAATGAGACGTGAACTGCAATGTAGCGCTAAAATCTCAACACTTAACACTGACGATTATTATTTTTTTGCTCCTGACGTGAAGGCAGTCAACCATCGCATCCATCCATCCATCCGTCCATCGTGTTATCTGTTTTATCGCTGGAGCCTATCCCAGCTCATATAATGCAGCACCAAAAAGAGCTGCTAATACACCCACACACAGCGTTTAGTTGCTTTGTCTATATCGTTTGTTCTTGTAAAGTGTCTTGACATAACGTTGTTATGGACTGGCATATAAAAATAAAGTTTTCGACAGACCACCACTCAATCTCACACACACACACACACACACACACACACACACACACACACACACACACGTACCAGTCATTCTCACTCTCACACCTAGAGGCCATTTAGAGTCTCAAATCGAACAAAACAAGTCCTAAACTTTGGACTCTGGGAAGATAGTCCGGAGTATAAAACCCACGCAGACACATCGAGAGCATTCAGGGAGAAAGGCTCCGACCAGGAGTCGAATCTGGGGCCTTGTGAACCATGTTATATCCACAGTTTTTGCTCATTTATTTCTTTGTTTATTCCTACTTTTGTTTTTCTTCTAAACATGTTTTTCCTTTCAACTCTGGAGGAGATGAAGAACAAGGACTGAGTAGGAGTTTGACTGAAGCTAAACAAAAGGATCTTTGACATTTCCCTGATTTATGAGACTTCCCACACTGTCCCTCCCGAACGTACAAAAACCATCTCTCACATTTGATGGCGGCGAGGGAGAAAATGGCAGCGCTTTGAGTGTGTAATTAATTAAACTGAAATTCGGCAAAACTCGAGTGTGTGATCGGTGTCGTTCCTTCCATTAAAGAAGTTGCTTCAATCACTTCAAATCCACTCATTACTACGTTCAGTTGTCATCTCGGCTGATTAATCTCTTTACCCTTGGTTAACAGCTTAATCTGACCCCCCCCACCCCACCCCCTCACCCCACCCCCACCCCCGAATCACCTGCAGCCGTATAATTATAACATTCATCATTTTGCAAAATAAAAAAAACTAAACTGTGGTGATTTCCCAAAAATGCACTCTAATCCCCCCCCCCTCCCTCACACATGAGATTATGATGGAGAACTATGAAATCTTGTTTAATAGAGGAGGACGTGTGCAGGTTCCCAGCTCCACAGTCCCCCCCCCCCCCCCCCCAAAACTAAACTCCACAAACCTGTGCAGAGGTTTTCTCGGCGAATCCCAGCAGGCTGTCAGGACTCTAATCAGGAAAACTGCACCGCAGAACAGCAGGGAGAGCACTGACGCACACTGGTCCCAGTGGAACGAGGCCTCCCGCTGTGTCCGAAAATAACTCTGCATCCTCAGACTTGTGAATTGTGTTAATTCCCAAGGAGAAATGCAGCTATGATGATAGGTGTACAACAAAGAGCAACAAAGGACTGAAAGTGGTCCGAGACTGATTAAATAGGCTTGGGCTTTCCATTTTCCGACTGTAGATGATGAACAGGGGCGTATATAGACATTTTTGATAGAGGGGGCCCAAGTGGAGCCAGTGGGTGACAAATAACAGTTTATACCAATCTATAGCTTAAAAACTGATGAGATTCTCAGGTTTCCGATGGTACCTGAACGCAGCTTGTGTGGCACAGGCAGGAGACTACAACGATTTTTACTGGGGGCCACCTAAGGCTACCCCTCAGAATCGCCAATAAAGATGAAAACTTTACATGTAATATAGTAATATGGTCCAGTAACATAGGAGTAGGAACAGGAATGACTTTATTGATCTCCAAAAGGAGGCTCGTTTGTCCATTAGTCCTTTAAGAAATCACATTCTGCAAGATAAACATGTTAACAACAAGTTAATTTTGAGATAGGAGGCTTCAGACATGCATGTGCTTGATCCTAGAAAAAAATGGTTTAATCTGAAGTTCACAGACTCTTTTACAATCCTGTTTTTTTGGTTTTTTAAAGGTGGAAATATTGCAGTTTGTTTTAGCACAGATATGTTGAACGGCTGTCTTTCCTCCCAGTCACACGAAATGATCATGTGACTTACAATCACGTGACGTTACGTTCCCTGCTAAACAACAACAGATCTTTGCAACTTTTTCCAAAAGCTAATTGGTGATGCAGCTATAGATGCGTGTACACATTCAGCCGTACTGTGGTACATGTTTGAGCCAGAATCAGAGGAAAATACTGAGGAGGAACTGGCATACATGGACATTTTACCTGAAACTTCACCAAACTACTGGCTCACAGTCATGTGGCCCAACATTTGCAATACTCTGTTTCTGCACAGTTTCACCTGCCATTTCAAAGTCGGAAATATATTCACGAATGAGGGCGTGATAACGTTTTAGGACCTGCAGCGAATAGGCTGTCATTAGTCCACAAAGCCGAGTTAAAAACATGTTGTCATTCTCCTCCAGGTCTCCTTTAAAATGACAGCAGAGCAACAATATCTCAGAGAGGTGAAGAGAAATGTGCCCACAAAACAGAATGCATAGAATGTACTGCACGTACTGCACGTTGTACCAAGAGCTGAGCGACATGTGCTTGTTTGTATGTGTGTGTGTGTGTGTGTGTGTGTGTGTGTGTGTGTATGTGTGTGTGTGTGTGTGTGTGTGTGCATGCTGTTGTGCAGTCAGCGGTCCCTGAATCCTGAATCCCCTGTTTTCACGTTTTCGAGCACAAACAACGACCGAGAAAAACACAGCCAGCGCCTGCGAGTGTTAGGGCAATCAGTGTGCGGACGACATCACTGTGCAGGAAGTGTTGTTGACAAAGAAGACGCGACTCCTCAGCCGTGTGGGTGGTGACACATGTTTTCACCTCCGGTTCTTTCCCGTACGGCGCGAAAACAGCGACATCAGGACTCAGTACTGCCGAGAACACGCAGTACTTTTATTAGCTGAAGGCTGTGTTTTTTTTTGGGCCCGACCTTGAGTTATTCAGGGCTGCGTGTATCATTTCTAACTGTTGATTGTGTGTGTGTGTGTGTGTGTGTGTGTGTGTGTGTGTGTGTGTGTGCGTAAAAAGCTTGTTCTGCAGTTCATCGCAACCCCCGATAACATTCCTGATGAGACTCTGCAGCATTTAGAGAAATATTTAAGACTTTGAGAATCAGCATCACTGCTGTTTTATTTATTAGCATTGGCTATGTGTGTGTGTGTGTGTGTGTGTGTGTGTGTGTGTGTGTGTGTGTGTGTGTGTGTGTGTGTGTGTGTGTGTGCGTGTGCAATTTTTTCATGGATGAAACTCTTTTATCTATTACAGGATCAAAACATGTACATCTAAATAAATGATACGTACTCATATTATAAATATTCTATTATTTGACTGTACTTATTTTCTGTGTTATTATTATCTTTATTAGTTTTACTTTGTGGGCTGATGTGTGTCATGACTGTGATATGGTGAACATTGTGGATAATGTGAATGTGTTCTTTTGTATAAATTTTGGCTGTAAAGAACAATTTCAAGGATTTCCAGGGATGAATGAAGCACTTATCTCATCTTATGTTCAACCAGACGAGCATTTGAATTGGTTCAATCTTAATCAAGTTCCCCATTATGTTTTGCTACCTCAGTTCAAAATTACACCGTTTTAACTTAATTGAAAGCTGCTCCGAAGCCCTGACAAGGGAGAGAGAGTGTTTCTAGACGCGCAACTGTCATAAATTTATCACAAGAAAGTCTCGGAAAAAAAGCATATTGGTGTCAGCTGTAGCTGATGAGTCAAAGAAAATGTATGCAACACCACATGGCCACAATTAAAAATGACACATTGCTGAAAAAAAGCCACGGACAGGCCTGTTGTTTTGGTCCGGGAGGATTTACAGCTCCTCTGCGTTGTTCTTCATATTTTAAACATCAAGAAGTTTTTTGAGGAATGAGCGCAGCGACTGCAGCGTCACGCTAATAGGATCTAATGTGATTTATTCGTCTTTTTTCCTCTCCGATCTGCGTCTGTGTCTCGCCCGCCTACTCAGATCGGACGCCATGTCGGACCAATCTGAGTTTGAGAGAAAGTCCTGCTATCGCGTTACAATCAGTAGCCGATTGTCGTGTTTATGATTGCCTCGTTATCTGTTTTTATAACGCTGGGTTTGGGAGGGTTATTCTGCTCCGGATCAGCAGATACAGATGTTGACAAAGTCCAGCTGGAGGTGCAGGTCGTTTTAAGTGTGTGTGTGTGTGTGTGTGCGTGTGTGCGTGTGTGGTTCCCTCACTGCGATGCAGCTCTTTTCAGTGTCGTCAGCAGGTGGAAAATAATAATAATCCTCTTTTTCCTCTCGGTCACGGTCGCTTCAAAACCTCCTCCACCCACTCCGAGCGTGGATCGCTCTGTCCCTGCAGCATCTCTAAAGCTCGGCTCAGATGTGCGTACAGTACAGTGTGTGTGTGTGTGTGTGTGTCTAGCTGGGACACAAAACCACACACTTACACAATTCCAAGTTCAAGTGTCACACACACACACACACACAGCTCTCAGCTCACATGTAAAGGCTCTGAGGAGCTGGATTTAATTGCATGTTGCGTCACTCCTTTGAAAATACGCTAAATTAAATCAGACGTTCTCATCAAACTCTCTGATTAAGAATTACTGTAGGCTAACTTAAAGTGCCCTCTACGCTCGTGGAGTAATTATGAGGCTAAGAGGCTACGATGACTGTGTCGTAGTGTTTTTTTGGGGGGGGGTTTTGCAGCCGTGTGAGGAAATGCTTGGTTTGGGAATTGCAAAACTTCAAGAAAGTCAAATATTTGTAGCCGTAAATCGAACATACTGCAGTGGTTTTTCTCAGAGGGAGTTGGATTCGGGGCTCGGAGGCCGCACGTCAGTCCGGAGGTTGTGTCAGAACGTATCGCTGGTCAAAGTGTGTCTTCGTCATCTGGATACAGGCAGCGATCCAAGGTCACGTCCATCTCTGCGATATCAGCTCAATAAACAGCGGAACTAAAATCAAGGTTGTCGTTCCGAACCGTTTGGATCATTTCTACCTTCTTCGGGCATCGATCTGCGTGACAGAAACGTTGATTCTCTCACATTTTTAGCAGTTTACAGGTGTAATCTCGTCAGTCTTGTCGGTCACGCTGCTCTGAGGTTTCACAGGCGGAGCTGTATAAACCTACTGTCCACCATCGCACCGCTGGAATGTTTGTTTGGTCAGTAAACCAATTTGATTTCACTGTTCAACGATAAGAAAGGTGTCAATGAGTAACTGACAGGCGTGACGTGTGTTCATACCTGCGTTCCATAAACTCCTCCGCCTGACGGTTTGATATCGATTCGGAAAATAAACTTTCCGAGCTTTCAGAATCAGTCGATAGAGACTGGATATGTCAATATCACTGTGGATTACGGAGCCAGAAGCCGTGGGACTTCAAATCGTGAGGTTACTGCAATTTGAAGCAACTGCAAATGGCAAAAAACCAACACAAAATATCTTCAGAGACGACTCGAACGCCGCCTGGAAGCTTCACTTGCATTTTAATGACTCCACCTCTCCTGGGGTTACTCCTCGGAGCTCGACTGTCATGTATTTTATATTTATTTCATCTATCTCACGTCCGTTTCGTCTTCCGGCACAATCTCGACAATTTCCCTCCTGGATGACTAAAAGTTCTGTGTGATTGTGCGATGCGGTGTTTTTTTTTTTTTTCTTCGTTTCGGCGGTCTGTGCCTTTAAAGCCAGAGGCAGACGACAGAAAGGGACAGAGATAGAAGAAGGAAGAAGGAGATCATTACTCCATCCCCAAATTACACAGCGACTGCACCCTCGGCTGCAGGAGCTCCGCGTGGTGCTGTTTACACGGCCAGACTCCTTATTTAACTAATGACAGCTCCGTGAATGCCAGGCAACAACAGTCACAGCTATAAATTGCACATCATCCCAAGTCACCCAGAGCTGTAAATAACTGTTAAAAACTGAGTAACTCTGCCTGGTCCTTAAATTTGTTGGCGACCAGAGAAAAGAAAATCCCTCAAAAAGATATCGCGCAACTTGTTATCTTTGCTACAGCAACTCCTCGTTTTAGGCCCAACTTTTTCTTTCTCCTCGATACTCGTCGTCTCCAAAACACTAAAACCGATATCGTCTTATCTCAGGTGGCTACCGGAAGCCACGCCCCCCCCTTGCCTGGGTTGCAAACTAAGGCCGTTACTTTATGAAAAGTCCATCGCTCCTTCGACCTTGGACAAAAATGTTTAAGGGCGTCTGATCTGATGCGTGTCCGTTCGCCCGAGAGACAGTTATCGTCTGCGTGTCAACTGATAGGACCAGGAGCAAGACTTAATGGTTGAACTATTAAATCGCAGCTTCTGCTTCTCTTCTGCTTATATTGCAGCTCATTTTTCCATAAGCATTCCCCCAAAAACTCCATCTTTCCATTAGAGGTTCTGTGTTTCTATGTTAGCACCAGAGAACAAGCACTTGGATGGCCGAAACACAAAATTGCTTGAAAACGAACTTATTTAAGAAAATAAAGTTCATTTTGAATGGTATTTGTCAAAGGACTATTGGACAAATGAATTTCTTGCCTTTATTATTTGAGCTATGATACCATATTACATATTAACAATTAAAGTATTAATCCTCATCCTCCAAAGTGAGATCTGCTAATCAGGCAGAGTCCACAGGTTGCATAAAAGAGGCTTTACTCTCACCTTTTTGGAAACCCTGAGACGATAAAACTTCTGCAGATGAATGGAAAGGTCTGCATATTCCCTGAGCTATTCCCTGGCTTTGCCCTGTAATGTATGTGCACTGGAGATCGACTCCAGGTTCAAAGCAAGGTAAGATAGTAAGATAGGATGTATGTCTGTTGTTCATTTTCCACATACTGGACAATGGAGTAACGGAGAGGAATCTGATCAGCACTTCTCTCCTCGGTGCGGTTGAAAATGAGTCACGCGCCGTCCGAAACACAACCGTGTCACATGAATAGCTCCAAGTCATCCGCTAAATGTGCGCTTCTGACAGAGCGCTCTGTCTGGGGCTTTGGCTGCGGCCGTTGGGTCACTGTGCTTTGTATTCGATGTCATAAGAGATGATAGAGGAGTGTGGTCCACAGAGCACACAGGCACACGCCCGACAGGGTCACCGCCAAATCTCCCGTCTGCCGGAGCCACTGCTGGCCATTCAGGCCAGTAAGCCGTTGATTCCCCGCCGCTCTGTACATTCCTCCCATGATGCCACCTCGCTGCGTGACAGATGACGCCCTCGCCCCGGCTGCGACCGCACGGTGACGGAGGTCCCTTTGTTCTGTGATCGTGTGCAGATGAAGGAGGAGGATGAAAGAAGTGACAACACAAAAAAGGGAGAAAAAAAAAAAACAGTCACAGATTGTGTTTTGATGTGCGGGGGGCGGGGGCGGGGGTGGAGAGAGTCATGGGGGAGGAAGAGGAGGAGGAGGAGGAGGAGGAGGGGTGAAGTGAAATGTGGGGAAATAGCACCACCCTGTGGTGGAGGCCGGCGGGTGGCGAGCAGCACAGTTGCACCTACCTACACAGCTCTGCAGGGGCACGATGACAGCTAGGACGATGGCAGAGAGGAGAGACGCATAGGCCTGCAGAGAAAGGAGAAGAATGAATTTAAATAAATCAGCACACGTGCCTCTTCAAAATAGCAGGCTACGGCGTCTTTAATGTCTTATTCATGACGAAAGTCCGATTTACATTCGCACATATTTCAATTATTGAAGCTGGATCGAATCACCAGAGGAGGGTAAAATACTGTAGGAGGAGAGGAGGGAACAGAGTGTTGATTTTCTCCTGCTGGCCCCCCCCTCCTCCCATCCTTCCCATCCCTCCCCTCCCTCCCCCGTCCCTCCTCCCCTCATGCCTACCAAGAGGAGCTGAGCACCGTTCTGAGTCATTGTGCTCCAGGCTTTTCCCATCTGAACTCCGAGCAGAGCTAGAGAACAGGGCGTCACTGCTTCTCCAGAAGCTTCCGTTTCCATACATCTGAGGGGACGGCAACAGCATAGCATATGTATAGAGACAGAGAGAGAGAGAGAGAGAGAGAGAGAGAGAGAGAGAGAGAGACATTTTAGGTGAAGACTGATAAGACTGAGTGTCTAAATATAGGTGGGAAATGGAGGGTGAAAGCTAACCAAGCCCTACGGCAAAGGTTGTTAAATCCATCCATCCGTCCATTATCTTTGTACCCGACCTTGTTGTGGGGGTCTATGGGAGGTTTTCCCAGCAAGGTTTTCCCAGCGTACATGGGGCAGGCTGCCATTTTCACATTTCACATTTCACATTTGCCACATTCACACTTAGACTGAAGTCTTAAACTGAAGTCTCCAATTGACTTAAATGCATGTTTTTGGACTGAGAGAGGAAATAAGAGCGTCTGGAATAACCAACACAAACAAATGGGGAACATAAAAAGTCCACTCAGAATAGAGTTGAACCTGGGATACATGGTAAAATTGTAAATACACTGGTTCTTGTATTGAGCTTTTCTAGTCTTCGGCCCACTTTTGACAGACAGACCTATTGCTTATTGCCTATTCAGACCCATTCATACACTGTTGAAGACTTAAATTCATAAGAGTCCAAAAACTGTAAACCTGTGCTGCAAACCATGTTTGTTGGACCTCCAGCTGGATCAATGTTGTTTATAGAGACTGACCTGGTCTTGCGCCTCTCCCTAGCATCTCTACTCTGTGTTTCTCTGTATGGTATCTACTCCTTTTTTGTCAGTTAAAAAGTAAAAGTCTCTTTTAAGACTCATGCCTATGAGACGGGCTGGAATCAAACCACTGACCTGACAAACCCTGAACCGGAGTCGCCCTGTATCTTACTGTGAAGCAACAATCGAGCCTCACATGCTAAATCCAATCTAAACAACAACAACAACAACAACCTGAGCTGCACAAAACTGAGAAGTGTGCATGATTCTTGGATTTTGATTCAATTCTTTCATTTGAGTTGAATTTCAATTTCAATCAACTATTTCATAACAATTTCGGTGCTTTAATTAAAACACAATTTTCCATACTGGTCTGTGCATTGTATATTCAATGCAAAATATGCATATTTATGCTAAATTTACGATATATATATATATGCTGTTTATCCCCCCAAAAACGAACATTAGAAGTAGCAATCATTGGTGCGATTGCGATGGAAGAACCCTTCGTTTAATCCCAGAACGCTTCACTTTAAGCGAAGCGAAATCTGTGTTAGATTTAATACTTTCTTCCCAGTGGCCGACCGACTGGAAATATCCTTGAAAAGAAATAAATTTAATTCCTCTTCCCTGTCATTGCAATTCAAATTCCAATTCATCATCCCGTTGGCTGCAGCCAATTTATTTCAAATTCCAGCTAATGCATTGAGTGGAGGCCAATTGTGAAGGCCCGAATTTTGCGAAAGGCATGCAGGACACACACACACACACACACACATACACACACACACTGTAAACATACGGTATTAGTAAAGTGGGGAGACTGTACAGGAAGGCCTTTGATGTGTGGCCTATAACGTGTTGTTATGTCATGTTATCACTACGACGGAGAGAGAAGCAACGGCACCTTCTGAAGATCTTCTCCATCACGACGTCCCGCTCGTCGTTCCGTGACACATTAAACAAGCTGCGGATGTTCGCCGGCAGAGCGTGTCCCAGCCGTGCCAGAGCAGCCACGTTGAACATTCCCTGTGTGTGTGTGTGTGTGTGTGTGTGTGTGTGTGTGTGTGTGAGAGAGAGAGAGAGAACACAATCACAACAGAGGCAGGTGCGTTATTCACCAAAGAAAGTCTCCAAATAATAACGCTGCATAATGCGGTTTGTTGTTTTTATTGCGGCGGGGCCGAGCCCGTGGAAGTTTAATTAAGTTTATCATAGGGTGATGAGATTACAGCCCGGGTAAATCTGTCACCTGAGGGCTCCCCGCTAGAGCGGCTCTGCCATACATCGATACGGCCTCAGCGACCAAGGATAATGAGTCCTCCTCTCTCGAGCTGGAGGAACTGTAGTAATAGTCTCCCATTTTCAGCAGAGCTATAAAAGAAGATAAATACTTTGTGTTTATTGACCACATTGACAGAGAGAGTGTTAGAGAGAGAGAGAGAGGGAGAGAGAGAGGGAGGAGGTTAAGGCGAAAATGAAATGTGAGGGGGACTCACCGGATGGATGGGGATTGTGGTTTAATACGGAGAGGTTGTGATATCTCCGCTGACAATGATGGCCGAGCCTCATCTCCTGTATTTTTTTGGGGGGAGAATGATGGCAGGGGTTATCAGGTGTTAACAACCCCCCCCGGTCCTTTGGGTTCGTCTTTCTTCTTTTTAATGGGAGACTCGGAAATTACGTTTCAGACGTCCAATTTGTGAGACAAAAACATCAAAGGAGCGAGCGGGACGCGAGGGGTTAAAAGCCGTCTCACCTCGCAGAGATGGGCAGCGTTGCTCTGTGCCAGGCCCAGGCCGCTCTCCGCTGCCAGGACGTAGCTCACCAACGCCTCCCGCCTGCTCACGGGACAACAGCACAAATGCAAATGAGCGGCTGAAGAGCCGAGGAGATGAGCAATCGAGGGACAATTGAAAAATAATTGTAATTAATGTCCCCACCAGGAGCCCCGGAGGTAGGCCTGCAGAGCCTCCCTGATCATAAATCCAAGGTGTCCGTTCTGTTCGCAGACCGTTTTTAGCATTCTGCGCAGAGGGCAGGAGAGGGGCGATGAATTATGGAATATCACTTTCTTCACATAAACGGAAAATATTTTAAACAGCGTCTAAAAATAGGCTGATTTGTGGAGGTCATTTCTAAAAAAAGCCCCCACCAGCTACAGCGGGAGCTCCTTTAAATTCATAAGATACCGGGAGAACAACGGTAAGCAGAATCTCCTGGTGCCAGACAATAGCGCAGTGACAGTGACTCTTATTTTTAGATATGCAAATGACGAGGGTCTGACCTTGAATTAGCCACTGTCATTGAAATTAGATGCCACCCGGCTGCAGGCGACGGTGCAACGGCCCATAACAAAGCTTTTCTTCACCGGGCTTAATGAAAGTAAGTAAAAAAAACAGAAAAAAAAGCCTCTCTCTCTTACATCACAGCCCTCTCCGCATCCTGAGACACCCCCTCCAGGCTTCCTGTCGACAGATACCAGGCCACCTCCACCGACGCCGCTACGTGCCCGAGCCGCGCCGCTTCCAGGAAGAGCAGGACGGCGGCCGCCTGCGAACCGTAAAGAAAACACGTCCTCGCCTCAGATATCATTTCACGCTCGATGACAACTCCATAGATGTTAAATACCCGGGTTTCCCCACCAGTCAGCCAGAAGAGAGGGTCTGCCTCTCAGTCGTATGAAAAACAACTTTTCTTTTATTCTTCTTTTCTGGTTTTTGGCAAGTTTTGGGTTTGACAGGTGAGATTGAACGTGTTTGTAGTGGGAATATATGAGAAAACAAATGATCTGAGGAACATTTTACAACTATTGACCCTGGAGCAGGACACTAACAAAGGTGTTAAGGAGCAGGGAATGATCTTATAGTTGAGTTCCTGAAATCTTCCTAGATGCATGTTACATTTCCACCACATGCTTTTACATGCTTTGTTCAGTAACTACAGTCTATTCCCAGCCAGTGATGAACATCAGTTATAAAAACACCTTCGTATCCTCAGTCACGTATAAATTATTAATGTTGAAGTGACAGCATAGACTTAGTTCAGGAAAACTTGTTAAGCGCTGTTGTTTAGCAAGGAGCACGTAAAGTCAATCGCTCTCTCACATGAGTGGCAGGCGAGACAATGTAATCAGTGTAATCAGTGGAAAGCCTACGCATGGTTGCCAGATAAGCATCGGGGCCCGTACTATAAAAATCCCACATCTGAAACGGGACTGTAAAAAAAAAAGGGCTTGTGAAACAGGATCCGAGGCATTTCCGATGAAGCCGGCGTTCCACAGTTCCTGTGTTACTGTCTCTGATTGACCCCGAGGTCAAACAGTTTTGTTGCTGCCCACACAAAAGAACAAAGCACATCTCAAGTCCTAGACTACATTCACACTGCAGGTCTTGATGCTTTTGATGATTTTTTGCACGGTTGTTTCACATTATAAGCATAGGTTATAAAGCATAGGATTATGATGTTTCACATTATAATTTAATGAGACTTCCTGTATGAAGACAACACAAATACAGTTGTGTTTAGGTTGAGTGTCGATGCTGTGTGAGTTTTAAAGTCGTGCAACCTGAGCTGACAAACTTAAGATCGAGTGATAAAGGGAAGAAGATGAAGAAAGACAGCACAGTGTTTAACACTGGTTATTTGTGGAGCTGCTGCCTCTGTATACCGAGGTGTGTGTGGATGCAGAGTCAGAGCGATAACGTGTAATGTTAAAGTCAGATGAAGTGCAACGTGATCAGTCAGTCAGGTTGCTTTGAAAAACACTGAAAATACTAAATGGACTGGTTCTCATGTAGCATTCTTCTAGTCTACATGAACACGCAAAAACACATTCACCAGTTCATATACTGATGACAGAGACTACCCTATATGGTCCCATATAACCTATATAACCAATCATTCCCACCTAATGACACCATATGAGAGGTAAGGAGTTCAGGATCTTGCCTAAGAAAACTTGCAGGCTGCAATGGACTGAAATGACCACACTTGCCCCAATACCATAAACATAACGTATTTATCCAATAAAGGACCATGAATTTGTAAAAGCTGGATTTGTGTTGTTCAGACTATCTTATGGAGTCTGATATGGGTCACATATGGGCCCTCATAATTGTGCCACTTTTTACCTGCAGTGTAACACTACTTGTGACAGCAGCATGCTGTATGTAGGGAGACAGGTGGTGTCATGGACCTTGCCCTCTATTTAGACATGTCTTTCTCACTCCCCTTCTTCAAACCATCTGTCTTCCTTGTCTCGCAGGACAACAGGTGTTTATCGACTTTTAAGAGTATACACACAGGCCAAGTTTTGCCGTGACTCTTTGGAAAACTTTGTGAGAAGTCGCGGTGCTCTGACCTCGTTGCTCCTCGGGCTGTCCGGGTGTTTTCCGTTGAGGTGATAGACGCCCAGGTTAAACATGCCGTCCTCGCTCCCATTCAGCGCCGCCTGCTCAAAGTATTTCACTGCGTTTCTGTGATCGTTCAGCACATTCCCATGGTACCAGCCCAAACCATTCAAGGCCTTAATTGAGCCCTGGAGCGAGGAAACCAACACAGCTATAATGAAGGCACATACCATAAACACACAGGCTGATTGCACTGAGCGTGCACACACACACACACACACACACACACTCGCACGTACCATTGCTGCAGCTTTCTCCATCAGCTGAAAACCTCGACTGTAGTTTCTTTTTACTCCTTGACCCTGGAGGAATCAACATCAATCAGCGAATCAATAACCGTCAAAACACAGACATTCGCACGCACAAAACATCCACTGTTCAATCCAATCATGAAAGAGGTCGAGTCTGCCTCCGCTGGCTGAACCTTCATCAGCAGGATGGAGTAGTCGTACATCGCTGAGGGATCCTTCATTTGCATGGCGCTCCTTTCCAGCCACTTCACGCCACTCGAGGTGTCTTTAATAACTCCGTTTTGTCCCCAGTAAAGCATCATTCCCAGTTGTTTCTGGTGGGGGGGGGGGGATAACAGTCTTTTTATCGGGTCTGACTACATCTCCGGATCATAAAAGAGAAATAAAAGTATGGATTGAGCCTCGGTTTACTGCACCTGGGCGTCCGGGTCTCCTCTCGCCGCCTGGAATTTGAGATACTCAACGACGTCCTCCGTCAGGTGTGTGAAGCTGTTTACTTCCTCTTCATCGTTCAGGTAGATATGTTCGGGTATGTATTGCTTTGAGAAAGGAAAATTGGTACATTTATGTAGTTAGATGATAGTTTTTAGGACTCCATCTTTTACAAAACGACATAAGAATAGTGTGTAAAGATACCTGTTTTGTCTGGATCATCGCCCTTTTTGAGCATGAGTGCAAAACTCGGTTTTGTTTATGTATATGTGTTTTAATAATATTCACTTAAGGTTTACCCATTCTGCATCATAAGGAGGATGTGTGTGGCTGTGTGTGTGTACGTGTGTGTGTGTGTGTGTGTGCGTGTGTGTGTGGCTTTGATTATTTGTAACAGGAGGAGGTGGTAGCATAAGCAAACAACCCCAGGCGGAGTCTAACACTGAGAGCTGGGACTCGGACGTGTGCGGCATCACATTCATCAGCTGAGTTTCTTTCAACCCGTCACACACAGGCAGAGACAGACACCACTCCACTGAAATTAAATAAAACAGTTCACCCCAGCGGAACATGGTGTGCCGATGTTCAAAGCTATCACCTGTAATAAAATGCCAATTGAGAAAATGGCTTTTCGAGTTCTTTAATTAAGATCGGCTCCAGATGGATTATTGCTCCTCCATCGCCTCCGTTTCCAAGTTTTTTTGTTTTGTTTTGTTTTGTTTTTTTTTTGTGAATAAACTCCACCTCCACACCATGCCTATATGAGCTGAAGCAGACAGTGAAAAGTCTCGTTGTTGTATACGTGAAGCCCCTATTCATGTGATGCGGCTTATTTGAATATTCCCGGAGAATAAACAGGAAATCATTCTGAAGTAGAGCGGGCCGCCTTATCTGCGGAGGCGCTTCCTCTATTCATCATGACAGCTAACTCATTCACATATTGAAATTAAGATTTAAGACCCACCTATTCTCCCCGGCTGGACCAACAAACATACTATTAATCAGGTTTTGGAGACGGGCCGCCTCTGTATCTCTGCTCCCACGCTCTCGTACACATGTACCACTTTCACTCACCTTCCCGGTCTCATTCCTTCTCATGAGGCATTCGTTGACATTTTTACTGAGCTTTTTTTTAAAAAAAAACTCATTTAATAATAATAATTCATTAAATAATTAAGGGGTAATTCTGTTTTTGGGGGGGGGAATTGACTTTTGACTGAGAATTAGCAGAAAATTGAAATATTAAGATCTGTCCGTGCAATTTTCAGCATGTTAAAGTGCAGCTGTAGATTAAAGAAAATTATACAGAACCATTGTTGTTGATTCCTCTGTTTTCCCGATAGCAGCCCTATCACTAGCACTAGGCCTTTCAATAACAAGCGTTTGCAGTATCGTAAAATTAAAATTAATTAAAAGCCCCGTACTGTAGCTCCGATCAGTGGGTTATTTGTTAATCTGGGTGTGCCAACTTGGATACTGACAATGCCCCTCGAGGGTTAGTTGTAATGGAAAACAATACTGAATTGCTGTGTTGTGCTGTACCCAACCGCACAGGTCGACATTTACGTTCCTTCTAATTTTGATTATCCAAATGTACCGTGTTTTCATACATCCTGGAACTATCGACGCTGGTCTGCGCTCCGGCATTGGCATAGTAGCTGTAAGCCACGTCCGGGTCTTTTGGGAAACCATCAATTCCTTGCATGTGCTTGTATCCCGTGTGCATGAGGGCGAAGCGGTTATCGCCCGCTGCGCCAATCAAACTGTAGACGTGACCCTGAAATACAGGGGAGAAAATATGATCAGTCATCATTACGGGAGACAGGGTATCGCGTGGAAAAAGAAGCAATTAAGGCGCGAGGAAAGCTATGGCTCTTACCTTTTGTTGATTTACAGCGTGTTCAAGGCCAGAGAGGTGGATCGTGGCCAACAAGAGAGACGCTCTGTGGTTTCCAAAGCAGGAGGATAGCTGTAGCAGAGCCACTGATTTGGAATTGATTTTAATTTCTTCCGGATGCTCAATGAACACGGCTCCGATGGCCTGCTCAAACAGAGTCCGGCTGAGCTCCTTTATACCTATAGATCCTGCTGGGAACAGTCCAGAAATAGCCAGAAAACTACGTGATATGTCACATATCATCGGTATGTATGTGTTAAAAGAGCGCAATGCGACAACCGTTGACACCTGCTCTGATTTCCTCCTCGTTTGCTCGCAGGAAATCAAAAAGTGTGCTGTGGTTAAGCTGCTGTTCCCAGCTCCATGATTGTTTGCTGATTTTCTCTCCGGACTGACCCCACAGGCGACAGACACCTTATATAAAAACACATCCTGTCAGGAGCAATCTTCACATACTTGATAGGTGTGCATTTGTTGATCTGACACCTCGTACATGAGATCTATTTACAGCTGATCTCTGCAGAATTGCTGCGGCGCCGCTTGAAAAGACTTGTCAAAATAACACTTCACCTTTGTTGATTCCTGACAGGAGATGACTCCTGGTTACTTGTTGGAGAAAAGCTTTTGTAAATGCTTTTATTTGCCGACACTCCCCATGAGTCTCCTCCAGTCTCTGTAAACTTGACTCGGGGTTTCCTACCTGTGACAAGGACATCATCGTGTTTCAGCACAGAGATAAAATGACAGATCAGACCTCAACATAGATTAACAATCGCTTTACCTCCTCCGTTCCAAAACGATAGTATTTGACAGGACCGAAATACCCTCGGAGGCCTGGTAAGTACTTGCCGCCTCCTATCACAAAGTACCCATCAGTGTCATCATAATGGATGTTGTCCTCGAACCTGTAAATTCAACACAAATTAAAAACAACTCTTGCAACGATTGCACCAACAGGTGATGGGAAAAAAGATAAATTACTGGGCGCTGCCTTACTCATATACATATCTGCGCGTTTCATCGTCCCACGTTGCATCTAGTTTCACCTGAAAGTCAGTCATAATAATGTTTAAGCTCAGGTCACACACACAGACAGACAGAGAAAGAGAGAGCGAGAGAGACAGAGAGAGAGACAGAGAGAGAGAGAGAGAGAGAGAGAGAGAGAGAGAGGCAGAGGGAGAAAAAAAAAAACCTAGTCAGCTGTGAACAGCTCCAAATTGCAGTACACACTGCAATCGCCTGGAGTTTCCCAGCTGGAAAGCAACCATCTCTCAGAATCTTACAGCTGTTGCAAGAGCAAATCAAACGCTGCAGAGCGAGGGCACCAAACCAAACTCAGAAGAGCAGCGACGGCTATGAGATGATACTGCGTTTTAATTTCACTCCTTTATCCCAACTCCCAGAGGCACACACACACACACACACACACACACTCACAGATTGAGGTCCTATACCTTTGAGTCTCGTATGTAGCAGTCTAATCTAATCCACTTCCAGAGGGGCAACATGACACCAGCTCTGAACGCTTCATCTTCTCCGGTCGTCACACGTGCCTGAATTATGACGTCCCCTACACAGGAGATGTGACAGTCACATATTTCGCCACAGGGGGATCCGACGCTCTTTATTAATACACAACACAGTCTGTTCCACGGTCTTGGCCAAAACACACATCCCACGATCAGAGTCCCATGATACCCTCGTCCTAATCCCCTAAACCGGTATCAGGTGTACCCACAAGCTGCGGTGACCCACCTGTGTCTGTGAGCTGCATCAAAACCGAGTGGTATGAACTGCTCCTATCGACGTGCTGGATGATCCCACAGAGCTTCCTGTGACACCGTTTCAGTAGGTAGATCCACACAGATAAGGTGACGCTGAAAAACCGAGAGGCAAAACATGATTTGACAAATCAGCTTTTCTCTCTCTCTCTCTCTCTGCCGTCGAAGCGTTAAAACGCGCTGCTATCTGCTAGAAACCGGCCGGCCTCACTGTCCGTCACTGACCGTAAATAAAAGCTTATATGCTCCGGTGAAGAGGCTTGGTGAGGCTTGTTAAGTCATTTGTAATGACAGTGAAGTAAAACCAAAAGTGGATTGTAGTGTAACAGCTGCCAGCACTGAAAGGGAAACAATCACTGACCTGTGGCCTGTTAATCTGCTGATACCAACAGAAAGCCCGGGTGATTTTTTTTTTTCTGCACACACTGGAGGAAATATGTGGCGGCCTGTCTGCAATAGTTCTCAGTCTATACCTTTTAATCTAACATTTCTGCTACGATCTGGCGCTGGGTCGACAATTTGTAGAGCACGCTGGAGATTTTCGGGAACTAACTCGAGACGAGCGTGAATGTGAGCGAAGTTCAAGTCCAACCTGGGCTTTGTGACAGCTCGGAGACGGGCTCTCTCCAGGGCTCCGTCAATAAAAGGCTGGAACCTGCGGACGACTCCAAAGTGCTCCCCGGTGCTTGCCAGTGGGAACTTCAGCAGATCGATTGTGCCTGCGCTCAAAGGAAAGGAGCAAGACAGACATGAGTTGCAGAGCATTGGAGATTCTGATGATAAGACAAGGGGCATGAACGGTATGAAAACAAAGGTGATTGTGGGGTCTGACCGGACTCGTGGGGACAAAGACGATTCCGGTTTCTGTTCATCTGCCACATCAACCGGGCTGGCCACGAGGGACACTCAGTGGGAGGTTTAGCCGGTCGCTCTGAAAGGGGCTTCACTCGCAGCATCTTATAAATCCTCAGCCTGGAGCTGTAGTATGTCCCAGGTTCACTGGCATCGTCAAGATGGTCTAACCAGGCACGAACTGTCACATTTCGGACATCCAAAACATGTTGGTTATAAAAATCCCACTGATATAAAATGGACGGAGGCCATCTGAGCAGCACCTGGTGGACGTTATAGACTTGGACAGTGTTGCTGAACCACCTCTTCCTGAAGACCACTAAATCTGTCCTCCTTAATGTGGATGTCACCACCTCCACCGCAATCTGACATGGCCCAGAGCATCGATACCGCACACGGACCACTGAGCCATCCGCCACGTCGTCTGGGGCTGAGTCAAACCCAATGAAACTGTCAGGCGAGCTCTCACCGGCCTGCAACGAGGAGTCGGAAATGGCTCGTAGCACAAAGTGTCCCTGGTTGAAGAGGAAGATAAGTTAATAAAATAAAATGGATGGAAAGCAAGCGAGCAAGCCAGCGGTTTTCTGTTTTCTCTTAAACAAATCAGAGAGGAAACACAGGTGCATTGGTGGTGGTCACTTGAAGGTATGTACTTGGAGGAGCTTGAGGGAACTGATTTCACTGGCACCTATGACATGTTGTGAACACAATATTGACACATCATCGCTTGGTGCTACTGGGGAGTCTCTGTGGATTGCATTGTCATGAAAGAAAACAACATTTTTCGCTTCATAGGATATCGGATTGAGCTCTTGATATCTTGAGAAATTTAGATGTGTCTAAATCTTTCCCAAGATCGTAAAATAATTAAGATGAATAGCATTGAACTGTCACACGCTCCAGCAGATCCCCTTGACACTGAGTATGTATAAAGCCGGATAAGAAGATGAACCGTCATCACTGTCACTTTTGGCCTCTCTACCTACTGAAAAGTACATTTTCTACTTCTCTACCGCAGCACTTATCGCCCCTTGAGGCAAGAGTTAAGGCTGGTGCTTTTTCTCCCAGTGAAAGAAAAATGAACCCAATCAGCACTCAAAAAACAGACACTTTCGAGTCAAAGGCGAGATGTATGCTCGATCAAAAGTTGAACCAATGCTCAGTGGGTAAAGCTGTTAAAGACTTCAACCCGAATCTGCTTTTCAAACGACATGACTAAGTCTTTCATATTCAGCAGTTAAGAACCAAAATTAGCATTGATCCAGTCATGTTTTTGACCATCTGGCAAATGTAAGTCTAATATTCAATCTCTTTTAGCCCTGGTCTTCGTCTCTACTGTGCCAACTCCTGAGGGAAATCTCTGCTTCCTTAGCTGCTAAATGTTCTACGGCTTGTCTCTAAATGTGTCTGTCTGCCATTTGCTGAGCGCGTGGTGTTTTATGGAACTTTTTTGCTGATGACAGCTGCCAGCCACAACAGTAAAGTCGTGGTCTGGACAGCTTAAGAAGAGTCAGCTCTGTGAAGGCGAGAGAGGAGCTGCAGATTCAGGGGGTTATTATCTGTAGCTTCATTACCTTGAGCGACCTCTGCCACATCACTTACTGTATTATTTCTATTGAATTAACCAGTTGAAGTATAAACAGATGAGTGAACAACACAAACAGCTGTGTGGTTTACGCCCTGCAGATGACAGCAAAGTAATAAAGTTCCTTACCATTATAATGGCGGCAGTGAAGGCATATCCAAAGTGTACCATGTGCATTTTGAGTTTAAATACAAAACTAAATAGAGGCGTATAAAATAGAGCTAACTCCTGCCACCGTAGCTGCGAGACTAGTGGCAACAGCATACGCAAACGCCCAATGCAGTGCAGGGATTACCTGATATTCTGGTATTGCAGGTTTAGTTGTTTGCATGAGTTCCTTTTAAAGATTACCCCACTGAAAGGCCACAGCTACGGATCACTCTGTTGTGCAACAAAAAAAAAAGTGATTTGACTCATTTTCTTCGTGATTCTATTATAGAACTTTCCAGGAGAGCAATGCATCAAAGCTCAGAGTCTAACTTAATTTGATGTGCTCAAGCCAAGGCCTTGCCATCACCCAGCGTCCTCCATGGCCTACGCCCACACAGGACTTTGAAGAAATATGATCTGAAAAACAACCTGATATCACAGCCAAAACTAATTACCCACGGGCTACTGACTGTTCACGCTTCAAAGTCAGGGGAATGAAGCTTCGGTAGCTGTTCCTCGCAGGGGTTTTTTTAGGTGACCACACGTGGAGAATGCGCTCTTGTACTTCTATATAAAGGGCGCCTGCTGCTAAAGTGCACAGTCTAAAAAAGGCATGCTAGGCTGTGCCTGATGACTGATGTGAAAGTTTGTGGCTGGACTTCACTAGCCAGGCTACAAAGGTCATCAAACCCAATGGCTTTACAGGACCTGTGCAATTTTCAGGACTACTTTCTGGACTCCACAGAACGCTCTTCGATGCTTTTCGGAAAAAGGAAAAACTGTACCAATCTGCCATCGAGCCACAACCCTAACTTTTTTAATTTTTACATACCAGTTGCAGACTACCTGGAAGAAAACCCCATACAGTTTGGACAAGCCAGCACCGTCCAGAGCTCCAGCTCCGTCCTCCCACCTCTAACCCTGCCCACAAGTCTCCCCGTGTCCTCGTCTCAGTCTGTGCCGCTGCCTTTCTCCATGTCTCATGGCACCACCACGCTGGCCTTCATGTTCCAGGGCGGCGTGCTGGCTGCCGCAGACACTCGCTCCAGCTGCTCCGGGCTCGTGGCGGACCCCGCCGCTCAGAAGATCCTGCCCATCCACAGCCACTTGGTGGGCACCACGTCGGGCACTTCGGCCGACTGCGCCCTGTGGAAACGCATCCTGTCCCGGGAGCTGCGGCTCTACCAGCTCCGCCACGGTCGCAGGCTGTCCACGAGCGGAGCGGCAAAGTTGCTCTCTCACATGCTTCACCCGTTTAAGGGCACCGAGCTGTGTGTGGCGGCCACGTTGTGCGGCTGGGATGGGGGACAGGCGGATGGGGTTGCAAAGACCGACTCCATCCAGACAGCAAAGAGTCAAATGACTGATGTTGGGCCATCTGGAAACGCCGGTCTTGAAACTTCTTCTCCAGCAAAGATAAAGATGGAGAGCTGCACTCCTGCAAGTGCTCAGCAACAGTCTCACGCAGGAGAGAGAGCGAGTTTCTCTGGACCCAGTCTGGTCTATGTGTGCAGTGATGGCACCCGCCTGCAGGGAACACTCTTCTCCGTGGGCTCGGGATCACCCTACGCCTACTCGATTTTGGACCAAGAGGTTCAATGGGAACTGACAGTGGACAAGGCCACATCAATAGCCAGAGAGGCTGTGTACAGAGCCACGCACAGAGACGCGTACTCGGGGAACTGCGTCGACGTCTATCACGTCTCCTCCGGAGGATGGACGCGCAGGAAGAGAGAGGACCTGAAAGAAGAATATTACAGGGAAAAAGAAAGACAGGAAAACAGGGGCAGCGAACGTGACTCAGTCTGAGTAAAGATGTGAAATAAAGCCAAATGGCAGGGGGGGGAAGAAGGGCAAACATTGGGGAGTGTTTTGGAGAGACGCGATGACATCTCAGCAGCAGATACTAAATTAATGAACAGGACAGACAGTTGTATCCTCCAGGCTATTTCTCAAATGATTTCGGCATGCATATCCTTCCCTCTAATAAACAGCTGATGTTTTGTTTGCGCTGATGATAAAATGGATTCAAACAGCACTCTGCTGGCTGGCATTTCGATTTTTAGACGTTATTTATATAGACGTTATGAATCATTTCAAGTATGAGATATAATTACAGTTCTACCCCTAGCATTAGGATCACTCAAGAAAGAAGAAGAAGAAAAAAGGAACCGGAGTGAATAGTCCAAAAATCGAAACGTCTGGAGCCTGAAGGTCATAATGTATTGCCGTGCATAGGGGAACTAATTTACCCATAGCAATAAACAGTAAGGAGTTGGAAACTGATTTGTGTCTGCTGTCAGGATTGGTCTGAGGTTTCTTTGACACTACAGTAAATTAATGAATACACGAGATTTTTTGCTGAACTCGCCTGTTCATTCTGTTTGAGCACTCTGGTAGTAAATTAAGCATAGTAGTAATTATTCAAGTGACAATGGGTGCAAAGGATATTGGAGCAAAAAGGTACAGAGCCGTTCATCCTCATCCCCCAATTGCCTTTTTCAGACTTCGGCAGCAAACCGAGTCAAAGCGTGGCGCTGGAAGTTTTCAAGGTTGAGGCAATTTACCATATGCGGGGAAAAACTTCACAGCATATGGGCTTTGCTGCGACATGTCAAAATGTTGGAGTGGTGCTTACGTCTGTGCCTGTACCTGCTGATCTGATGGGTTTATTTTCACAAAGTGAACCTTCCGAGTGGTTAATGTGTGTAAATGTGTGTGTGTGTGTGTGTTGTGCCGTCCACTGTATGAATCACAGCGCAGGCTGGGTTACGTAATGACGCTCAGCACATCTTCAGAGCAACATCAGAGAGTTGAGTGTCTCCTCAAACCTCCACAAGTACTACAGAATGACTGACTGCAGCTGTGAGCATAAGAGGGTGAAAAGCCTCCCTTCCTCCCAGACCTCATCCATAATTCTCATCTTCAGAAATTCATTACTGATGGAGTTATTTAGTACAAAAAGAAAAGATCTGGAAAAAAAAAGAAAACCCCGTTTGGTGGTCCAAGGCTGCAGATTTGTAAGCGCTGAACAAGTTGTGAAGGAGGACAGGGTTGTGATTGTAATCAAAGTTCAAACAAGAGCAGTGACTCACTGAGTGTTAGCGCTTCCTTCTCTTTCGCCTCTTCAAAGCTTTTCTTGTTCAGCTTTGGCACTTTCTACTCCTCACATGCAAACTTCAGCTGGGAGCAAAGCAAACTCCCCTTGATTTGACTGAGGAGTGAAATGTCACAAATGCCTCCCTCTCAGTTACATCAGTATGTCTGAGGGTTTTTCTTTTCCTTTTTTTTTCTTTTTTGGTCTATAAGAACCTCGATTGCACATGACCCAATCATCTGGAAATGTATGAAAAATTGGTTTGACGTCTCCACCTCGCTGTCAGAAGTCAGAACACGGGGTGCTCTCATAATTTTGTCCCTGCGTGCTCTCGTTCCCTGAAAAGCGGATGGATTGCAGCGCGGCTTTTGTTTTGTGCTTGCGCAGTAATTTTGGGATTAACCTCGGCACCGTATCCCACACACAGCTGGCTTCGAGGGAATCCGAAGAGTGACCTCCCGGCTCCACATGTTCCCTCCTAGTCATTTTCAGTGCGCACTCACCTCAACATCTAGCAGAAAGAGTGATTGGGAATCACACGATGTTTAAAGCCAGGCCGTTCTCTGATGGATAATCACGTTTTTATAGCACTGGGTATGTTGAAAGCATGTGAGCCTGCCGCCGTCCTGAAACTACCCTTTTCATCAAAAGGGAGCAAGATCCCAAGATTTATGGAAAACAGACACGTGACATGATGGATGAAGTGGCTAGGACCACTGGTTGGATATAGGGCTTTTCTGCGCTGTGTTTGCATGTTCTCTCTGAGTACTCTGGTTTCCTCCCACAGTCTGGGAAAAACATGTGTTTAGGTTGATTGGAGGCGCTAAATTGCCTCTAGGTAAGAGTGTGAGAATGAATAGAGTGTGTGTGTGTGTGTGTGTGTGTGTGTGTGTGTGTGTGTGTGTGTGCTCTGATAGACTGGTAACCAGAATGTATTCCCTCTTTTCCTTAAGCATGTTGGAGATGGGCTCCAGCAGATCTGGGGACATAGTAAAAGTTTTTTTTGCCAGATTTTACTGAGGATTCAGAGTCTGGCCGAGCTGTTTGTCATCTATGATTGTTTTAGCTTAAACTGATGCTCGTACTCGTGAGAGTAATGCATTTAGTCAGTCAGTGTGTACTCAAAGACCGTGAAAAGTCTTTTAGCGTGTCCCAAGCTTCAATCGTGGTCAATCGAACATGTATGCATGGATGCAAAAGGGTAATAAACTCCAGAGCCTATGAAAATGAGCAGGTGGGACGCAGGAGATGGTGTCAGACAGATATGGTAAGAATAAACCAAAATAATATAAAACACACGCACATATATATATATAAAATTTCTCCCAGAGCAGAGAGCTGTTTTTATGTTTACCCTTAATCTGTCATTCTCATAGACGTGGTCGCTCTCACAAGAGTTTGTGCAAGAACCTGACACTTCTTTGGTTGGTTTGACAAATCGAGTCTTTGATCCCTCAACAGGCGAAGTCGTTAAATGTGTGATGTCCAGTCTTTCAGTTGTCATAAAAACATAAAAATCTGTTGAAAGCAGTCGATTAGTGTGACACTGTGAGGCTTTTCAAAATCTCTAACGACTGTGAACGCCTGGCAGTGTAGGGTACGATAATGGATGGATGGATGGAATACAATGCCAAAACTATCCTATTACCTATGAGGAATTAATGATAATCTTGTGTTTGACATGTTCCCAGATACTGTAGGATTAATATTTCACATTTTGAGCATCTAAAGGATTTCCACAAACACGCATAAAATCTGCATTGATGCAGAGCATCCATCCTTGACATATGAATCCAGCTCAGATTTAAATGAAGTGACGTGAGTGATTAATCGAGGATGTATTTTTATCCATGACAAGTAACAGAAATTACTCATTAAAATCAGCTTATGTAAATGCGGTGTATCACTTTATCACTTTCGATGAAAAAAAAAAAAACACATCACAAACTATCTGCTCGACACAGCGGACTGAATTTCTCAAAGTGGTAAAAAGGGGGTTAATTATACTTACACACTGTAGACATGTCATGTTGAAATTCATCTTTGCGAGGCATTTTCCTGGTCCGGCATCTGAGCGGAATAACCGGGAAAAAGCTAACTTACGAAGGGCGATTATGCAGACATGCTGCATTTAAGCAGATTACAAAACACGGCTTCAAAGAACTGATACTGCCCGACCAGAAAACACTGAAGGGGCTTAACACGAACCACGGGGCTGTTGAATAATATGACAATAAATGTCATAATTAGAAAGTAAAGCCGTAATGTCAGACAGATGTTTGGGTTAAAATACGAAGGGGAAATTATAAATAGTGTGATTTTAGGTCTGTGGGGCACCCCCTTGTGTGCAACCTCTGGAGATAAAAGCAGTAAGCTTTTAGGGTGACCGTAGTGCCTCTGAGTGAAAAACTAATGGAGAGAGGGGATGGAGGGTAAGAGAGGGTGGGGGAGAAAGAGAGGGCACGAGAGATGGAGAGACAGAGAGAGACGGGTTTGGAAAGAAGAGAGTGGAGGAGAGAGGAGTGAAGGAGGAGGAAAGGTGTGAGCGTGTGGACAAGGAGGGAGAAAAAGACGGGTGAGAGGGGCAGGGGACATGGAGAGGGGGAGATGGAAGTGGTAATGGAGGGAGATAAAAGTGGAAGAGAGAAAGGGGCAGATATGGGTTTGGGAGAGGGAGACAGAGGAGGGAGAAAAGTCAGGATGGTGAAGGGAGGGAGCGAGAGATTGGTTGGAAAAGAGAGAACGTGAAAGAGAAAGGGGGCAGATATGGGTGAGGTGGAGAAAGGTAAGGACGTATTGATGCAAGGGGGAGAGACAGAGAGAGAGATGGGTTTGATGGAAATAAGAGGGCGAGTTAAGGAGAGAGAGGGGAAAGAAGGGGAGATGGCCATCCTGAGAAATGGTTGAGGGAGGGAGACAGATAGAAAGAAATGGGTGAGAGATGGAGAGGCAGAAAGAGATGGAAGTGGTGGATGGAGATAAATAGATAGGGTTTGAAAGGAAGACAGAAGGAAAAAGAAAGGGAGGGGGGACAGATGTGGGTGAGGCCAGGAGAAATAGGGGGTGGGTGAGAGATGAGAGGAAGACACTCCTGAGACATGGAGGAGAGAGGGAGACAGATGGGGCGGAGATGTGTATGTGTGTGTGTGTGTGTGGGGGGGGGGGGGGGGTGATGGGGCAATGGGTGAGGACGAGATTAGAGAGAGACAGGTAGGGATATTGAGACATGAGGACAGAGTGAGAGTTTGAAAGAAATGGGTGAGAGACATCCAAACAGAGGATGATGGAAGGGGTGAGGGAGGGAGAAAGAGAGGGGGAGACCTACAGATATGGGTGAGGATGAGAGAAATTGGAGGGGTAAGGGGAGAGGGGGAGAGTTGATGGGGAGAAAAGCAGTAATTCATTGAGACGTGAAGAGGGGTGGGGGGGGGGGGGTGAAAGGGGTGAGGGAGTAAGGGGGGGGGGGGGGGTGATGGAGAGAGAGAGAACGGGGAGAGAGCCCGAGCGAGAGAGAGCAAGAGGCGAGAGGGAGAGCGCGCGGGCGAGAGAGAGAGAGAGAGAGAGAGAGAGAGAGAGAGACAGAGAGAGAGAGAGAGAGAGAGAGAGAGAGAGAGAGAGAGAGAGAGAGAGAGAGAGAGCCTGGGCTGAGTGGACGGACCTCGAGCTGAGCTCAGATGAACCTCGTCGTCTTTCCCACGTTGTTGGCTTATTTGAGCTCCGTTAACCGTAGAGAGACAGGAAAGCCAGACCGGAACAACAAACGCACGGTAAGCTCCTCTCTACTCCACTAAAGGACTTTTTTTTATCCTTCTGCGTGCGTCTGTGTGTACGCGTGCGTGCGTATGTGCGTGGTCTTCACGACTCACCAGTTTTTATTATTATTATTATTATTAGTGAAGCGCAGCCTTTTATTGCCCACACGGACGTACGTGACAAGTTTTCACTCCAGACTTTAATCGGTCAGTTTAGCCTCGGGTTTAGCCCCGGTTTCTCAGCGGAGCGGTTTCCAACTGTTCTAACGGCTGTCACTCGGTCAGCGTTCGCGCGCACGAGCCGAAGCCGAAGCCGAACATTCGCGCGAGCAGATGTTGCTCTGCGCCTCACGCGCAGGTGAGCATACAGGCAGGAGAATTAAGAATTCACATTTTTTTTGCTGAGTGTCGGTAGTATGTTTATTTGTGCGTGTGTGTGCGAGAGAGAGAGGGAGAGAGAGAGAGAGAGAGAGAGAGCTCTGGACGCGACTGGGTCAAAGCAGCCGAAAGCGATGATTTTTTGTGTGTTTTCTGTGACGTTGCATTCATTATAATAGTTAGTCCAAGTGTGTAAATCACATTAACATGCATCAAGTAGGTCATTTTTCTGGCTCCCACTAACAAGGCAAGGTCACGCTCCGGGCTGTTTGGTGTATCTCTACACTGGGGTTTGCTAATAAGCTGTCCAGATGTGAGTGTGTCCATGTGTGGGAGGGTGGGGGGTAATGTGTGTATGAGTGTGTGTGTGTTGGAGGGGGTATGAAAGAGATAGAGACCAAAGGCAAGCTGCACAGAGCCATTTTGTGGTGTAATAAATATCTTCCTGCAATTAAAACATAATGCACTGTTCGGTCATCCATCCATTCATCCATCCATCATGTCACCCACACAGGGCAGCACAGACACCCTGGACAGCTCATCAGTCCATCACACAAGAGAGCTCGATTTCAAGGAGACTACCTGTTCATGTTAGCAGGAATTATTTTTAAAAAAGGGACACGGAGTAGCAGGTTCAGTCCCTCCCTTGTTTCAGAAAACCTGTGAAAATAGTGAAAAAGTTATGGAGAAAAAAGAAAGATAGATTCAGATTTTGTATTGTCATTGTACAAGAACATACAATGAAAATTTGGTGCAACCAAGACCAGCTCCCCAAAATACATCCATATATATATAATATATTCCGCCATCAATCATCTTACCCACTTTGTACCTTAAAAGTGTGGCAAGACTCTGCTTGTGCCTATCATCAGTGCAGTCAAAGGTAGGGAATACAGCCTGGACATGGTGCCAGTCAATCACAGGACACACACATACACACGCACAAACACACAGAGACCATTCCCTCTCATACTCACATCTAGGTGCAATTTGGAGTCCATTTGACCAACATGCATGCTTTTAGAAGCCTGGAGAAAACTTGTCCAGACATTTAGAAAATATGCAAGGTCCACACAGAAAGGCCTTTGGCGTGACCAGGATCCAAACCGAAGACAGTCTTACTGCCAGAAGCAAAAATGTATTGAATGCAAGGAAAAACATTCACACTACAGATCTTATTCTTATACAGACTTATACAGTTATCCATGTCCTCAGATATGCGATAATGTAGCTCAGAGAATGTGGATTGTAAGGTCAGTAGTTCAATCCCATAATCTTGTATCCTTCGTCAAGATACTAAGGCAGCAAATATGCCATGGAGGGGTCACTGGCACATCACAGACCACAGTCAGTCATAGCTCCTGGCAATGCAGAGTCTCGAATCAGCCTAAACATGGATATTTTTGGAATAAAAACTCACAGACATGGTGAGAAACATGCAAACTCCACACAGAGAGTCCCTCAGTCTAACCAGTCTAACCGCCCGACAGTGCTATCCAACAATCCATTTGTGTCGTCATTGTATTGTCAAAGAACCACAAATCATAGACGTAAATAGAGTAGATGTAAACGCGGGCTCCCTCGCAGCCACCGAGGCTGCATTTTGTGCCTGTGACAGACAAGGATAAACACTTGCTCATCACTGCGCCGAGGCTGTGATATCACTTAGGGTTATGCTGTCTTGAGTGTCTGAACCTTGACGACAATGACGTGACTGATGTGCTGAGCACAGTTGGCCCTCTCCTCCTCCTCCTCCTCCTCCTCATCTCCCTCCTCCTGCTCGGCAGGCTGATTTGGAAGGAGTTGAGAGATTTCAACAGGAGAAGGAGGCGCTGTGAACGGATGGAGAGGTCCGTGAGCATTAAGACAAATGGCTGAGTGAGAGAGAGAGAGAGAGAGCCAGAGACGTTCAAATGGAGCAGAATATGTCTTGGTCATTTAAGCAAGCCGGGCTGTCCTCCTCCTTCTCCTCCTCCTCCTCCTCCTCTCAGTGTACCCCCCCCCCCCCCCCCCCACCTCCATCCTCCCCTCCACTTTGCCTCCATCTCCAGTTTTTTTCTCTCCTATGTAAAAGGCCTGACATGCACAGGCTATTTTTAATAAAAATGAAATAGCCCTGTTGCAGTGAAGCGACTCGATGCAGAAGTGAAGTGAGACTGAAACAGCGATTTGCAATTTAGAGCTATGTCACCACTCATCATTCCACTCTGAGCCGGCAACGGCAAATCGTCCTCACGCTTTTCATCCTCTATCCTCTGCCTTATGTTTCACACGTATCTCATACGCGCTCATACTCTAAAAGACTTCAAACAGCAGTGAATGACATGTACTGCTGGCAGCGTGGTTCTAGAGCAAAGCTGCGAGATCAGTCTGTGCTAATGCACAATAGCTGAGGAGGACAAAAGTGTTTGGGGATGAAGCACTTCCTCTTGTTTCTTTTCTTTTTTTCCGCCAGATCCAAGATGATGGCAAACAGATGCAAATGATGAACATGTAGCCTTACATATAGCACTCTGGAATTGCCGTAATTAGGGGTGCGAAATGGAAAAAAAAAAAAAAAAAAAGAAATTCAAGGGTGAATTTCCTTTTAAAGAAGAAGAGGACGGTGCTGTAGAGAGATTAGTAATTACTATTACTGTTAACTATTCTCAAATTGACTGTTCAGAAGCCCACTTTTTTTTTAAAGTAGGTCAGTATCTGGATTGAAGAAGACCATTTTTATGAGTCCTTCATTTCACATGAAGCATATCAATTTGGATGTATCAGAAAATGTTACGGTTCACATTATACAGTGCCATCAAAGGCCTGTGCATTACTATACTGTAGGCCCACTCAGCTTATTTGCATCTAAGTACATTTTAAGCACACCCTACACTCTAGCTAGTGAGAACACAAATCACTGCATTTATGTCCTTGAGCCATAGTTTTGTTAATTATTTAAAAAAAACAAATTCATTTAATCATCACCTACAAAATGACTTGTTTTATCACTGATGTTGGTGTTTTGTGTTAGTAACTTGCTTCTCTTTAGTCCTTCGAAAACCTTGAAGCCCCATTCCTCCATTCCGTTGTGCCAATTTGTTGATCTGCATGTTCATTTGGCAACTCTCTCTCTTTTCTCTCCTCTCTTAATGTGAAATGGTTCATCCGTGTCTGTGATCTGTTGCTGGAGATCTCAATATGAATAGTCTGAATAATAATAATAAGAAGAACTAGGTGGATAGAGTGACATGTCTTGGAAAACTGGAAAAGATAGTCACCCGTTCCCCCAGTTGCAAAACAAGATTCTTATAGTCATTGTATAAGAAACTTGTGCAGAATCAACACCAGCTCCCTAAAGTATAACCACCTTCCACTATCTTACCCCCTTATTCCATTAACGGTATTGTGGCAGTCTCCTGGAGCCTATCTCCAGTCAGGAAAGACACCCTGAACAGGTCTATCCATCACTGGACACATACACACACACCATTCGCTCTCACATTCACACCTAGGAGTAGTTCAGAGTCTCAGGTGGACCTAAAACATGTAGGAGTATGTACTGTTGGAGGAAACCGTAGCACCTGGAGAAAACCCACACAGACTTGTGGAGAACATGCAAACTCCCCACAGAAATGACCGGGATATAGGACCTTCTTGCCATGAGGTGACACTGCTAAGCCACTTTGTTCCTCACAATTGAGACCGACTTCCTTAAATAGTTAGAAAAGTACAATAATTTATGTATAAGAAAAAAATTCAGACTCCACATCTGGACAAGACATGCGCTGATGCCTGTATATGCATTAAAGTTGGAACTGTAGCTCGGGGGCATTTCCGTCATCTGTGGATCCCAAACTGTCCTTGATGTTTAGTCATCAAATAAAATAAACAAACTCCATGCAAATGCGAATAAATGAAAAATGTCCAGAAAAAAAGTTGAGTTATCCTGGGAAATTATTTCTCCTCTCTCCATGTCTCTTGGTTTAGGAAGTTTGCATACACGCATACGGTCGTCTGTGAAATTGTCATGATTCCTAATCATGTAGAAGATTATTTCAAAAACAAGTTATAGCCGTAGCCTACACATCTGTTAAATCACATTCCTGGGGGCGATGGAGGGATAAACATGAAAGCAATCTGAGTGTATACACAGCATGCAAGGTACAACTGCACAAGATGACGCATCTTCAAAGCATGGGCGGGGGGGGGGGGGTGACTGAAAATGTCCTGGAAATGTCCTGGAAAATTATTTCACTAAAAGAGTGGGGGACCGTGAAGTTGCGACAGTCAAATCTGTCCCTGTGGATCTCCTTAACGAAAGATTCATGAGATTTAAACTTTGTTCAGAAAGACAAAAAAAATCCTCTGGAGGCGACATCTGTGAGGTGCGGAAGAGCGCGCCTGTCTCCACGTCTGCATAAAGGTGAAAAACAGATGTCAGAAAATTGAATTGTCTTTGTAATAAAAGCTCAGGCAGAATGATGGGCTCAGGTAAAACGTTTGAGGAACAAAATTAAAGACAAAAAAAAAAACGCAGTCGCGTAGTTTGAGCTTTGCTAGACTGCTGACACTTTCCACCACATCAAATTTCAAAGATCAATGACTCAAATACTAACGAAACTGAGATCATTAAACTTTTGGGAAATGAGGACAAGTCATTGATTGAATTATTTATGAGTCTAATTAATCTCCTCAGGGGAACTTCTCTCACTGCCGGGCATTGAAGCATGGGGGAGACGATCGTCAGGGATGATATCAATCACCTGATGTCCAGGCAATTGCGTGTGACAGGGAACAGTAAAGTACCTGAGCTCCTCACCTCGCTGCCGCGCCCTCGGGCTCCAAATTAATTGAAAATGTTTTAAGACCAGACTCAACTCTCTCAGAATGCAGGAAGTGATCAATAACGGCATTCACTCACAACGGCGGCGACAAACCGCATTGAGCCGGGTATGAATCGCAGCTTCCGGTCTGAGGAGAAGTCTCCGTTCTGGGGTAATTTTCTTATCAGGCCGCGGTTTTAATGTAGTTTTTTTGTGCACGACTCGCAGCTATTTTTACAGCTGCCGGCAGAGAGCTGGGATTAGCAAACAGAGCAAGTTCAGCAAACGGCAAGAAAGAATCTAAAAAAAACGTCCTAAAATGCCAAACCTCCTCTTTATAAGATAATGAGTAAGATGTCAACTTCTCTTTGTCTTCTCTCGACTGTGCCCCGCAGCACTTGTTTTAATGGATTCAGCCGAGATCACGCTAACGCCGCTCTCCTTTCAGGTGATCCTGTGCGGGAACATGTGAATAAAGGAAGGTGTCGTGATGAAGGCCCAGGAGACCCGAGGCGGGTGGAGAGCCACTGCAGCATAGCCACGTACGATGGACCGTCGAGGAAACCGGCCCCTGAGCAGCGACTCGTCAGCGTCTCCCTGAAACAAGCCGAGTCGGGTCGTTTTCAGCGATGGCAGCGCACGTCGTCCTCCTTCTTCTTTTATTCTGCAGAGGGGAAAGAAGCGGCGTCCTGGGCGCTGACGGCCTCTTGGAGGTACAGCATGTGCTATCGAGCAAGAGACAACAGGGTTCGCTTCACCTGGAGCCCTCGGAGAATTTGCTGGTGAGCCTAACAGATGTGGGAAGTCCAGGAGATGATCGGAGAACCTCGTCAGATGCGTACCCTCCATCCGAACCCCTCACACCTGAACGGGGGCCGAGCCGCCAGGAAGGAGGCAATTTGACTAATGGAGAGGTTGAAAGTGTAATTAACGCTCACGGTCGAGCGGCGGGTTCAGAGGAGGAGTACGCGCTCCGTTTGGAGACAGGTGCCGATGACGTTCTGCCTGAGAGGACGCGGCCGGGCCGCTCTAACTGGGTCAGCGAGTCCGAGGGCGGCCAGCCGGGCCGAGACCTGCTGCCGGCACAGCCACGCTCCCGCCAACGGAGGAGCTGGCTCTGGAACCAGTTCTTTGTGATCGAGGAGTACAGAGGGCCAGAGCCTGTGCTCATTGGACGGGTGAGTGGATGTCGCCGCGGGTCTGTGTGTTGATAACCTGAATGTGATTGTGAGGAGAGACTCAGCCTTGAGATGTCTCCAGGGCTGGGAACGCATGAGATTCATGATTGTTTATTGTCAGAGTGCAGGCGTGCACAACAAGATTTGGTGCAAAACTGTTTTACTTTCCATTTTGTGGAAACGATAATCAATTCAGTTCAAGACATTTAAGATGGGTTAAGTGCTTTATTTGTCCCCAGACGGAAATTGTTTTGTACAGCAGCCAAAAATGACAACATCGTATACACTTTATACAACAATACAGTCCACACTAACAAGTAAATAGTAAGCAAAATAGTAACAAGTGAATAACAACAACAACGACGTGCAGTAACGATACTTAAGTTAACAATCTTTAAAGCTAAGACAGGAAAAACAGTAATAAATAAAGAAATGAAGAGAGAAGATGTAAGTGTTCTGTGTTGAACTGGCCATATGACTACATGGACAGCAATAGGATAATAATTCAGACTATAATTTGGTTATGTCGTTTATGAGTTGCTCTCTGTTTGTACTCCTGTGTACATGCTGGTAAGCATAGTGGGATTAGTCAGTCAATCAGACTTCATTTGCACAGAGCTTTTTCATACCAGATGTAGCACAAAGTGCTTTACATGATGAAAGACAAGTAAAAGCTGGATAAAATCCAAATAAATACAAGGAATAAATAGATAATAGATAAATTAAGATGTAATGTTAAGTCATGGAAGGACGACAGCTTGACAGAAATGAGTTAACTAAACAACTAAAGTCAGACATTAAATCGATCAAAAGACTCAACAATTCAGTTAAATAAGAGCACAGAACAGACAAAACTTCAAATAAAACTTGTATTTGCACATTGGATTCCTCTGATTGGATTCCTCTTCCATCTGACACGATTTGTCAGTGTGGGACAGTAGAAGGAGCGTGGACACTGTAAGTCGCAGTAGTGGTGCTGTTCTGCTTTGTTTTTGCATCGTAACAGCTGCTTTTCAAAATCTTCCAGCGGTTTCTCAACATGCTCAGACAAGCGTACAGGACGTATCCCGCCGCCTCCATTCCTTCAGCCACCTGCTTGAAAATACCCTCAACTCCTCTGTTTGCAGCCATCCAAAGCCTTCATTATTTTCATATCCATCAAAGTCTCAAGCCTCGCCAGACTTTCACTCTTATCTCAAATGTGCCACTTCCTTGTCTCCCCCTCGTCTTTTGAGCATACATCATAAAACAGTTGTCAAGTGTCAGGCGTGTGACGAAATGCTGAAAACATTTCTCCCGGTGCGTTTATTGTCAATATCGTCCCCATATAATAAGACTGGAACGCCCCGCATGATTAATTTATATTCCAGATATCACTCTAATCAGGTTAAGGTAGTAAAGAGATAGTGACTCTTTCAGAATATCGCCTTAAGGCAGGAATATTGCTGCACAAGTCTGGACTCAATTCACCTCTCTATTTCTTGTTATTGTGCTCACAAACTTTTCCACGGTTGTATTGAGAGATGTACAAAACACCCACTTCAAATAAAGATCTTGTCCTGAATGCATAAGTACAGGAAAGCATCTGCGGCTTCATCTTTAACCTCCATGTAACGTATTGATGTCTCGCTTGTCTTTCTGGCCCCATTGACTTTGCATCGTGGTGACCTCAAACATATATAGCTTTTCAGAGGCTCTTTTATCAAATATAAAGCAGCCGTGGATTAAAAATTCATCACACGGTGAGTACTAGTTGACCTTGTCTGCGGTTCCAGGTGTCCTGGAGTCAGCTTTTAGGACCTCTCTTTTATAATGGTGCTCTGTGGGGGGAAATGTGGAGCAGTGGCACCAGTCTGGACATGGTTGTTGTTGTTGTGGAGTCGCAGTAACTGGACTTACAAACATCCCAGGGTCTATATATATATATATACTGTATATATGGGTTTATAAGTATATATTTCAAACCCACCGACCCACTAAGACAGAGAATTGTACGTCCCGAGAACCATGCACAGCATCAAGAAGAGTGTTCTAATTTACGCAGTCCATTGCAGTCCACTGAATTATACATAGGTGAAACCAAACAACCACTCTACCGACGCATGGCCCAGCACAGGCGGGCTAATTCCCGCAGTGTACCTTCGGCGGATAGACAACAGAGACCCCTTTGAGGACGACAACACACAGATATTAGGTCAGAGGAGGAAAGTAAGCAATCTATGCTTGTGCTTTCATTATTTTGTCACAAAAATAAAAAGGGGGTGTTTCGACAAAGTACTATTACATCCTGCAGGTGTTTTTGTTGAAGGCTGTTTTGCATCTGAGCTGTATTTCTTGTCTAGTATAGCAGGCCATACCATAATCCTCATGAAATCTCAACTTTGTTCTTTTTGCTTCTTTTACTCGATTTAGATCTATCCCCACATACTGCACCATCTTGTCTGAAGCAAACTGGTCATGTTAAAAAAAAGAGGCTTCCATCACACTTTTGTGATAAACTCCTACTGACATCCGAGAAAAACCACCTTATGAGAGCTTCAAAATGTTCAAGTGTTGTTGGAGAGGTTTTTTTTTTCAAATCAGTGCTTCCATTGCCAGTTTTTTGTTGAAATATTTAGGTTTTGTGCATTTCTAATAGCAATGGAAACGCACCACCTATCCCCACATACTGTACAATGTTATCATATCATCCCTTCCCAGGAAGTTCCAAAACCTCTAACACCTTTTTCTGTTAATTCCTGGGCTCCTGAATGTAAGAAGCCTCATGGATGAAGGTGAAGCATCTTCAAAGAGTCTAGTTGCCATGGCTCCACAGCTCCTTGATATTGGCAGGAACAGGATTTCTTGTAGGACCGTTGTCCAAAGGGGAAGCAATGAAACAATGTGAGGCAGCGGCACAGGTCTCATCCATCACTCGTCCAGCCATCATCATCATCATCATCTTACCCGCTTTGTGCTCTGTGGTGTCATGGGAGTCTCCTGGAGCCCGTCTGGCATGTTTTTAGTCTGGGGGAGGAAACTGTACCCAGAGTACCCAGAGAAAAAATGATACAGACTTCAGTGACTTTATTGCTGTGAGGTGACCCCACAAGTCCCGTGTGAGTCATTAATACAGCTCAGACAGATTTGTTCGGGACCCTTATTAAATTCCCTTTGTTAGTCAGACTGTCTGGACTTAGTCTATTAGCTCACAAACAAACAGTGCACGCAGGCTGCAAACATCTGCTATGTAAAGTGAATGAATCTTTGATGTTGTTTGTTTAGCAAAAAGAAAGTCACATATTTGTTTGTTCTTTTACCCAGCAGCAGGTTCTTAACCTTTGGAGCCCTGAGTTGGTAGTTTTGTACTTCCACAGCTGGTTCATTAATTACTGTAAATCACCATTTAGTACATTGTTAATGCAGATGTAGCATAATGTATTTCATCTAACTCTTCGTCTGGCAGAAACGCGTTCCAGGTTTTTATCAGCATGGCTGGTTTCCAAACTAAAATTACTACTGTGATGTTTTTTTCCCCCTTATAGCAAAAAAATAGGACGTACTGTAGAAGTCTGCTCCTCTAATCGCCTGATTGGCATAGGAATTGTGGCCCATTGTAAAAAATGGTGCATTTAGGAAGAGTGAGAGGAGAATTCTTGTCCAAACGTTTCATGTTTATTTGCCTCAGCAAATCAGCGGCACAGCGTCAGCGCTAAGCTTGCTCGCCTCAGACTGAACTCCAAAATCAGCTTTTCTTTCCTTTAGTGGCTGCATGTCTATGAAGCACATTCAAAACTTAAAAAAAATAAATAAATTCACTCAAGTTGGCTCTCAGGGGAAAGATTATGGTTGGGGTTAGCATTTCCAATTTGGCGGTCCGTGCCAGGAAATCTCAGGGTCGGCTGTTGGCAAAGTGAATAAGCATCTGTTTGCATTTTTTAGTCACTTGTTGAAGGTCTCTGAGATTCTCACACATTTCTTTTTGGAGTCGGATGGAGCGAAGCAAGAAGCAACAGATACGGTAAATAGAAGTCTCCAAATGTCAAGGCACATGGGACATTTGCTGAAAGAAAATGATTAGACTGTAATTTCATTGCAGACCAAACACATCTATTTTGACAGTGATAATACCTGTAAAAAAATGTTCCCCTGAAACTCACTGATTCCTGTTTTCTCATGCTCCCCAAAATGCCCGTAAAACTTACTGACCCATCTCCGTGGAAAACACCTGGAAAATGAAAAGAATAAGTCAAATGGCCTGTAAAAACTTGAGTCATCCTGGAGAATGATTCCTCCTTGCTCTGTTTGTTTCTACCCTGTGAGTGAACAAATAAGGTTTTCACATGCACAGTCTGTATGTTTTCTTCACTGAATCACTCAATCTTTTATTTATAAAGCACATATCGTCACAACGGGGAGGAAAAGGCTGCTTGGGAAGTGCCATTATGCGGTCGGGAGTGATTAATTCACTATCCTACGCCACTGTCGTCCTCTACGAAATCAATTTCTCTCACTTTTCCTCCAGTTGTGGCTCTTGCAGTCTCCAGATATGTGTCATTTTTTTCCCACTGAAACTATTTCTCCAGCTATTGTCATCCATTGATCCTTTGCTGGTGCGGCTTCCCTTCCCCATTTCGTCGTGACAGCTTTTCCTCCTCACCACGGGGGGTATTTTAATCAAATA
Source organism: Karalla daura (assembly GCA_029224185.1). NCBI lineage: Eukaryota > Metazoa > Chordata > Actinopteri > Chaetodontiformes > Leiognathidae > Karalla > Karalla daura. The sequence continues at coordinate 20,314,158 of CM055194.1, forward strand.
TTTATCACTAACCGTCATATCTTCTCCTCAGAAATTACACAGATGAAGTACCTAACACTTCTTAGCGGCCCTGTATCCTCAATTTGTCATAATTAAAAGCATGTAAGAGGTCATCTCATCCATCCATCCCTTTTCTGACATCAGTGATAATATCAGTGGTGTGCTGATACCTCTCTTTAACTTAAATAGGGTGAAGGTAGTGAACACATCCATCATAGGGCACTCAAACCATACACAGTCACACCTAGGGGCAATTTAGTCCTCAGTCGACCCAAACATGCAATTTTTTTGGGCTGTTGGAGGAAAACAGAGCACCTGGAGAAAACTGAACGAAGGCACACAGAATTTCTCCCCAACCACTCATCTCTATGGAGCAATGGATATGTCTTTTAGATCAGACAAAAAACACAGAGCACATGCTCTTTTCTGTTCATATCAAATCATTTTTCAGACATTTTAATGAAAAACAGTTGGTTCTTTTAATTAAAACCTGTTTATTAAATACTGTGTTTAGCTTTCAAATATTCCCTGGAAGAACAATAAACACCTTTTTTTTAAAAAAGAAAGAAGGATAATGTGTAAATCTCACTCCTGGGTCTCCAAAAAAAAAACATTTTCAGAACTTGTTACTAAAAGCCGAGGCATTGCAATCTGACTTTTATAAGGTTGGTGTGGTGTTTTTTGTGTCTTTTCTCCAAGTGACGGGGCCACGCACAGCGATCGCCCTGTCAGTTCAGCACATCTTCTCTCCAAAGTCCAGGGTGTTTCCACACCGCTGGTCGCATTTCATGTGCAAGCAGAGAAAGAAAATTTCAAAATAAAAGTGTCTTTTCTATTTTGGATGATAACTAAATACATATATCAACGAGACTGATGTATCCTTAGCCCCTACTTAGCTCAACTCTCCCTTGTACTTTCCCTTGTTTGCATATTCTCCCCATGTCTGCATGGGTTTCCTCCAAGTTCTCCTGTTTCCTCCTATAGTCCAAAAACCTACATGTTTTCAAATGGATTACTCGGTTGTTCTGAACCAGGGAGTGTTTCAGCCCAAAGATCAGATGCTTTTGTGCAGATGTGAATGCAGCGATCGCACTCAGATGCAGCATAAAACAAGTGGGCCAAGATCAAAAGAAGAGGTGGTCTCAAGCCCGGAGCGGTTTGTTTGCAGGGAGAACACTATCGTCTCAGCAGCCGGCACAGCTGCTGCACACAGCTAACGAGACAATCACATGAAACCGTGCTGTGTCTAATCATCTGTCAGGACCCATCTCGACCCTGCGTGAGTTCATGTGTAATCCAGGGGTCGTGACGAGAAACTGTCAGTCATAGCCACCGAAGCGCTGTGTGTGATATTAGCGTCATATGTGGATATGTGGATATTTGTATGTGCTTATGTGTGGATATTATGGTTATTTAAGAAACACTGGTTCATTAAAACTAGAGAAATGCGGCAGAGCAAGCTGCCCACTCAAGTTTTTTTTTATCGCTCAAGATTTCTGACACATTTCCAACAGTTGTTTTGATGGAGTACACTATAAAATGTGGTGTGTGTGAGGGCGCCCTGCTTCATAACCACTCCAACCCTGGACAGCCCTTAAAAAATATATATATGTGTTTATTAGGGGCCCGCCCAGTGGCGGGGGCGTTCAGATAGCATAGGAAATGTAACCTTTGACTTTAGTCCTAGAGAGAACATTTTAAAATGCACTTGACTTAAATGCACTTTGTGTTTTTTATGAGAGGACATATTTTATTTGACAATCTTTCAGCTGCAGCCCAATCAGTTATGAGCCTTTACATTATCCATGAGTGGGGTCAAGTTAATTTGATGTTGTCAATTGTTGGAATGCCAGTGCTTAGCACACTTTTTCACAATGCTGTAATTGATTCATTCTTTGAAGCGTGAAAATTAGTTCATGCAAGTGCAATGCCTTGATTTTGGTCTTCGGTTTTCAGCCTTGGTTTCCTCGTTTCTGGTTTTCGGCATTAGCCGGGACTTTTCCTTTCGGTGCATTCCTAGTGTTGGCACAGCCTGTGATACCATTAATGTGCAAAGCAGTTAGATAATGGATGAATGGAGGACCTGGAGAATGATTTTGAAAGAGTGGGAACCTTGTCATGAATGAGGTCCATATATAACCATATAATAACAGCCTTTGTGAGGCAGCGCTCCTCTCCTCCTCCTCCTCCTCCTCCTCTTCTTCGTCTCTAATGTTGCATACTTCACGGTCGCCACACCAGCAACCTTCAGCCACCGTCGGTGTCACAACATGGGAAGCGTCTGAGATGATTTAATCCGCTGCACACCTGAACCTCTCGGCTCCCAGGGGTTTTACTTGTAGCATTTCACAGTCAGGCGCTCCACGCTAATGCAGCCGCTGGCAGCCCGAGTATACTCAGAGTGGGATTATATCAGCTGTAACACTAACGTGGAGCGCTGCCAGCCACTTTGTAGCGAGCAGTATACTTTATTGTGACAGTCTAGATTGGATTCTTACCAGTGCAGTATACACCTCATAAATGTTTAATCTTCCTCGCTGGTTGTTATTGATACAGTCAGAGAGGGGTGTTAAAGCAATCAGTAGACACATGAGGATACTACTCATTCCTTCTCCCTCAGCATCGACTTGATGTTGATATTCATGTAATAAAGCATCACTTTAGGGGGATGGGGAGGGTGGAAACATGTTTTCCTCAGAGGCAGCTCTGGTCTTTTGCCAGAAATAGAGCGATTATCTTTTCAAAACCCTGTTTTGAGGTTGAGCTATCAACAGTTCGCATCACAGGTGCATCACAGGTGCCACGGCCTCACTACGAAAAGGTAGGAAGAATTTGGCTGGCGAAGAAAAACGGAGCGTGAAGCAGATATGAACCCGGAGGTGGATGTAACTGCCTGAGTGAGAGGAAGGGGAGGAGGAGGAAGAGGAGAGGGGGGAAATTCAGATTACAGAGTAGGAGAGAGAGTGACAAAGCAATTGGAGGAGACAATTTCTCTCTTTCTCCGGCTTTGTTTGTGCGGGGCGGATAAATTTCTTCCCCGCCGTGAGAGTGTTTTTCCATGCTGACTGAAGCACAGCAGGACTGAGCCAGCAATTAGACAACGGGGAGAGGAGGGCTAGAAGGATGGAGAGGGAGAGAGGGAGAGGGAGAGGAGAATGGAGGGGGGGGATGGGAGGGGGAGCAAAGAGCATGGGGAGCGAGATAGACACAGGCTCCGACAAAGATGTCTCTCGTGGTGAAGTGTGGGATCAAAATCGAAGCTTGCTTTAAGGAAGAGAGGAGGAAGAGAGGGGAGTGGGTGTAGGGATGAATGGAAAACTCTTAGTCCCTTATCTTGCAATTTGTAGGGTATGCTATCATGAGTTCCTTTCTATAATCCCTAACTTTATCCTCCAGGAGTCACACACACACACACACACACACAAGATGTACACTAATCTTATAGTTTCTCCTGATCTTTGCATGCATGCTGTGCAGTGTGTGTGTGTGTGTGTGTGTGTGTGTGTGTGAGTGACGTGAGTAAACGTGTTACGCTGGGATATATAGCCTCTTTCATCTAAACATCCCTCTTCCTCTGCATGCAAATGATCTGACTAACTCCACACTTGCTATGTAGGCAATTATAAACTACACCCCGTTTTTTTTTTTCCTCCAAGTTATTAAAAAATTAAGCATGCCCTCAAAAATCATTTCCCGTAAAATTTGTAAACAGCCCATCCATTGTTGCAGCTGCTTCATAATTGACATTTCAGGCCCTGTGAGTATCCGAGGTCCGCGGCAGAGGTTGTGAGTAAGCCTTGTGGATTATGAACATGTGCAGATGCGCCTTAAGGGTAGAGAGATGTGAAGGTTCCTGGTCAGAAAGCTCAGTGTGATGAAGGCTGAGTAATCTCTTTAGCTTTCTATTTCTGTGTGTTTGGCCTTTTACCTACCTAGTCTGCACTAATATCCTCTCTGCCATTAAATACCAAACGAGTAGAGAAAATCAGACGCAGAGAGTGTGAGAAGGGTAGAAACTGGGGAGTGTGGAATGAGGCGGGCGAGTGTGTGTGTGTGTGGGGGGGGGGCAGTGGATGAGAAATGTGAGCAGATGGGCATTCTGTGTAGCCGAGGTAACTTGATGAAAAAGAGAGAGACACAAGGACAGGATAAAGAAGTGGTTTTAAAGGTGCCGGGTAGTCAGGCAGATGGATTTACAAGAAGGGGAAGGAGAGGACAGATGGAAAGAACAAACCCAAAGATTTACAGATGGAACCTGAGAGCACAACGCCTCAGCGTGAACATACATGGAGGGACACGTGCAAAGGCCACCGTCCACACTGATGTGGCTTTGCCCCCCGACAAACCCCCCAGTGGCACGTTTGGTCCAGTGAGTTAATTAGCCTGTATGCATCAGTACTCATCCCCGGTCCCATATGTATCTCGCACACCTGGTGCCGTTCATTTCGAATTCACTGAGCACACCCGATCTCGACATAAATCACCCATTTCTCCTGTAGCCGCGTCCGCGTGGCTCGCCACACAAATAGATGAGTGTTAATGAGCGATACCTGCATCAGAGCGGCGTGTCTGGAAGCCCGGCTTTCGCCTGAAGGCAGCGCAGCTATTTACTCCTTATGTCTGTTTGAGTGTTTGTTGTTTTCTTTTCTCCTCTTCTCTGCAGCTGCACACAGACATGGACAGGGGAGACGGCCGAACTAAGTACATGCTGGAGGGGGAGGGAGTGGGCTCGGTGTTCGTTATTGACAGCAACACCGGCAACATACACGTCACCAAGTCTCTGGACCGGGAGGAGAAGGACCAGTACCGTCTTATCGCCACCGCCACAGACCGGCAGACGGGCCGAGCGCTGGAGCCTTCATCTGAGTTCATCATCAGAGTGCAGGACATCAACGACAACCCGCCCGTGTTCCCCGACGAGCCGTATGTTGCCATGGTGCCCGAGATGGCAAACATAGGTACGGCACTGAAACATTAATGCGAACGGTTCAGCCAACATCGCGCAGCAGAGAGCTCACAGCCACGGAGAGTAACTCGAATTTAATTGGCTCACAATGGACTCCAGTGGCTGTGACTGTTCGCTGCGGAGCGAGGCTGCGTTTGAACTCTCCTAGTGAATCTTTCACCACTTCAGTACTTTCAGTCTATGCTGAGACAGGCGCTGCCACACGTCCTCGGAAACCTGAGGTTTTAATTATCTTTACCACACATGTGTCTTGGTTCTAACAATCAGGATTTCTGATTAAATCCAAGGCGCACAGAGAAGCAGGTTCAAAGCTCCCGTGCATCCTGGAAAACCTGGAGAAGTAGCCTCGTACTTTTTCCAACAACTTCCAACAATCTTTGTTTCTCTCACAACTTCATGAAATTTCTATAAAAATGCTATATTAATATTACATTCTACTCTTGTGGAAAGTACACAGATCTGAGCAAACTATTGACATCAAACACTCATTAATTTTTGAGAATTTAACACTTTATATGCCATGTTTTTGTCATGTCACCATATTTTTAGATGAAAACAACATAAAAAATAGTTTTCAGTATGTTGCAAAGAGAGAACATTGTTTCGTGTTGAATCATTGCAGCTTGGGATACGTCAATATTAGCAGCAAAATTGATTTTTATTGTTTTCATTATTTTATTTGTACAGTCAAACATCCTCAGGATGTTTTTCTTCCCTGTGCCAGACAAGGTTAAAATGAGAGCATGTGGTTGAAAGTAGAAAAAAATGATCAATTCCAAGGCAAAAGCCCAGATTAACACCCTGATATAATAAAATGCATATATTATGCTTTAATGGCATGGAGATTAAGGAAGGCAGTTTGAATGGGTCTCAATGGCATGTGTTCAACACATTATATATCCTCAATGTAACTACTGTTTGATTACAGTGTATTTTTAGATTTACTCGAGGAGCTAAGCTGGTAATGACTAGATCAAAGTACACAGTCTAGTTACGAGCAATGCCATATGCATGAACACAGCCAAAGTTATTGAAAAACAAAGAGTGAAAAGCACACATGAAATGTGCATAGCATCATTTAAGGGTTCAAGAAAGAGTCTGTCCATGAAATAAAATCCATAAAACTGAGAGCAAAAGCAAAATATCCTGGAAAATCTTTAGCTGTCGTGGAAAATGATGTCTCCTCTGAGAGTAAACATGGAGGATTTAGAAGGTTTGTGCATACATAGACGATAAATCTGTCATAGTTTCTAAGCATGTACCTAAGAGATTATTCCATGTATAAGTTACAGCCGTAAGACTGCACATCTTTTAAATCAGACGTCTGGGGGCGAGAGGAATAAACATGAAAGCAATCTGGGTAAACGTACATAAAAAAAATATGCAAGGTAGAGCTGTAGGAAATGATACAGCTTCAAAGCATTAGAGAGTTGGGGGGGATGTATAGCACCTGGAAAAGTCCTGGAAAATGAATCAAAGAGAAGAGTAAAAACTCGGAGAAGTAAACAAAGATATCAAACACATCATGTATTGTGTCTGCAGGAGTCGGCGTCAATGCGAAAGAAACTGTGTGCAGTTTACATCGTTCTGCGGCTCTATTCGCGTTGCTAATTTAGATTTCGACCTAATATCATCTGGACACTGTGGATATTTGTCCAAGATTAGTGGCAGCCCATCCGATAATTGCTGAGAAGATCCGCAATGTCAGGATCATCCCTTGGATGACACGGATTTCTCCAAAGAAATCCCTATGGTAATACCCCCAAATTGTTTGGACTCTCGTGGAGAGGCGCAGTTAGCCCGATTAGAATAATGTAATGTCGTAGAAACCGTAATTGCTTTGTCTCTAAACGCTACTCACAAACACCCATCTCAATCTCCAGGAGCTCCGGGTGCTGCAGAAAGAAGGGCGGAGGGGCGGGGTGGTGGTGGGCGGGTGAAGATGGAGGGAGTGAGGGGTGGCTCTCTGACTTCCTGGCTTGTCCAAATATATCCTCAGTATCTCCCAAACAGTCATACTTCTGCTTAATGGGGCTACAAACGCTGCTCCTGGCTCAGCTCCAGCAACTCAAGTGCAATCGCTGTACGCGGGTATTTAGTCAGATTTTTGTCTCGGGTGTTTTTGAAGACGCCATGCATACATAGAGAGAGCAGAAGGGCATTATCCCTTTAATCCCGCAGATGTAAGTACTTTGTGTTGAATAGACTAGATTTTGGATATATCACGTTTTAAGCCTGAGAAGCAGCCAGCAGCTTTTAAACCTATCACCTCCTCTTCCTCTCTCTCTCCCTCTTCCTCTCTCTCTCTCTCTCTCTCTCTCTCTCGTTACAGGCACCTCCATCATCCAGGTCACAGCCCGAGACGCCGACGACCCCACGTATGGAAACAGCGCCCGGCTGGTGTACGCCATCACTCAGGGCCAGGACTACTTCTCCGTGGATCCTCAAACAGGTCCGCTCCTCTGCTCTGCTCCGCTTCCCAGGATCATACGTTCACACTTCCCTCCAGAGCTGTTTACCCATACAGAGAGAAAAAAACGCCTCTCAGGCTGATGATTGCGTTTTATACATAAATCCCCTCACAGTCCGGTTAGGAATCATATGCCCAGCCTTTGCCGCCATATGTCGAGTGCAGATAAGAACATTTTCATAACCTCATAGGTCACATGATCTGTGTGCAGCGGCCTGGGGTCATGTGGTTTTTTTTGACGCTCGCGTTTGACGGTAACGTCGACGGACGTCACGTCACAGTCGGAAACCTGTCGGCGTTGTGATTTTTTTTGACGTTTTCCTCTCTCCGTTTGGCCCGTCCCGTCCCGTCCCCCCAGGCGTCCTGCGGACGGCCGTGCCCGACATGGACCGGGAGACCCGGGACGAGTATCTGGTCGTGCTGCAGGCCAAAGACATGGGAGGGCATCTGGGCGGATTATCAGGCACCACCACCATCACGGTGAAGCTGAGCGACGTCAACGACAACCCCCCGCACTTCAGACGAAGTAAGCACGCCGCCATTATCAGATCAACCACTTTACCGTCGGCTGCTTTCAATCTCTGCAGAGGGAGCGTGTGTGTGTGCGTGTGTGTGTGTACGAGCGAAGATTAAAGTGATTAAACATCTTGTAATGGCATTTGTGACAGCAGTCGGGTGTTTTTTCTCCTCCTCTGGGTCCTAGTCGTCCTGACAGGTGGGAGATAAGATATAAGCTCTCACTAAACAGCCTGTCAGTCAGGCGCCGCGCCGTCATTTGATGCACTCACTCACTCGAACATTGTTTCTCGACGTCAGTCGTGGAAACAAAAAAGCAACCTTTCGCCAAGATGACTGGCATTAACATTCATATAAACACTCCCGTTTGGTCCCAGAGATTCAAATGGACTGTGCCTTTATGTAGAAGAGTGAAAGATCATGTCCGCTTTTTTCTCATCCGAGCTTTTCCCCGTTCCATGCTATTAATATTTCATCTTAAAGTTCAGTGCTTTCTGCTTCAATAGACAGTAAAATCACTGCAGAATGTGTCTAACGCTTTGAGACATATACTGCAGTTCTCTATATACTACCTCGCCTCCTCTGTCGGCGTTTTCTTTCCTCCTCTCCTCCACTCCTTCTTCCTGACAGTCTCTGCTCGCTGCCATTCATCTTAATGTTTAAAGCCCTCTTTCCCCCGCTTGATATATTGCGCTGCAATACAGCGCTTTACAGAGGCAATTTAATATTTCCAAATGCCAGCTATGCGTTATTTATTTAGTGATATCTGACTATATCTCCCCTCCTTCATCAACCTCTAGTCTCGGCCATTAGTCTCCGTTTGACAATTATGCCACGATTTGAGCAAATGGGCCCCCCCTATTTGCTACGCTCCCTGAATGCGAGGGGCGTTTGAGTGTTTTTCTTTTTTTTCTCGTCCCTTTTTTGTTTTTTGAAAAGGACCCTAATAATGTGCAGGATTTGAGAGATTAACAATTAGCCAGGAAGCGCCCGGCACGATTGAAATGAAAGCGGCGCGTCTGAGTTTGACAGGACCTGCCACAGATCAATGGCTGCTAAACAGCAACATATGAGAAGATTAACTGAGCGCGGCTCGAATTCTCAGTTTAATTAATATCACACTCGATTCATTACTCTTGATTCATCGCTCGGCAGTGTGGGACCAGATAGCGATCAATTCATCGGAGGATTAACACTCCCGTGTAGTATTAGACACGGCATTCTTCAGGCTCGTACCTACTTTTCTTCTTTTTTTTTTGTTTAAAGATTTAACAATGAGCCCCGGGGTTAAGAGCTAACGCTCTCTTTCATTATTTACAAAGTCGTGAGTCCTTGGAAAAACGCGCATCACAAGTTCCCGGACCCGATCGTAATGCGTTGACTTCATTCATCGCATGACAGAAGCAAAGTGGCCGCGTCGTGACGTCACCTGAGATCTCATTGATATATCCCCGCTCCTTTCCTTTTTTACCTTGCTATTTTGAGTTTTCTCGCTCTCGCATAGTTTCTATTTATATTTCTAATCGCGTTTTTTTTTTGTTTTAGCTTACTTCCAATCATTTTTCGCCGTCCTCGTAGTCATCTGTGCTTATTTCTGGCCTTGAGCTGCAGCGACGCCTGAGTTTCCCCTGAGGGGATAAATAGATGCTTATCTTATATTCTGTTGAATGACTAATCACTTCAGCCCAGAAGGAAATAAAAAAAAAACATGTACAGTGTGCGGCCAAAATAACTGACAAATGAGCTCCTCTAAAGTTGTATGTGGGTTAACGTCATTAACATAACACGACGAGCGAAAGAGACGCTGAATGTGTTTTTTTTCTGTCTGGCATCAGTCATGCACATTAGGGTTAGTGGCGGCCACTGAAGATCTTCCTCCCCTTCCTCCTCTTCCTCCTCTTCCTCCTCTCCCAGCTGGCCCCAGAGACACAATTTCGGTGTAAGAAATGTGGGACACGGTCCATATCCTGAGTGAAAAAAATGCTTTTAACAGCTCGGGCCAAAGCTAATATGAGTCCTGAGTGTTGTATTAAGAGGGAACCTCTAAGAGATATTGTCTGCTCCATACAAAGTTCCCTCAGCACGTCTCTGCCTCTGCACTATACCGGATACTCTGAATATTTATTTATATATATATATACGTTTACTAGGAGCTCACATGGGATTTGCCTGGATGTGTTGGTTTCTCTGAACGTTAAAGGGGCAAATCAGACCTGCTCTGTATGGAAATTGTCATGTTGGGAACGGGCAGTTTAACAGAAAGTGGAAGAATTGATTTGAACATGATTACACACAAGCTTCAAACCGAGCCTCAGATGCATCTTTACACAGATGGACAGACCTAGATTTTACTAGGGAAGCAGTTAAGCCACCCCCGCCCACACACACACACACACACACACACACACACACACACACACACACACACACACAAACACACACACACACACACAGAATGGATGATTTCCCGCTTCTCAAACCGAGACTGACAGTAATTTCTTACTGTGACTCTAATCGAGTAGAGTTGCTTGGTTTAAAAAAATGACACCAAAAATGGAGAAAATGCTTAAAACCAGTGTCTCAGAAGTGAAGATAAGGTCTGTAAACTCCTTTGTTTTTGTCCTCAACCCTACAATACTCAGTTTTCTGTTCAAGAGAACTGAAGAAACCAGAAAATATTCACATTTAAGAAGCACAGAGCGAGAAATTTTGACTTAATTCCTTAAAATCATTCTCAAAAATGTGTGTAAAAGCGCCTCATCAATAGTTGAATAAGCGATTAGTTGTTGCAGCTCTAATGCAATGTTGGCTAATTATAACTGGCTCCAGGTATCGACAAAACATTACAAGACCTGTCAGTGTAAAGCCATTTTTTCCGACGTGGGGCCAATAATTATTAGCACTGATGGTTATATCCTCTACATATCCCAAGATTTTACACGTCTCTCTCTCTCACTTGAGATGCATTAGGAGAGGATGTTTTTACCACCGCCACAGACAGGTTGAGTCATTAAACACGGCTCCCTTAATGTCTCTATACGAGCGTGCGAGCGAGGAAGTAAAAAATAACATCGTCTTTTAGATTCAAAGCGTGCGACTGAGAGCTGGGATCGCAGCTGCGCTCAGACGCCCATCGAGGCCGCGGTCGGTCCCCGTCACACCCGCCCGTTGTTGTGTTCCGGCAGGTGCGTGGTCGTTCTCGGTGTCCGAGCTGGCTGCGCCAGGCGTGGAGGTGGGCCGCGTCACCGCCACCGACCCCGACCTGGGGGAGAACGCGCAGCTGGAGTTCACCATCCTGGACAACGAGGAGGCGGAGATGTTCAACCTGACGGGCCGAGACCAGGAGGCTGTGATCGTGCTCAACAAGGTGAGGCCGGGTTGTGGTGGAAATGAAGCATTGAGAAAAAGAAATTATTTTTCCTGGGATTAAACAAATTTGCGTCGGCGCTGCGGTCTTTCATTGCTAATTAATTTTTATGTAGTCATTTCAACATTTCATTACCACTGTCCAACACGTTCCGTTGTTGACGGGTTCGGGCTCCCTGGGCTCCGTACGAGCAATTAATGAGCAACAATGAACTAATAAGCAGCTGCAGGAAAAGAGTGCAGCTGATTTAAAGTCAGAGGGACGAGTACGCGGCAGTCTTTTTTTTTTTTTATTATTATTTTTTCGAGGGTTTTAACCGCGCTGGGAATTCAAAGATAATTATTGCTCAGTGAAATCTTAAATTGAGAGGTTGCAGAGGGTGCGGAAAGAAAAGGTTGATGATTAACAAGCTAAATTCTAACTGAGGAACTCCGTAATGGAAAAAAAAAAACGGTACGTGAGTCGTATACAGAGATTAAAAAGGGGAGCGAGGAAGGTATCTGAAATGAAAAATTAATGTACTGTATGTGCGCAGAATTACTATGCTACAGTACTAGATAAAAAGAGACTGCTCCCGCTCTCTCCCAGCTGCTGGATTACGAGACCCGCAGCTCTTACACCTTCTCCGTGGAGGTTGCCAATCCCATCGTGGACGCCCGGTACCTGAGGAAGGGTCCCTTTAAGGACCAGGCCACGGTCCGGGTCATGGTCCTCAACGCCGATGAGCCGCCGCAGTTCTCCCAGGCTCGCTACCATCTGGACGTGTCGGAGAACTGCCCGCCCGTCTGCTCCGTGGGCCGGGTCTCTGCTGTGGACCCAGATACCGGGCAGAGCAGCAACATCAGGTGGCTGCTGCAGCACACACACACACACACACACACTCTCTGTCTCTCTCTCTCTCTGTCCCTCTCTCTTTCATTAGCTGCATCTTCATTAGAGTTTTTCACAAAATAAAAGCGAGAGTTCTGAAATTTTAATAAAACACAGTTGCTCAAAAGCTCCCACCCATCCTGGAAAACGTGGAAGATGACTGACCAATTTTCCAGTCATGGAAAACATATGGAAATGAGAAAAAAATGTCAAGGAAATTCTTAAGTTGTCTTGGGAAATTATTTATCCTACAAAATGCGAAAAAAGTGTTTCCATAGCACTTTTGCACAACACTTCTGTAGGAGCTATATGTTGTCTCATATCTTCTAATTACTCCTCCTGACCACTAGGGACACTAGAGGGTGCTTTGGTACCGGTTGAGACCAGCCTGAGGGTATCTGATTCAGTTGATTTCAGTTTTTTGATGTTAAGATTGTGTTTGGAGGATCAACGTTGGCTTTATGTTTTTGGACTTAAAGTTTTTGGAAAACTTGGATTATTATCGATTATTAAAGTGGACAATTGCAAATAAATGCAATTTCATTTAGAAGTCCAGGTTTGGTATCGGTCTCTTCCATCACACGTACAAGCAATCACCACCTCACGAGAGCGCAAAACTATTTCAGCGTTTTTTTGAAATGTCGCTCTTTCCATTACCATTTTTTCATTGCGATACTTAGGTTTTGCGCATTCCCAGGGTTGATGGAAAAGGCAGCTGTTGTCTCACCGTCTCCTTCTCCTCGTCCCAGGTATTCCATCGATCCTCAGTCAGACCCCGAGGCTCTGTTCCGCATCGCCTCTGACACGGGCTCCATCAACACCGTGATGGAGCTGGACCGGGAGGAGGAGCAGTGGCACAATATCACAGTCATCGCCACGCAGAGGGGTACGCCGTCAAGCCCCCGAGGAATGGGGGGGTGGGGGGTGGAGGGGTGAGGAGCAGCGCCCGAGTCATTCGTCACTGAGAGCACCGCCCGGAGCTGCAAACACACGCACACACAAAAAAAACGGGGGTCGACGGGTAAACATGATTGAAACTTTAAATTGGGTAATTTCACCATTAGGGCCGTTTTCCCGTCGTCTCCTTGCAGACAACCCCAACCTGGTGTCGAGGGTGGTGGTTGCCATAGAGACGCTGGACCAGAACGACAACGCGCCGGAGCTGGACAGACAGTACGCCACGTCTGTGTGCGACTCCAGCGCCCCCGGTCAGGTACGAGCACGTCCTGCTTTGGTTTCAGGCAAATGCAGATTCACACAGAAACAGAGAACGATAGGGAGAGTCACTGGCTTTGAGCTTATTAGTCAGAATGATGATACAATAATAATAATAATAAGTAAATAGTGAATGCAGTGATTCTTCTACAGCACAGACACAAGTCATAATCACCCAGTCACGCTTATACTGGCGAAAAAAGGAATGTCTGAAACAAGTTAAAAACACTAAACCTGAGACAAAGAGGTGCCCAAAAGAAGTGAAATTAATATATTAATATTCTATTAATCTTGATAAGATTTCCTGAAATAGGAGTGTCGTAGCTTGATTTAAGATTAAATTGTAAAGTGGAACACTTAGAATGAGAAATGAGCTCTTAAAACAACATCAATTATTCAACACTACTAATCTTATCGAGAACAAAATAATTTGCAGTGCAAATCAAACCAAACAAATACGTATGAGGGGAAAGAAATATATTAGAGGAGATACAAAACTTTTTGTTCAGTGTCTTCATTTCAGGCCATGTAGTAATGACTGTTCTCAGGCTGCTTCTGTCCCTGTTTCCTGTCCACATCTCTCTTTATTTTAACAAGTGTTGGATAATCAAACAGGTGGAAATGAGCGGAGCATACATGTGTAAATCTTCCTGGTCTGTGTCGTGCAGATAGTTCAGGTCCTGCGTGCCATCGACAAGGACCAAGGCGGCCAGGACGCCCCGATCCACTTCAGCATCCCTCCGGAGTCCAGCTCGGCTCTCAACCTCACTGTCCGCGAATCTGGAGGTTTCACACCGATCGGCTCTTTGTTTTTATTTTTCGTGCTCAATCCAAACACATGGCACCAGCCAAAACTGGTGTGAGCCTGTTGTGCTGTTTGATCTTCGATGTGTGTGTGTGTGTGTGTGTGTGTATAATGGGGAGAGAATTGGGTCGTTTTATTATTTATTTCTGCTGTGTTATCAGGTGTGACAGCCAGCCTGGTGCTGCAGTCGGCCTTGGAGCCCCTCCCTGGCTTCTCCTCATCCTTACTCACCCTGTACGTGCCAGTTGTGCTGCGCGACGGGGCCTCGGGTCTGACCAACACTGGCACGGTCACCGTGACCATTTGTCCCTGTCTGCGCGGAGGGATGCAGACCGAGGACAGGGGCCGGCAGAGGGACCGGAGATGGGAGAGACACATGGTCTGTCTCCCGGTGCCATCTGCCTCCACGTCCCTCATATTCAGCCTGGTCACCTTACTGGCCATGCTGGCCTGTGTCACCACTCTGCTGGGTGCGTTCCTCCCTCGCCTCCTCCTCGCCCTCCCTCTCTCTGTTTTGTGTTGTTGTGTTTGCGACTCCCTGGAGAGACGCTGAGCCGTTGTGTCAGGTCATTTCTGCAGCATCTGAGGAGTATGTGGTCATGTGTCGTCTCTCTGCCCTTTAGTGGTGTGTGCACTCTCGCTGTCACTGCGCCATCAGAAGCGAGACTCCCACTCGCCCTTCGAGGAGGATGATGTCAGGGAGAACATCATATCCTACGATGACGAGGGGGGAGGGGAGGCGGACACCGCCGCCTTTGACATCACGGCGCTGCAGAGCATGCACAGAATGCAGCACATGCACAACAGGAACATGTGAGCCCTTTCCAAACATTAAAAAAACAGAAACAAACAAACAGGGGGTCCCGTGGGTGCTCCAAGTCCCTGAAAGTGATAGAAATTTAATGTATTCCATGTTTGAAAAGTTCTTAACATTTGGATAAAGTGCTTAAAAATGCGAGAAAAATAGCGATCTGGCTGAGATGAGATGATAAAATAACTTGAAGGACTCATAAACAATCTGGGTCCCGCTTGCAATAACATCCCCTACTTTGCCAGTTAAAAAGTAATCATTTTGAGTATGCTTGTATTCATATGATTATGTTATTTATCGCCGCTGTAAGGTGCTCAAAATGGTCCTTGAGAAGTGCGTGAAAATAGCTTTGTGACTGAGCTTATTACACAGGAAAACAAAATAAGCTTTAGAGCCCGTAAACAATCTGGGCCCAATTTGCATAAAACATCCATTGTGTGAAAAAGTAAGAAAGTAATCATTAAATTTGTCCTCATATGATTATGTAACTTATTACATCTGTGAAGTGCTGGAAAAGCTTCAAAATGGACCTTGGAAAGTGCTCGGCAGCTAAAAAGCTATCTTACCTTAGTAGATGGAAATGTAAAATGAGGTTCCATGAAATTCAGGACCTCATTTGCATAAAACCATCTACTTTACTGTGGGAAATGACAAAAAAGTCATTATTAGAATGTTTGTCTTCATATGTTATGTAATTTATCATAGCTATAAGATGCTGGAAAAGCCTTAAAATCGACCTTGAGGAGTGCTTGAAACTATGTTATCTTACCAGATGGGAACACAAGACCAGTCAAAGAGCCTATGAATAATCTGGGCCTTGCTTGCATAATAACATATCTCTTTTTGTGGAGAGAAAAAATATATATATTTGTTCTTCTGATTATGTAATTTATCACAGCTGTAAGGTGCTCTAAAGGCTTAAAAATCAACCTTGAAAGAGTTGCTTTCTGTCTGAGCTTTTTAGATGGGAAAACAGCCCATAAACAATCTGGATCTGATTTGCATAAAACCACCTATTTTATTGTGAGGAAACAAGTAAAAAAAAACATGATTATTATGTTTGTCCTCACATAATTGTACACGTTATCACTGCTATGATGTGCTGAGAAAAGCTTGAAAGTGGACCTTGAAAAGGGCTTGAAAATAACAATCGTGGGTCCTAAGATGGCTATATAAAATAAGTCAGAACATTGCTTGCATAATACTCTCTTTTAGTACTGAATGTATTCACATGGTTATGCAATTCATCTCAGCTACAGTATAAGGTGCTGGAACAGCTTGAACGTAGAAGTGAAAATGCCTGAAAAGCTAGACTGAGGAAAAGGTGTATGAACCTTGAACAAAGTTCATCTCATTGGGAGTGCGTATATGTGTGTGTGTGTGTGTGTGTGTTTGCGCGCTCCTCTGACATTTCTCTCTGGGCACAGATGGTACACACAGCAGAATCCGCCCAGGGCCAGGACGTACAGCTGGAGTCGTAACCCGCGGCCGGGCCTGGACCCTCAGCAGCGGCCGGGCTCGGCGCCGCTCTACGGCCGGCTCTGCTACGGCCTCCACACTCTGCCCGTCCTGAGAGACTACCCAGCTGGGCCGCTGGAGGCTGGCGTGCAGCTGACGCAGCTGACCCACAGCCTGGCCCGGGGTCACATGGCCAACTCCCTCGTCATCCAGAACCAGAACACCTTCGAGCCGCTGCTACGCTCCCCGGAGACCGGCACCGGTTGTTACGAGGCCGAGCACATGCTGCCGAAGAGGCAGATCACCCTCAGCGATGACGCCAGAGAAGAAAACAAAAAGGAGGATCAGGATCAGGCCAAGGTTAGATGATAATAACGCAGCAGGAGCAAACAAACAACAGCGCGGTGATTATAGCGAGGCTGCAGAGGCAAGGCGGCGAGGATGAGCGCAGTTAAACAAACAAAGTGTCTGTCCTAAATTATTCCCGACTTGGAAGTCTTTAAACTGCGTGATTCACCAGAAACTCATGAAACGTGGTTGAATCAGACGTGAGTGACGGCTCCCGTGGCTGCTCACGACCTGTCGGCACAGTCAGAGTTACCGATGAGTAAGTGACATCAGCGCGGCGGCGAGAACTGGTCCAATCCCAGCACAGCTTCTAATTCAGTGATGTAAACAACACAGTGCATGTGCTGGGGAAATGTGTGACCAACTTTCCAGTCATGTGAAGCACATGGGAAATGTTCCTCCTCTGGCTGAGTCTCTCTACCCTGTGAGTCAGTGTTTTTAGAAGGTTTGCACATGCGTGGTCTGTAAATTAGTCACGGTTCCTAAGCACACAGGAGAATAGTTCATAGGTAAGACACAGGCATAGACTGCATGCACATGGAGGATGAGAGAGAGATGAGCAGACTGAGAAAATACTCAAAATGTGTAGAAAATGATGCATCTCGAATGCATGGGGCAGACTGGGTGATTCATGGCCCCACGCTGCAGCAGCTGAACATGTCCTGGAGAAGTCCTGGAAAACGATTTTATAAGAAAATATGGGGAAAATACGGGGATGCCTCACTGAGAGAAAGGTTCGTTTTAAAGTTTGAGACGATGAAAAACAAGTGGCGGAAGTTCAAAAACTTTAGATTTAATGGTTTTGTTTCTGCATCTTAAAATTCACACTAGATATGATCGTCCATGAGAATGTTTGGATTATTGAAATAATTCAGTCTACAAATCTTCCCCAAATAAAGGGGGATTTTTTTCCCCTGTTTACCAAACTTGAAATGATCTCATTTAAAACACATAAATTCATAAAGCTGCTTCTCAGATTAAAAACACAAAAAATATCATGGGATTTCATCACGAAGCCTCTCAGGACTTCTATTATAAGGAAGGATGATTTTTTTTTAAATTCGTCCTCTTTCTGTCCCGTCTCTCTCACAGATTTGCGGCGCGGCCGAAGCGGAGGCGGCGCCGGCCGGCGCCGCCGCCGCCGCCGCCAGCCGGGCGCTGTGCGACCTCGCCGAGTCCTCGTGCCAGAGTCACACCAGCTCCTCGTCAAACCAGCCCGAGGGCCGGCCGGGCTCCTCGCAGACGCAGGTCAGCACCGCAGCCACCAGCTGCACGCTGGACGACATCGACACCGACTCCTCCATCCCGTCCGTCTCCGAGCAGAACTACTCCAGCGGCGTCCCGCTGGGCTCCGTCAACCCGGCCGCCTACCTGACCGCCGCCGACACCTACAGCATCGTGGGCTCGCTCAACCCCAGCGGCCGGGCCGCGGCCTGCGTCAACGGCGCCAGCAACGGCTTGTTCCCGCCGGGAATGCCGCTGCTGAACGTTTGCAGACTCCCGGGGAAGGAGGAGGTGACCTCTCTGGCGCCCCCTCTGGCCTTACCCGGGGGAACGTTCGGGGCCGGTAGAGGCTGGGGGGCGGAGCCGGACGGCGGTAAGGCCGCGCCCCTGAGAATGGAAGACCTGCTGAACCGGCGCCTGGACCAGGTGACCTTTGACCTCTCGCAGCCGCCCTACGACTCGCTGCAGACTTACGAGTTCGAGGGCCGAGATTCCCGGGCCGAGTCGCTGAGCTCGCTGGAGAGCGACGGCGAGAAGGACGCGGGGCGCGTGGTGGGAGGGATGGAGGAGCTGAACCAGAAGTTTCAGAGGCTGGTGGAGATCATCCGGGAGAGGGAGAAGGAGAAGGAAGGAGGAGGAGGAGGAGGAGGAGGAGGAGTGGCTGCAGACCCCTCTCAGGATGAGACTTGTAAACAGAAGGAGGTCAACAAGAAGGAACAGCAGAAGTGGGATTTTTAGGTCGATGGTGAGAGAGCTCTCCCCGGCTGTGATGGATTTTTAGAACAGCAGGGGTGGGAAAAGTACACAGCTCCTGACAGATATCTCCTGGTGTTCCCCCGACTGGAGAAATCCGGGAGGCTGACAGGATTTGTGGGGAAGGAGGGAGGGGGAGAGGAATCAGTGCACAGCGTATACTTTTCACGTCCACCATGTTTATAAAAATGCATATGGAACCTGTCACTTTTCACACTTCCTCGTGTTACTGATATTAATAATGCACTCTGGGGCTTTCAGAGCTTAAAGTTATGAAAAATTTACTTTTTGTGAAATATTGATTCGGAAGTCCTTGAAAGCGGCATTGTTAGAAAATAGGCCTCATCAAATATTGACCCCAAATTGTGATATTTAATATTGATAGGTTAATAGAGGCACGCGTCACGTGAAGTACTCGGCATACGAATGAGACATTAGCATCGGAATTGGGGGAGTTTTTCCTTTTTTTTTTTTTTTTGCTTTTTGCTTTTTTTCCTGACCAGCTGGAGTCAGACATGGGCAGACACTGCCTCGCACTCAGACTGAGTGTGTTCGAGACAGAGAGAGAGACAGAGAGAGACAGAGAGAGAGAGAGAGAGACACAGAGAGAGACAGAGAGAGAGAGAGAGACACAGAGAGAGACAGAGAGAGAGACACACAGAGAGAGAGAGAGAGACACAGAGAGAGAGACAGAGAGAGAGAGAGACAGAGAGAGAGAGAGACAGAGAGAGAGACAGAGAGAGAGAGACAGAGAGAGAGACAGAGAGAGAGAGACAGAGAGAGAGAGAGAGCGTTCAGCTCCAGCAAGTCGACATCACATTATTACGGTAGCGGAGGAAAAAAAACAAAAACCTGCTCGCTATGCAATTTGCACACACGGTTAGAAATGATTAGATTGTCACAGTCGAAGATGTCGTGGAAGTGCGGTAAATAACGTCCGTATGTAGATAAATAACTCGTGCTTTTAGCGGTCATTGCTCATGAGTGGACAGACGCTTGGGAGGGAGCCAGGGCGCCGGGAATCAGGGCGGCGGCGGAGGGCTTTAATAGAACACGCACGGGAAATTAAGCTCCTGAATTTGAGTTATTAAAGTGTTGCGGAGTTACAATACACAATGTTCCCTGTAATTCCACCGTCCATCCATCATCTCACCTGCTCTGTTCCTTTACATTGGGGTCTATGGGAACCAGCGAACACACACACACACACACACAAACACACCTAGGGGCAATTTAGAGTCTCCAGTCAACCTTAATGTGTGTGTTTAAGGAGGAAACCGAGAGAAAAACCAAGCAGGAAATGCGGAAAACATACAGTCTCCACAATCCAGATCCACTTTGAGACTCCCGATACAAACACATAAAAACGTATATATCAGAATTAGAGCGAAACATTCTCTGACCTAAAGAGATAAATATACCTAAAAATATAGGCCAAAAATTTAAACTGTGCAACATTATACAAGGTTGTAAGACACTGAATATACAAGAAAAAAAAGTCACGCTACACTTCCAGACAAGACACACCTTTAGCCACACACTCTAGAGCTGCTACAGCTAATCTATTAATGAGACAGATGTTTTATTAAATCGATTAGTTGCCTTAAAACCTTTACGGTTTTAAGAAATCAAGTCAAAATCCTCTGATCTCAGCTTCTCAAAAGTGAATATTTGTCAGGTTTCTTTGACTGGAAATTGATTGTCATTGAGCTGAGAACCAAAAATAAGGCATTAAAGACTCTGTCTTGTCCTCTGTGCAACAGCCAGTTGCCATTATGTTATGAACTGAACAGTCAATCCATGAAATCAAGAAAGTAATCAACAAACTACAAAACTACGGTGTCAGTAGTAACTAAAGCAGCCCTAGTAGCAGATGCAGCTGGCATGAATAAAGGCATTTTCCCTTCAATGATATTATTCCATTCAGGGAGGAAACCTACACTGGGGAGTATTAAGAGTCTCTAATCGGCATTAACATTCATGTTTTTGGAAGGTTAAAACTCACACAGACACACAGGAAGCTGATCGGGATTCGAACCGTGGGACCCTCCCCCGCTACGAGGCGACAGTGCCGTCCACCGAGAGTTTTCTGGAAGCGTTTCCAGGAGTCACTCTGCACGTTGTTCACCTATAATTTCACCCGCACAAGATTATTTATAATTCTCTGTTGTGTTGGCGGCTGCCTGTCTGCAATTATCTCTAAAGGCTTGTTTATCTCCCACGTTTTAAAAGAGACCAAATTAGGCCAAAGAGCCATTATGCCTGGCGCTACACACACACACACACACACACGCACACACACACACACACGCACACACACACACACACACACAGACATTGTTCTGGTTGTGACGCAGCTGGGGACACAGGCAGCAGGAACATAAGTCATTGTTTTTGAGAGCGTGTAACGCCGGCTCGTTTCTATAGCGTGTTTTCTGGGTGTTTTCAGTCATTATTCGGCGTCGCTTATTAAAAGAATGACTTTTATTTTCCAATAACGTGTTTGACAGAACGTGTTGCGATCACTCCCGCCCGCTCTCCTCTCCACTCGTCTCGTTTCTCGCGCTTTGGGGAATTTGTGGGGGTCTTAATCTGCCGCCGGTCTTAACGAGATTGCCAGGCTTTCAAAACTTAATTCGACAGAAAGTCTTTGGCGTCCTGACAAGAACAATGAGGTGTTAAAAAAAAAAGAAAGAAAAAGCGAGCTACGGTTTCCTCCGGCGAAAAGGAGTAGGAACCAGTCATCAAAATGTTGTCGATTTGTCGCTGAAAACGACCAAGATGCATCCTCACCTGGAGTTCAGGAGCGGATTTAATCCGACAATAAAACTAAATATAGACCGAAGGGAGAATTTTCATTTAAAAGAGTTTCTGTATTACCACTTCAAATAAAAAAGTTCGACCAAAATAGAATAACAGTAAATTAAAACGTGTTTGAAATTCAGATTTTCCATGAAAGGCGCAGCGATGGTTCAGGCACGCTTTAAAGGGAGCTGTGAAGTGGAGGTGAGCGCACAGGTGACAGAGCAACACTGCCCCCTGGAGACAGACGGAGGAACTGCAGCTGATGGGAGATTCTCAAAGATGTTTCATCTTCATCCAAGAGGCTTCTCCTCTTTTGACGAGGATTTAACCTGTCTGGCTGTTGTTAAGAGCCCCCCGGGGTCACCTGAGGTCGGCTGTGAACGAGTCGGTTGTAACTGAAGTATCTTAAGTTGAAAGGTTCACGTTCTCGCAGTTGTGGCTCTTTGTTGGTTTCCCTCTATAGAGCATAGAGAGTGATAACAACAGTCCACCCACCATCCCTCCATCATCTTGTCTGCTTTGTTACTCACACTGAGGGGAAAGTTAAAGAGTCTCCAACACTGGAGTACCTGGAGAAAACCCGACGCAGACACTGAGAGAACAAACTGGAATGGACAAAAGATGAAATACGATAGAGTTACTTGCCATTTTTTACAGGTACGATTAAGTACAAGCAAGTCTGTCAGCTGTATGCAAATATAACCATGTAGAAAAGAGCTTTAAAAGATGCAAATATATAGAGATGCATAAGAATCGGTGACATTCTTGCTGTGAAAAGTGTTAGATTAATGAACTAGAAATCGACAAATGATGCTCTCGACATCTGTTGTAGTAATCGACTAGATGGCTCAAAGATTTAAGAATATATTTTCAGACATAAGGTCAAAATTCTCTGATATCTGCCTCTTAAATATTTTCAGACCAATGTGACAACAATAGTAAAAACTCGGTGAAATACTGGATGGAATAAATAACTACAAATTGCATCAAATCAAATTGTTTCCTGAGAGAAGAGGGGAGAGTTAAAAAAACAAAGCACCAGCTTAACAAGTGTCAGAGGAGGAGACTGAGAAAAGTTTAAGAGGTTTTGTCGGAAAACAAAGGAGGAAGTTTGGTGATTGTATGAAGCACTTGAAAGTCAACATTTCAGAGATGTGGGGAGCCGCACTGAAAGATTTGAGACCTGTTTTAATGAAATGTTTTTTTCTCAACTTTACTGAGCAGGTTTTGTTGTTTTTTTTGCAGTCAGTCCCCCCCATAGACTCTAAATCTCAAAATGTGTCTGTTTGAAGGGATCACAAAGTCACGAATGCCGGTTTAACTCTGGACCGAGGCTGTTTTTTAGGACTTTTACAAGAGTTTTTTTTTTTGTTGTTCAAAGTGTCGACTCGAGCTTTGAAAACTGACCTTGAGTACGCTACAACAATACAACAATGTAATCTCAACACGCTGTGACCAGTACTGTGAGCTGATAAAGCATCATGTGAACATTTTGATACACGATAAACAAAGAGACATTTTTTTTTGTTTTTGTTTTTTTGGGGGTTTTTTTTTGGACACGCACAACGAGCCTTCACGGGACGACTTGAAGGGAAACAAACTCTGCACACGATGTACACACACACACACACACACACACACATTTCAAAGAGGATGTTCTTTCTCATAATGTTTTGTTTCCGACTGTCGAGATTATAAAGCTGTTTGATCAACTCTGACAAGCGTAGAACCACTTTGTGTCCGCGCGAAAACGTGCTCTGCTTTGAAGATGCCTCGGAAGGTTTTTTCCGGGGTGGGGGGGGCGAGGTGGTTTTGGTTTGTGAAAAATCCTAATTTTGCTTATTTATAAGGACGTTTTTTTCCTGCCAAAAATGTCAAACATATGATGAGGATAGATGAGATGTATAGAGAGTCGAGGAAGCTACATCTTGTCGGAGGGTAACAAACAATAAATATCGCCTTGATTTGAGATTGATTTCGCTTTTTTTTCTTGTCTGCAGCCGACTTCAGGGGGTTTTCCTCTCGCTCTAGTCTGGAGAGAGGAAGAGCGATGGCAGCAGCAACAGTGAGTAACCGATACCTGTGGGCTTCTGAGACCGGATATCATCGCTTATTTTCGGATAAAAAAACGAAAAAGAAAGAACGAAATCTGGCCGAGTGAAACTTTCCTTTTTTGTGTTGTCAGATCATTTTGATTGTTTCAGACATCCAGTGACTAGCAGCAGACTCCTCCTACGTGTTGTTGTTGTTGTTGGAGGTTTTTTTTTTCTTTTTCTCCCTTTTTGTTTTTTGATCCGATCTCATCAAAATGCAGCTCCAGAGGTACCGTTTCCTCCTGTCTGCTCGCTGGATAAAACTATGATTGATGAACGTGTACAGCAGAATAACCACATCAGTCAGCAGATTCCTTTCCAAAGAGCTTTTCGTTTTTTTTCTAACAGTGTACAAAGACACGCCCTCTCCGCCAGAGAAACCCCTTAAATCATCATCCTCCCACACACAGACACACACGACATGTACACACATACAGATTTATTCGGGAAAATGAAAGTAGCAGCACAAACAACAACAACAACAAAAACCAGAAACACAAGCGCTTGTTTCTTTTTTGAGGCAGTGTGGAAATGTTCTCGGCCTCAGCACGCGCCTCTCGGAAAGAGAAAAAAAAAAAAAGGGAATCATGGAGACGTATTAAATCACTTCAGAGACAAGGCCGTGATAAACAGCTTTGAAATGATTTCTGTCAGAGCGCAGCAAAAAGTCCACCTGGAGCAGCTTTATAATCCCCTCCCCCCCCTCCAAACAGTTTTTTTGTTGTTGTTTTTCACATCTGTGTGAATCTCTCGTCCTCCGAGAACGACATGTTGTAAACGCCGTCACCTGCAGCACCGTTCTCCGCCCTCTTCACCTCCGTCTCCTCGGAGTCTTCGTCGTCGGAGTCTTCGCCGTCTTTGCTGCAACGAGATGGCAAAGATGGAGCTCAGCGAGCCACACATGGGAGGAGGGAGGTTTAAGTAGGGACACCTCGCTATAGTACCAGGGGATAATGCTGAACTCCTATCAACCCAAGGGAGTCAGACTTATGGCATCAACAAAGCAGTTTTTTGCCCCAAAAACTGCTGCTCATTTGGTATTTTCTTGACATTTTCTCTGACAATTCTCTGTAAACTCCAAGAGATGGTTGTACGTGGAAAATCCCAGGAGATCAGCAATTTCTGAAGCATTCAGAAACCTTTTGTCCCCATTATGATGCTCTTATTTATGAATGATTGAATGAACTGGCACTTTAAGTGCTGGTTGAAGTGCTGGTTCTTGACTAGTCATTATTTTAAAACCAGTCTTTACGTTTCCACCACCAAAAGAACTGGCCCCGAAAAACTTGTTCTAGAGCACCAGTTCTTTGCTGGGCCAGAAGTAAGAACCTGCTATGTGGGAGGCCAGGTGTAAGGGATTACTGAGACCAGCTGAAACCTTTTAGCTGAAAAACCTCCATATATATAATAAAACTGCAGATAAAGAAGCAAAAGAAAAACTGTAGGGACCAAATACAGACAGTGGCCACATGTCGATGTCCTGGACTTGGTCCTTAGGGACAGACACAGCTGACACATACAGTGGTGTAATGACATAGCTGTCTAGCAGTGGGAAAGCAACTGGTTCTCAACTGGTTTTCACCTTGAACCAGCGCTGGAACCACAATGGTGGAGGAGGTGGTATGTCTGAACGTCATCAGGTCTTCTTGACACGCCTCTAACGGCTCTAACGTCTCGTCTGCTCACCGTTTCCTGCGGATCATGGAGGACGCCAGCAGCATGACGATGCCCGCTCCCACTATTCCCATGACCACTCCGAACACAATGAGCCACGGAGGCGTGGCGGGGTTGACGGGCGCCGCCAGCGTGGGTACGATACCGATGAACTCCAGGGTGCTGTCGCTCAGCAGGAAGGCGCTGTTGATGCGGTACCTGGACTTCCTGTTGTGAGAAGGTTAAAAAAAAACAATCAGAGCAACTTGAGACGAGTTTGAAATCACGCAGCCACCGTGAAAGTCTTCGATATCCCCCAGATGAAGGCTTGCATACAGACGAGACGATTGTTCTTTCTTTTTTTTTTGCCTTACAAGGTTTCTCTGTTATGTTTAAATGATGCATTTCTTAATTAAATATGCGCCGATTTGCATAGATTCCCAGAGCAAGGGAAAAAAAGATAAAGGTTTGAGATTCTTGTTTATACTGAGGGAATATTGTATTTCCCTTTTTTTATTGCTCCTTTAATCAGAGAATACTGTCAGCAGCCATAAAGAAACCATTCCCTCTGTGTTTTTTTTTGTGGAGGAAAATATCATAGAAATCAGGTTATGAATGATGTATGAAGGAAGCTCTCTGTGGAAAGCTTAAGATTACAGGTAGGCATCAAAGTGGAAAGTCTGATGTATGTACAGAGCTGCAGAGCTCACAGAAGAGAAAATATGTCTTTTATAGACATCTATAGCGATAGAGGTAGTGTACAGTTTGTCATATTTCAAGTTAAAAAAAAGAAAAGAAAATACAGGTGAATGGAACTGAACTAATATGCTTTGCCGCCTAATTAAGTCTGAATTTATTTGGCAGAAATATCCAGGCCAAAAATCAGAGTCAAAATAAAAAAACATGATGCACTATTTGGGTGTTTTCCACTGGTATCAAAAGGAAAACATGTTGTGGAAGCAAAGTTGCCAAATAGGAGGGGAAAAAAAGAAGAAGAAAGACAAAAAAAAACCCTTTAAATTCCGTGCCAGAGCTCAGTGAGATGCAACGACTCCATAATGTGAATCAAGGTCTCCTCCAGTCACATAAACCTGGAAAATTTCCAATAATTTCCAGATGATTCAGACTCCTTGTCAGTGCAATAAATTTATAGTTTAACGCCAGAGGTCGACTGAGGAGAAGCTGCTTCTATCAGTGTTTTTCTCTAAACTTTTAGCCGCTATCCAAACACCTCACATGTCAATAAAACCCCAGGGTGCCCCCACTTCTACCTGTTTCAACAACTGTGAAGCACACACACACTTTTCTATTCTGTACAAGGAACTAAATAAACATTGACTTTCGTATCAGTGATTGTCGTCAGCGAGAAGAATTTTTCTTCGGGCAGGAGGTTTGTGAGGAGTGTGAGGAGACTTTCTGTCCTCTGAGATGAGAATTAACAAAGCACTTGAATTCACAACAAAGCTGCTACAGCTGTAGCAGTTGTTCTGCTGTGATGTGGCAGCAAATTATCACTCACATTAGCATTTACGCATAATTCTTCTTCACAAACAAACAATAACCCTTTCTCTTCAAACACCCAAACAGTTGAACTCAAAGCTAATTCAGCCTTTTTTCCAGCCCATTTGTTGCTTCGGTTTTACCATTTTTTATTAGCTAACTCAGCTATTAGCTAGCTGATGCTAGCTAATGGTAAACTGAGCTGCGTTAGCCTATTTGAGAGGGACGTCCCTGTGATGTCTGAACATATAAACTCCAGGCAAAATGATCAGAACTGGGATGCTAACCAACACCGCTCAACCATTGTGCCATGTGTTAGCTTATTTTGGCTAATATTGGCTAATGCTAGCCACAAAACATCATTTACATGTTAAACAAGAAAAAAATCACAACCAGATCAATTCAGCTTTGTGTCTTATGGTATTTTCTTCTATAGTTTAACTTGTAGCTCTTGTAAATGTTTATATTTTGTGGCTAAAAACAACACAACTTGGCATTAGCACACCAGGAAGCTAGTTTTGCTGTCACCTTCAGTTTGCGTTTATAACGAGGCCTTTATTGTGGCTATGTTTGATCTTATCATCGTGCTACAGATTTTCACTGTGAAACTGAGTTAGTTTGACTTTTCTCTCATGGCCCTATTGTCGCAGTGTTTTAATACTAAAATAATTAAAAATATATAATAATATTATTGGTAGTTTATAATTGAGGCACCATTAGACCCTAAGCACCCCAATCATAGCTCCCTTCAAAAAAAAAAAATCTCCAAAAATTCCCCACTAATGTGAGACAAAGTTGTCCCACATTAGTCAATGTCACAAAATATGTGATTATTTATTCACAGCCATTATTATAACACGCCACAGTTGACCGCCCAACCATGTAGTAATTTATGTTATGCAGTGAAATTAATCATTTAGCTGGCCAGTTGAACTATGGCAGGCTGCTGTGTGTTAACTTCTTATGAAGAGGTTAGCGCCCCCTAAAGGCCTGATCCCAGACTCTTCTCTGGTTCAGTTGTTAAAGTCTGGTATAAGATGATGTCCTCAAGCTAAAAAACAGTGGTTTATTGCTTATGTGGAAGCCCTGAGGTCACCAATGTCTATTTAGGGAAAACGGCACACAGTCGATAAATAGTAAAACTTTTCAGAGTTCACAGTTCAACAGTTGTAGTAATGATCCCAAATCGTTAACGCAAACAAAATAGATAAACCTCTGGAGACATAGAAATCAATACTTGTGAATACCTCACAGCCTCCTCCACGACTCTCTTCTCAACAAGGCGCGAAGTGTCCAGTGGGGACGTCACGACAAACCAGAAGGAGACTCTGGACGTCTCGTTGCACACGACGATGTTGGACACCCTGGAGAAGACAAGGTCTCAAGTTCACGAATCACGAGTTGCATACTCGTTATGTGTATGGCACGGTATAGCGCCTGTTTTATATGCACCTACACAACGTGTCCTTGAAACTTTTTTTTATTGCGTTTTAAAAGTCAAAACAGGCTCTTACTCGAATTCCTGACCGCTGAGCTGGTTCCTCATGGCGAACGCCAGAGTTGCTCGGAAAAGGAACATTTCACTCGCATTCCAGACATACTACAATGAGAAGCACAGATCATGGTCTACGAGGTTAACTGGCTGGACCTTGTCCTCCCTGGTTGTGACACCTTCTAGTCCGGCCACAGTAGCGCTGACGATGGGGTCGATTACGAACAACATGTTAGAGCATTAGAAGAGCCGGATCTCCTCCATCGAGACCTGACCCCCCCCCCCACCCCCCACCCCCCCCCAACACAGTTTATTTATGAGCTGATGCTTTGATGGTTGCATGCGGGCGGATGAATATTTGAACAGATATACAGTACGTACTGCTTGGTCTCCCAGAGCACTTTTGATGCTGAGCCGAACTTTGTAGCCATTTGAAGCATCTAAACAGATTAAAAAAGAAAGAAAATATATTCAACTGTGAGTGGAATTTAAGAATTGTTTCACGTTGAGACTGATCAGTTGTTTGCTCGTAGAGGTGTGGAAGAATTAGGGTTCAAGAGGAGGTCGATGTTGTGAGGAAAACATTCAAGCTATGCGTCTAATCCGACTTTGTCAGATTAGAAAACAAAGAAGCGTAACCGCGGCGGGGGCGGCTTCCAGATAACTCTGTCCCCCCCGTTTGTTTACTGGACGAGAAAACCAGGATAAACACAAACTGCTGAAATATTTAAAGGGCAGGTTCCTCACCTGGTGAGCACAGCTGGGCTGCCACAGCCGAGGACAAACCCAGCAGGAGAACGATATTCTTCAGCATTTTCCCTGGAGAGAGACAAAAAAAAAGAAGCAAAACACAGGAATAGTTCCCGAACGCTCCGGTGAAACTCCCAGTGATGAGTGATTTGAGGAGCTCAGCAGAGGCACGTCATTGGACGGGGGAGTTTAATGGTTAAGCCAGGGACTCACCTGAACTAAAGCCAGTCCACTTTACAGAAGGGCAGTCCTGCCCCTGCTGTAAAACACACAGACCGTAAAGTGCATGTGTGTGTGTGTGTGTGTGTGTGTGTGTGTGTGTGTGTGTGTGTGTGTGTTTGTTCAAGCCCGGCGAGAGAGTCAGAGCTTTGGTGCTCGGTCTGCGTCTGTTTGCTCAGCTCGGTACAGTGTGTGATGTAGCATGAAAAACACAAACAACGCACACAAAGCGCATGAAACCGAACCGCAGAGGAGAAAGTGGGGAGTGAGAGCGTATATCTGCCCTCGTTAAGTTGAGATAAGAGTCGCATTCCTCTCAGGGCGGACGACCGACTGACTGGACGTCCGTCCCGGGTTCAAAGATGCTGACAAGTGAGACGGGCACAGGACGAGCCAGCACCAGAACACTCTGGAGTCACTCTGCCAAACCTCGATACTCACTGCTAAAACAGCTGAGTGATTTCAACCTGATGCAGGTAATAAAATCTTAATTTCCATCTATGTAGGCCTCAAAAGTTGAAACCGGGTCACAGGTTCGATCCTAAAAGGTTCACTCAAAAGATGGGTTGATATAGAGATCCTTACAAAGCCAACTATATTTACTGGAGAAAGAGAAACCATAAACATGTAAAACCAGTGAAAAGTGTGCCATATAAACATAATCATAGAGCACCTTCCTCCACCCACTCTTCACACGTTTATTCCCATTCCCATCCAACATGTTGCCACTGGATCGGGAATCTCTTCACGCTCAGAAAGTTAACTCTTAGTAAATGTGATGTTTCTGCTTTCTCCAATTCAGGACGTCTTTGTATGACAAATGTGCTGGATTTTAACCTGCCTGGATCAGTTTTCTTTCTTTCTTTCTTTCTTTTTTTTAAATCCCTATGGGATGTGCGAGGCTCTGGGATACTTTGTTCTCGCTTTGAAAATGTTGTTCTCAGCTAGATAAATAAATAAGTAAGTAAAGTACTCTGAACATCTTAAGAAGACAATTAAGAACAAAGCAGGTGAAACGTCCCAGCGCAAACATCAGCTCCTCAGACGAGAAGTAAAGGAGGAAGGAGGAAGCAGAGGAAGAGGTCGAGTAAAATCTTCCATAGACAATCGAGAGAGATATTTAAGGTTAATCATCCATTCAGTCTGGGTGGTGCTGCTGGCACTTTGGTTAACACTTTAACCTGTGTATGTTTGTGTGTGTGTGTGTGTGTGTGTGTGAGAGAGAGAGAGAGAGAGAGAGAGAGAGAGAGACATTTATAAGAAGACACTGGGGGCACCTGAGGCAAAGTCTTGCAGAGTTGGCTTTTTTTTCAGGTTTTCATCACAGTTTATCAGCTATTTAACCCCCCCCTCCTCCTCCTCCCGTCCTCAGCAGCCCGGGTTAAAAACTAGGAGGTGGTGGGCTGACAATAAACAATCTTTTGCACCCATAAAACTGCGTCATAAGTGCTCTTCCATGAAACAGAAAACACCCACGCTCGACACATTATGAAAACATCTGAATCAGATGTGCAGAGCGGGCAAAAGGTGCAGAGCAGTTAAAACGCCCTCTCGTAAACTATTCTTTATGTGAGAATATGACGCTGTTTTGTTTTGAGCAGGCAAAGTGGAAACCATAAACTTCTCCTCAGGTTCTGAGGTGAGTAGATCTCCCACACATTGAGACAAAGTGCCTGGGCTGCAGGACTTACCCTGAACAGCAGGTGGCAGCAGAGGCAACACTTCTCCATGGACCGTCCTCAGATTAATGACTGATTCTGGTGCTACTTGTTTTCACTCCTCTGCTGTAGATAATTAATGGTTCTCAGCTTCCTCTGTTGTGTAACTGCTGAGGTAAACTCCTCAAAAATAAAAAGAAGATCAAAAAGTCAATGAGCTACAATAGTTCATCAAAATTATACTAAAGGAATTTTTGGGACTTTTAGAGTTTTCTTGATTGACATCATAACGAGATTTGGTTTAGGCTAATAACATCAGGTGTTAAATGAGGGAAAACAGAATTAAAGTATTAAAGTTTCTATTAAATTCTGTACGGTAGAGCATTAGTCATGTTTAATAACAAATTGTGCGAAAGTTATGTGGCATAGTAACAGTGCAAGGCATTGAATTGTTATATACTGTACAAAAAAGTAAAATATGTACTCCAAGGCAGTCATTTTCTAAAGTAGCAAACTGGGTTTTGATTTTAGTACTTTTAATGGATTAATTTGACAATAGCGTGCCAGGAGCGTGCTGTAACTGGTTTGTAGACTTTGTCGTGTATTTTCTCTTCAGCTCATAAAACAGGAAGCAACAGGTGGAGATTGTCTGACAGACACGGTCACACGCTTCCAGCAGATCATGTGACGATCACAAGGATTTCTGTTACACAAGTCTATACTGTGTATGAAGTTGTTTTCTCCAAATTTAAGGAGGAAAAGCCACATGTTTGTGTTTAAAGCTCCAACTGAATTACCATGGAAATACTAGAGCTTAACTTTTCTCCTCCAGGTTTGTTTAGGAACATCCTTACAGCCTTTTTGTTTTTACACAACAGTCCTTATGTTTTTTTTAGAGAGGGACATTATTTATTCTCTCTGAATGCTTCAGGTGTTTGTTTTTTTTCTTTTGTTCTGCTGCCAAACAAGACAAGACACAATGTGACCTTTAAGAATGAAGAATAAATTGAAAAAGAAAATGGCTTCATCAGGGTAATTACAGGTCTTAAGGGGTTTGGTTTGGTCCCTACCAGCTTTCGTTATCTCAAGATAAAAGAAGCTAATTCAGAATATGCTGTATTGATCCTTCAGGGTAACTGGGTTCATCACAGTTGCTCCAATCAAGAGCAAAGTATAAGCAGGACAAGGTTATCCTAAAACAGCCCTGCTGCTCCTTTGATATAGCTCTATACACTCAACATAACTAATTTATTCATTACCTGGTTGAAAAGTTTCAAAAGCCTGAATTAATTGGAGACTCAACATTGCCGCTGGATCTGAGTGTGAAAGTGAATGGTGTGTGTGCGTGTGTGTGTGTGTGTGAGTGTGTGTTTATTATCTATGGCTACCAGAAACACAGAAACAGCCATGTACATGTACATTAAGTGTATTCTCATGTTTTATATTGTTTTTAGAGCAGGTGTTTTGCATTTTTACTTGCCAGTCATTTTACATTTGGTGTTCTTAATCCGCGGTTGTGTACTTTCTGTTTACAACAACTTTGGCACAACCATGTGCTATACAAATCAGTTTAGTCAGATTTTCAAAGGATCTTGTCCAATTTTCTGTATGTGCAGGGACATGCTGAAGAATCTAAATGTCAGTTCTCTCTCATTGTGAGATATTCCCAATGCAATGTAAAAACAGAACTAGAAGTATATTCTAGAGTATATTACAGTAAATATGTACATACATATAGTTTAAGTATATCGTATTAAGTAAGTATATTCTCTGACCTCCTCCCTCTATGGCCATCATAATGTTTTAAAAATTAGATAAATAACACGCTTCGGAAACACCTGATCCTATCAGATTGTAGATTCATATATTTTGTGTCAATATATGATGTTTATTATGGCATATAATCAGTTGAGTGGTCGTATTGTACAGTCTTTCTCAATGAGGTGTCAAACAAAGCAGCCTCAGACAACGCCTTGTTTGGCTGTGCTGCAGCGACACCTTCAGGCGGTGCTCGGTACTGCTACTCCTACAGTCTCACCAGGCGGTGCAGCAGACACACACACACACACATACAGAGAGAGAGAGAGAGAGAGAGAGAGAGAGAGAGAGAGAGAGAGAGAGAGAGAGAGAGAGAGGAGGGTTGCAGGTCTGTCTGTCGTCTCCACCACCGGGCAGGAGACCGCTGGCTGATCCGGGAGCCGGAGCCGGTGTCCGGGATGATGTAGCGACGTGTCCTGCGGGTTTTTTTTTTCTTTTCTCTCTCTCTCTCTCTCTCTCTTGTGTTTCTCTCTCTCTCCCCATGCGTTAAAGGAGGGGAAGGTAGGACTGAGGGAATGAAGGAATGGATCCTGAATGCGGAGCTGCGTCTGCGGGGAGTTTGATCCCTCTGAACGAGCAGGAGCAGCGTTTCTTCTCAGGGCTGCACAGCCTGTGTCAGGCTGACTCCTCAGGGACTCTGTCCTCAGGGAAAGTGGCCGAGCTGCTCAAGGCGTCGCAGCTCCCCCCAGAGTCTCTGCACAGGGTGAGTAGAGTCCAAATAAATAAACAAATAGAATGAAATAATGATGATAAATCCACGCACCAGGCAGGACTGAGGTCGGTACATGTGTGTGATCTGCGCTGCACCAGGCAGAGGAGCAGGCTGGGTGTGAGCTGGTCACATCTTCTGTGGAGATGGTCCTCCTGGTGTGTGTGTGTGTGTGTGTGTGTGTGTGTGTGTGTGTGTGTGTGTGTGTGTGTGTGTGTGTGTGTGTGTGTGTGTGTGTGGTTCCACTCTCACACACATCTCAGAACAGAGAGAATATCAGTTTTGTCCATTGTTTACTCTGGTATCTATTGTGTGACTATGGATGAAGGGAAGCTGCTACTGTACGAGCTACGCCTGTTCATTCATAAACTGTGCTTCGTGCATTTGATTATTTTTCCTTTCTGTTTTTTTACTCCTTGTAGGCTCTTAGAGGTTTCCAGAGCCTGAGGTTCCAACAGCCTAACAAAAGTCCAGTTGCACTCAGTTTTAACACCTAAAGACCATCATAACCTGGACTCTTTATGGCTCGTCAGCTCGTCTTGTTGTGTTTGAGGTCAACAACCAACAATAAATCTGTTTCTGAAGCTGCTCTAAATTCTACAACTTGCCTGCACTGGTATCTATTGAGTGGCTATGGATGAAGGGTGCTACTCCTCACTTTACTCTTTTCCATAAGTCCAATTTCCTTCATTCCATTCACTAAACCACACTGTCACACAATAGGAGACTGGAATAACTTCATTTTCTTCATTACATGCAATTCTATCTTTTTGGATGACTATGGATGTTGAGTATGTGCTTTAAATCACATCTCTTTAGTCAGAAACTACAGAAGTCCATCATAACCTGGTTGACAGACATGTTCCCCTCACTCTACAACTTGTTAGCAGCTTTGGTTGTGTTTGACCTCAACAACTAACTATAAATCTATTCTGGAGTCATTTTAAAAGCTATAGCTTGGGAATGAGACGTTATTGTTGGTTGTGGATTCTCTCAATGCTCCAAAAGGAGAACTTAAAGAGGTTTGTAGCAGCCTGTGGTCACGTCATCTTCTGTGGGGATGGTCCAGGTTTTACCCAGTACAGTACAGTACAGTACAGTACAGTACAGTACAGTACAGTACAGAGGAACATCGACTCATTTTACTCATTACATGTGCTGGTGTCTGCTGAGTGAGTTTGGGGGAAGGATGCTCTAAGTTTCACCCCCTTCAGTCAGAAACTGCTTCACATGTTTGTTTTTTTAACCTCCCTTATTTCAAGAACTCCAGAAGCCCAGTTCACCTCAAGACTAACCATGACTGAGCAGCTTCCTAGTCTTGTTCCCCTTGGAACACATCAGGAACTCATGGAAGATGAGAAATAGAGACCTCATGCTTTTTGTGTTAGTGTTAGAGTTGTCAGTGCAGGTTCCCCAGTCATCCAGGTTGTCTGCAGTCCCCAGAGATGTTACCACTGACTCTGGAGTCTCTTGACACTCAAACGGAGAACCAATTTGACTGACAACAACAACAACAACAACAACAACAAAGCAAAAACGTCCTTTTCTCACATTCAGAAGTGATTGGTTTTCATCTGCCTGGACTACTTCTAATGTCTCTGCAGGATCTGCGATGATACCCCTGAAGATTTTGTACTTTCTGCTTTGAAAACCTTGTTTTCTGCAGAAAATAAAGAATCAGGTGAAATGTTCCAGTGTAAACATACATAACATAAAGCTACACATAATGTACTTTGGAGAGTAGGGACAAGAAATAGAGAGCTCATGTCTAACATAAACCAGAACAGAATCGTCTTTATTGTTATTGCACATTCACTCTGCACAACAGATTTGGATGCCATCCCATCTGTGCAGCATCTGTTTTCTTTGTTGTTTTCTTTAAATAAAGAGGAGAAAAGAATATAGTCATAAACAGCTAAGCTCTAAAGACATAACACATTGTCTTCGCTGCACAGTAAAGATAAGCAGCGTCCCTTTAGTCACAGCTTTAGCCCTAAGTATGTAAATGTTTTTTCACAGATGTTTTCATTCTGAGGGAAATTAGGGTTGTGTTTAAGTCTCATCCTCGGGTAGGAGCGAGTTATGCCAAATCCTCTCCATGTTCAGGCTCCGTGATCTGGTTTTTGCATTTCAGCCCTTTCGATACAAATTACCATACGGGTTTCTTTCGATACCGCTCGCAGACAATTTCATGCTTCGGTCACTTTCTCAATGAATCTATCGATCGTCTGAGAGTTAAATGCAGTTTCCCAGAGTCCAGAGATTCTTATCTGTCAGCGGGTCTAAAAGTCCAAAGAAACTTGAGTTCTCAGACAGCTGAGAAAAGTCGTTCACAGTTAAGATAAAACCAGAAAACGAATAGAAGAATACTCTTTGACCGATCGACAACAACACAGCTGGCAATCAGTTTTCTGTCCATCAGCTATCTACTCATCGATTAACGTGTCTCCGCGGATTACGGTGAAGTTCTGTCATAGATTTTCAGTCCTCGGTCTCAGGATTTTCCGGCTGGCAGAGACTGTTTTCTATTCCTTTCTGTGTTTTCTTCGGGTTGTGCTACGCATCAGAGAGGAGATTAAAGTGCGACTTCTGACTTCTGAAGGATGAAACAACGCCGTCGGTCGAGTTCCTCAGGAACTGGGATTCACCTCCCCGC
This sequence comes from Karalla daura, assembly GCA_029224185.1. Lineage (NCBI taxonomy): Eukaryota > Metazoa > Chordata > Actinopteri > Chaetodontiformes > Leiognathidae > Karalla > Karalla daura. The sequence goes on from CM055194.1 coordinate 20,350,314, forward strand.
TCCGTCAGATCTGTACGTCTCAAAGAGTGAGCGTTGGAAAACCCAGAGACGCTAATGAATGAGTTGCTTCGCTCTCTTACTCGACCTCTTATTGATTTCAGTCACTCAGGGCAACGGTAAATAAAAGCTGATATTAGGTAATCCAGTTCAGACTTCTGCAAATTGAATTAGATGAAAACAAAACCCAAGATCTCGGTTTAAAAAGATGTGTAATGCAAAATGTATTTTTGCATTAGTTTGCATTGGGTTAAAATCACGTGGTGAGACCAGAAAGACCAGAAACTTGCAACTGGAAAGAGGGACAAATGATTTTAGATTTGGGATCAACAATGTGCTCTTTTTCTCTCCCCACTCCGACTTCTGTACACCTCAACTCTCCGAGTGATGCTACCGAACGTTAGCCGAGCTGATCTGATTTTAATTGGCTCTCAATCTCAGTGTTTTTTGTTTGTTTTGGGTTTTTTTTGTTTTGCCGATCCCACCACGGGGATATAAACATATTTTTCCCCGGCTCAGATGAGCTCTGCAGGTTGCCGCCTCCGCTCGGTCCCACGGGGTCAGCTCCCGGCGTTGAGCCTATTGTGTCTCTCTGTGTGGGTGTCAGGAAGTTTGGCACGGAGCGCCGCTTCCTTCCTGTCCGGCTTGGAGCGCAGCCACCGCCACTCGAGGGGGGGTGGAGGGGGTGGAGGGCGGGTGATTGACACACAGGCCTCTGCCTCGAGCTCTGGGCCTGCTGCAGGATGCCTGCTAGGACTGCTGGGTCATTGTGTCACACAGTATCACAGATCCATGAACCTCGTATTTCCTGCATCATAACAGGCTCATTTTCACTGTAAATACTCTCACTGCTGTGTGTCAAAACAAAGGGAAATTTCCATCGCCGGGCCGCCCTGAGGTGTGAGACAGTGTTTTGTCGAGTCATGGCTCACCTGGATTGACCAAGGTCACTGAGGACAAATCTGTAGACTTTATAAAGGCTGTGCTACTGTACGAAAAAAAACGGTATCAAAGGTGACGTATTGTGGAAAACTCACTTTTCATTGCTTTAGTATGTATGTTTGCGTACCTGGAGTGCCTCCCGACCCTCTTGACTTCAACAGCTAAGTCGACGTCTTAGTTATGGAACATTTATTTTGCATAGCCCCGCCCTCGCTATCGCCATTTTCTCTTCCTCGCTTTGTGGTCAGATTCTCAAACACGTACGGTTGCACTCTGCAGGAAGAGGTGGGCGGGGCATAAGGAGCTCATCAGCATTTAAGGGGAAAGGCACTGAAACCGAGCATTCAGAGCAGGGTTGTCCAGAGAGAACCTGACTGTGTTGGTTTAACTTTTTTAACTTTTTCCGACCAAAGCAAAGTTCATTCTCTGTCCACACACACCACCCCATCTTGTTTGAAGTGTACACGTCCACGCTAGTGGTAAACTTTTATATTGTCACGGATGACAAACCACCTCATGAGAGCATAAAAATGTTTGAGAGCTTTTCTTGAATTTAGGTCAATTAGTCCATGTTTTGGAGGTGATGTAAACACAACCTAAGTAGAACATCTTATATTGATTATAGTGAATTTAATCCCTCTTCTGGGGATCCTGTAGGGTCGGGTACATACAGATGAAATTCGTGATTAAGAACTGAGCTGAGGCTCATTCTAAAATCCTGATTTCTGCACAGCCTCGGTTTACAGCAGGCGATGATAAAAGTGTGACTCTTCCTCCGCTGAGCTGTCGTCGCTGCCTCTGAAGCTCGTCGTCTCTCGCAGAGAAGAAAGCTCGGCTTCCCACACATCGCTCTGCGGTGAAAATCAATTGTTATGCTGATGTTACAGACTCAGGAGGAGAGTGCAGCAGCGGCTGGAACATTCATCATGTGAACACGACGAGCACGTCGACCTCTCTGGAGGCCGTATTAGTGTGTTTTAATTGGTTGAGTCCCCTGTGTGGAAACCTCTCCACGTGTGACTCAGCTGCAGACAGCTCTGTGTGCACGTATGTATTTAGTGCTGCTTATTCTGTCTTGTCTTCATTCATAAGTATGGCTCAGTATGGCGTTGCACTTATTCAAACGTCTTCCTTGTTCTTTGCATCTCAAGTCAAATTCAAGTCGGTGTAATAACTGACTCGACATGCGAAGCATTTTTCTGGGGTATGCGTGTGTGTTGCATGTCTCGGAGTGAGTTTTCAGGTTGCAGCAGACATCTCAGGTGTGCGTTGTGATGTTTATTACCTGTTGGCAGACGAGGCTGTCCAACCTGTCCGCTTGTTTAAGGTGCGGCTACGCTGGAGAACTCACCTTCACCTGGTGTTTTCACAGGGAATTTTAAATAGTGTAGCTGTTGTAGCTGCAGCTGTTTTAGCTTTTTGGGGTTTTTTTTAGTAATGACTAGTTTGAGAGGATGAATCCTGCTGATAGTTGTGAAACTCTGACTTCATTTTAAGCGCCTTTGGGGGTCATCATCTTTTGGGTGAAACATGTTATATAGACCTGCTTATTAACCCCACACCCACCTCTCTTAATATGCATGGTCCCCAGAGGAACAACTATTTGTGTTACTGCCACAAACAATCAGTTTACACACACTAGTTGTGAAGTATGATGAAATCTACTGCATGGATTGACTGAACTGTTTAAGTTGGATATTTAATGGTGCAGGTCATGAATGACAGCGCCACCATCGGACTTGCTCTGACCATTGCACTTGACATATGTATTGGGCATATCTTCTCAAATAACTGATTATTAGTATAGTTTTACCAGCCTTTGCATCTGTAATCTTCCTCTCGATTCATGAATATATTTGTGTTTTGTAAGGAGACCTCAGTACATTTGATTCTTAAACTGCGTAGGTGAGTCAATGGTTGATTGATTAATGATCAAATATCGTCTTTGTGGGTGTGTTATTGTACTTGTTTTCATAACTTAACCAAACACTAAACCCGGGGAACACAAATATGTTCTTTTCTCGTTTGATATTTGCATTCTTGCACCAGAGAAAAGTTTTTGTCGTACCTCAGAGATAATGAACCGGAGAGAAAACTGCAGACAGACCAGTCACTGGCGCGTTTAACGTCCTGCAGATTATCACCAGCTTTCGAAACCGTGCTCGTCCTTCGCATTGTCACCGCGATATCTGATTTATTCGCATCCGCAAAGTCTCACCAGTCGATGACGCCGCGCGTGCTGAAATGTGCCTGGCAGTTTTCCATCTTCCCTAAATACCTTTCCCTCCCTCGGGCCACAGATCTCACCTGCCAGACCAGTTCCTCAAGGCCTTCGCTTGTGTGCCTGAAATAATCTCTTCATTAATCTTTCTTTCCCTCGCCGACCTCGGCCACGCAGGCCTCCTGACCTCCACTGTCTGCTCGGCCTGTACTTGTTTTGGATCTGCCTGTGAAAGCTGTTGCATGAACACAATGCAGGTCAAGCAGAAATAATGTCTCATAAGACGATATGAGCCCCCATGCCGCCCACTCACCCGCCCCCACGCCCTCCCCAGACAATGGGAATTAACGGCACTACTGTCATTCATGTTTCAGAAACACATGGCAGCCACTGTTTTTTCCCCTCCACCCGTTCTGTTGCAGACAAACTGGACCACTTGAGCGCATTTGTTTACAGAAAATGCCAGGGCTGAACACTGTTAATCCAGTGTTGCTACAAAAGCAAGAACATAAGCTTTTCTCTGTTTCGTCATCTGTCGGTGACAATTTCATTGTTGTAAATAGAAATTGGGGATTTAATCCTCTTTGAAGCTGCAGCCATGTTGTTTTTTTAATGTTTTCAGGTTTCCTGGCCTTTTGAGACAGTTGATCGACTACATGTCTCAACCTCGTTCACATCTGTTTGATAAATATAACGCTGCTGCCAACAGCCAGTTAGCTTAGCTCAGCTTAGCTCTCTAGAGCAAGTAAACAATCATGTATCAGGTATCACGGGGTTTGTTTTTGTTTTGTTGTGCAGTGTTTTCTGTGGTTGGGCTCTGCTTAGCTCTCACTTGTGTTGTGTAAAGCACTTTGTGCAAAATTTAATGTGTGAAAAGTGATTTTTGAGCTCCATGGCCTTACTAGCTCTTTCCACTTTGTAAAGCTAACTGATTAGCTAAACTTAGTTGCTAAAACTGCACATAGTGGGTTCACGGAGGGTCGCTGGTTTGAAACCTTAATAAATCAAGTTGTCAAAACAACACATTGAGTATTTACAGTGAGACTTTCTTTTACTTTCACTCCTGACAGAGCCTGACAAGCAGCTGTATTCCAGTTAGCTAAACTGAGCTAAGCTAACTGATTAGCTGAATTTATTAAGCTGTCTTTACTGTCTGCCAGTTGTTAAAACAGCACCTTGTGGGATTATGGAGGGTTGCTGTACTTTAATAAAACTGGTTTCTAGCTTTAAAGTCTTTCTTTAACAACTTTGTGTTCAGGTTGTGTAATCCACACATAAATTAAGTTGATAAGAAACACATTGAGGACAGTATGTGCTTTGTGCTAATTTTACTCCTTAGCTTCATCCATCCAACTCATCCTTCCTTAGTACCATTGGTGTCAAAAACACTTGCTAATCACTCCCACACTCACACCTAGGGTCAGTTAGAGTTTCCGATCAACGTTAATCCATGATTTTGGACAATAGGAGGAAACCTGAGTACCTGGAGAAAACCTGTGCACACACAAGGGGATAATGCACTCCACACAGAAATTTCCTGGATTGAGGCTGAAACCTTTGTTATGTGAAACAACAGCGTTAACCACAAATTAGCTTAGCATTTGATACCCAGTGTGATGAAACAATGTGTTGCCTAAATTGTTTTACAGATTGTTTATGTGCTTTTCCTCAAGGTTCCTCAAGTCTGTTTTGTCCTGATTTTGCAAAGCTAATCTGTTCTCATCTGCTATTATTTGAGCTTCAAGGATGTGTGTTTATGTGTATCAGATGGCATTAATTTCCAGGATTATTTTGTTTGAGTTGTGTATTTAACCCCCATGGCAACTATGTCAAATTCAAAGATAAACACTCCTGTTTTTCAAGAGGACCTTTTTACATTATCTATTTCTTTCATTACCGTTTCTGGGAATTTTTCCTTTATTGTCACGCATAATCCTAATCTCCTTTGCTCTCCCAAAGCAGTCATTGTACCTCTAATCAATCGAGTCCTGGATAAACAGATCCCACAGTGCTGCTGATCCCTTACACGCTGTTTGTGCTGGCTTTATTCTGTTAGCAGAGCCTGTAATTTCGTGCTGCTCGCTTGATTAGGTTTCTGAGCAGACGGGAGCTCTGTAGGCAGCACGAAAGACGAGATTTATCAGGACGTTGAAGCCACTCCACTCCTCCAAAATTCACTCTGACTGAACTCGTCCCCCCCCCTCCAGGTGACTGAGGTGTGCGGGGCCAAGCGTCTGGGCTACTTCGGTACGACTCAGTTCTACGTGGCCCTGAAGCTGCTGGCGGCCGCCCAGGCGGGCCTGCCCATCCACCTGGAGAGCGTAACCGCCAGTAAGTCTGCTGCTCACGGAGCAGGCGTCTTACGAGGGCAAAAAGGGGATCAGGAGATTATCTCAGCGCAGCGGGATTTGGTCTAATCTGGATGAAAGGGGAGTCGCGTGGAAAGGGCTAAGTGGGTCTGGCTGCATTACAAGAGCACACAATCAGTCACACCCCGAACCGAAGGAGGGGGGGGATCTGTTTTCTTCGCAGTGCATGTTGCCGTGAGGGATTATCGGGGAAAAGTATGTTCGTTTTCATATGCCTCGTTTAGCTCCTCCTGCCTCTTCAGGAGGCTGCGGCCCATCAGGAGCAAAACCTCATTCCACAGAACAGGTTTTTTGCTCGTAAACAAAACCAGAGACCCTCGCTTACAATGCTCCACCCCCTCCTGGAATACATTAAGACAATGAGGCAATTCTCCAGGTTTACGTACGTGAACTGTGTCCATTTAGATGGATAGATAGATAGACAGACAGACAGACAGACAGACAGACAGACAGACAGATAGATCTGGGAGGCCTATATAGACAGATGTTTTGCTATAGTTAGTCTATAGTCTATAGTTATTGCTATAGTCTTCTGTTTTTTCTCTATTTATGGGCAGTTCTTATCTTGTTCTTGTGATCCAATTCTAATTAATTACCTCAAAGATAAAAATTAAAGCACATATTTCAAAATAAAATCAGAAAATGGCTGGAATGACGCTTTTGCTTTTAGGTTTTTCTGGATGAAGTTATTCTCTTTTCAAGGGGAAAATAAAAGGTTCAAAGATTACAAACAACCCAATGAACAGGCATTAAAAAGTGTCCGTTTGTTTCTTTTGTTTGTTTTGTAGATCTACCTCTGCCCAGATTCGTCGGGCTGAAGAATGAACCAGAGATGCGATACCCGGCTGGCCCTCAGTGCATCGACGGTCAGGGAACCAGCTCCTGGACGCCAGCGGAGCGGAGCGCCTTCAGACACCTGGAGGCCAACACCGAGAAGAAGGTACGGTTCTCAGGGGGAGATTCCCAGCAGCTACGTGTTAAACTTGAAGCTTTTGCCCCCCAAAAAAAACACATGCCAGTGACAAAACTCCTGTCCGACCGGGCTCAAAACGATAGTTGTGTTTGCGGGTCACTGTTGGGTCGAGTAAGAGAGGAGCACATTCCTGCCAGCTGTCGTCATCAGGGCTAAGATGCTCTGCTGATGAGAGGAGGATGACAGAAATGGCAAAGGTGCCGGCCCGGCCACATGTATACAAGTCAGAACACACTGACTGGAACATGAGGATGGAAAACAGACCGTACGTTTGGATGACGTCCACTTGGTTTGACTTGATGAATCTTCCTGGAAACTTGAAAAAGAGGCTCGTATGAGAAATGACGACGCCCCCATCAGTCTCACTCGATCTTTTACCGCCAGTGTAAACAGGAGGAACGATCATTATTCACATGATCACAAGAACTGAAATCATCATAAAAATCGCAGTTTTCTCAGTTCACGTCCGTCCGTCATCGTCTCTCCCCTTTTTGCCTTTCACATCATTAAGGATTATTCTCAAAAATGAGTAAGACAGCAACAGGATTGTCCTTGGAGTGGTATTAGGATGTGGCTGTAATTTATCATGATCCTTGGATCAGGCATGTAAGTGTTGGGAACTTTGCAGCGGATTTGAGTCATAAATTTGCATGTGTTCCACTGTGTTCCAGAGAGAGAGACGTTCAGGTGCTATCTATAACTCAGGGCTGAGTTTGATGGATGTGTTTTCCAGCATCAAACATCTGCATTGGATCAGAGTTCAGGGTTTCTAACTCCTGAGCTGAGTTAGTGTTTTCTTCAGTCTGAGTCAAAGTTTGTGTCTAGTTGCATCTAACCTGAGGTTTGTAGAAGCCTCAGCGGGTTCAGGAGTGATTTAACACACTTAGATCACAGCTGATTTCACTCTGTTTTCATTCAACTTTTACACAGAGCTTCTTACCTGAAGGTTACATGCATGGAATGATATTTACACACATAAATTATTGTTTTTCACCTTGGAAGAGTACACTAAATCCAATCTTATCCTATCTAGTCTATCTAGAAAGCAGTTGAAAGTTTAGACAGGAAGAAATTCATTTTCAGTCAACTGATCTTTTACTTTGTAATTCTGAGTTAATTTTATTTTGTCTGCGTCTTTTTTTGTCCTAATTCAATAAATAAATGAAAATGAACTGAAAGATATTTCCCAGAATGCATCTGGTTCCATTTGCATGAACAGCTATATGGACAACGAACAAGGATCAATCTGATTATGTCCTATTGGTGTTTATAGAGTTAATTATAGACATTCATTTTCCCATAAAGATGCTAGAGAGCATGAGAAGCATTGCCCGAGTTTGTCCCTCATCCCAAAAGCTCCACTTCTCTTTCCTCTTTCCTCTCCAATATGTTTTGGACTCGAGACGTCGTCATACATTTGACAGGAAGTTTATTACAAACGAGGTGTTTTTAATGTTGACATGATGCGAAAAAAGACAGGAATCCTCAGAATGATTGATGCTTGTCCGATATGTGACCTGACTCGGGTTAATGGAAAATCTCTGCTTCCTTGGACTCATTCAGGATATTGCTGTGCATGCAAACAGAGCCAGTGACTCATCATTCGGTCGCTGAATTGGAACAGGCTGTTCACACACACACACACACACACACAAACACAGACAAACACATCCATTTCCAGCCAATTGTTAAAGCTAATTGTATCGTCTTTAATCGTTCACAGGAACCTCCAGGACCCCGATCGCCGAGCAGTTCTCCCCCTCGCTCTCCTCTGACCTACCGCTGTTACCCGTACGCCAAGCAGAGGAACGGCGCCGACTCCCAGATGAGTACGACCATTTCCTGTCTTTTCCAAATATACAAGAACAGATACACCTAGATCCAGCTAGACACAAACATACAAGAACAGATACACCTAGATCCAGCTAGACACAAACATACAAGAACAGATACACCTAGACCCAGCTAGACACAAACATACAAGAACAGATACACCTAGATCCAGCTAGACGCAAACATACAAGAACAGATACACCTAGATCCAGCTAGACGCAAACATACAAGAGCAGATACACCTAGATCCAGCTAGACGCAAACATTCAGGAACAGATACACCTAGATCCAGCTAGATGCAAATAAACAAGAACAGATACACCTAGATCCAGCTAGACGCAAACATACAAGAACAGATACACCTAGATCCAGCTAGACGCAAACATACAAGAACAGATACACCTAGATCCAGCTAGACGCAAACATACAAGAACAGATACACCTCGATCCAGCTAGACGCAAATATACAAGAACAGATACACCTCGATCCAGCTAGACGCAAACATACAAGAACAGATACACCTAGATCCAGCTAGACGCAAACATACAGGAACAGATACACCTAGATCCAGCTAGATGCAAATAAACAAGAACAGATACACCTAGATCCAGCTAGATGCAAATAAACAAGAACAGATACACCTAGATCCAGCTAGACGCAAACATACAAGAACAGATACACCTAGATCCAGCTAGACGCAAACATACAAGAACAGATACACCTAGATCCAGCTAGACGCAAACATACAAGAACAGATACACCTAGATCCAGCTAGACGCAAATATACAAGAACAGATACACCTAGATCCAGCTAGACGCAAACATACAAGAACAGATACACCTAGATCCAGCTAGACGCAAATATACAAGAACAGATACACCTAGATCCAGCTAGACGCAAACATACAAGAACAGATACACCTAGATCCAGCTAGATGCAAACATGCAAGAACAGATACACCTAGATCCAGCTAGACGCAAACATACAAGAACAGATACACCTAGATCCAGCTAGACGCAAACATACAAGAGCAGATACACCTAGATCCAGCTAGACACAAATATACAAGAACAGATACACCTAGATCCAGCTAGACGCAAACATACAAGAACAGATACACCTAGATCCAGCTAGACGCAAACATACAAGAACAGATACACCTAGATCCAGCTAGACGCAAATATACAAGAACAGATACACCTAGATCCAGCTAGACGCAAACATACAAGAACAGATACACCTAGATCCAGCTAGACGCAAACATACAAGAACAGATACACCTAGATCCAGCTAGACGCAAACATGCAAGAACAGATACACCTAGATCCAGCTAGACGCAAACATACAAGAACAGATACACCTAGATCCAGCTAGACGCAAACATACAAGAACAGATACACCTAGATCCAGCTAGACACAGATATACAAGAAGAGGTACACCTTGATGAACCAGAGGGATAAAAATGTGCAATATCAGATGTATTTTGAATAAAGTTGTAGATTAAAGTCATAATATTATGAGAAAAAAGTGATAATATTATGAGGATGAAGTCATACATAAAGCTGTACATATTCTCCTAACTTTTTAGACTCTAGTCTCATAACTTTATTATTGTTATTTATGACTGTATTCTCATAATTTACATCTTTATTCTCAAAATTTGCGATTTTTTTTTCTCAATGTGGCCCCAATACTCTGTCATACTGTTTTTTTAAGCTGTATAAATTTCCTCATCATAGGATGATTAACAGAAATCTCATTTTATATTATTTTAGATATATATATATTGAAAAAAAATGGAAAAAAGCCTGTCAGGATGAGTAGCCTCCAATCGTTTTTGTCTTCCTGCTGTTTCAGTGAAGTCTGCTTCAGCAGGGTACAGAGCACAGTTCACCAGCGCGTCGTCTCTTTGATGAAACGCCTCTCCTTGTTGTTTACCTAGTGCAGCTCGGGCCGCAGAAGTACAAGTGTTGCACAAATTCTGCGTCATAAATTAGAAATGAGACGAGTCTCTGACACCTGTTCCAGTCCTCCAACGGGGGAAGCTTTGATTCCTCCTGCCTTTCTTCCCTCTCTCTCCTCCGGGTCCGTTTGATCTGTGAATGTGTCGCGTCAGTCTCTCAGATCACATTTTTCGAGGGGCGCAATCGGCAGGAAGTGGTTGCGCTGTGTTTTTTGTCTTTATCTCAGACTTCTCCCTTGTTTCTCTCAACGCCCTCAGCCTACGAAAGCAAGCATTCCTCTCGGCCGATCGTTCAGCTGGAGCAGCACTCCTCGCCCGGCGGCTACGGGACCAAACCCACTGTGGAGCATCCGGCCCTGGTTCAGGTGAGGCCTCGGAGCTCCTCGTTATTTTAGCAGGATAGAAAAAAGATGAACGTTACAGTGGCAGAAGTTTCTTCCGAGGTGCATTTCTAGGCATTTGATATGGCGGACGTCATTGGATACATGGATCCATGTAAGACAAGCCCAGTAAGACCCGGCATCACATGGAAATGACTATTCTAGGGATGTGCGATCTGAGAATTTGATGATAATGGCAGGTTTTAAATTACAGTTCGAGACCGATCAGTGATCCGGAACTTGTCCACCTGATTCCAATCCTTTGAGAATAACGTGATCGGCACTGATTTCCGATGATGTGGACATCCCTAGCCCACCCAGTTCTATTGAATTCTTCCTAATTTAAAGACAAAATGTTTTTACATTTAGAGGAGGTCTGTACCAAACTCCTCGGATCACTATCCTACCTACTTTGACTGTACGGGTGTCACAAGGGTCTGGTTTGACTCCGACTCTGATCTTGTGCATGTGCACCTCCAAATGTGCCATTCGAATAAATGTGGTATTTCGAGACACTAAAAGCGTTTTTTTTCTTTACATTTTGTGATATTTAAAGCTTTAGTCTAACGAGAGCTGTGTGTCCGCTGCAGGCCTCCTCGTCTGAGAGGCTGGAGCAGCAGGGGGCGGTGGACTACGCTGAGGACGACCCCTGGAGGATCACAGAGGAACAGCTGGAGTACTACACCAACCAGTTCAAGAGCCTGCAGCCCGACCTGGGGGCTCTCATCCTGGGTACCAGTCCCACCTGCTGCAGTTGCTGCTCCTCGTGCGTCTGAAAACGTCTCCAGCCGCGTGTGACCGTGTTTTCTGTCTCGTTTTCTTTTTCCTTTCTAGGCGCCATCGCAAAAAACTTCTTCACCAAATCCAAGCTGCCCATCCCAGAGCTCTCCCACATTTGGTGAGTGCTGAGTCACACACAGACGCAAGAGATGTGTGACCTTGTGCTGCTGTGGGACCTACAGACCTCCCCCTCTGCCCCCTCCTCCTCCTCCTCCTCCTCCTCCTCCTCCTCCTCCTCCTCCTCCTCCTCCTCCTCACCCTCTTCCTCGTCCTCGATTGAGACCAGTGACGTTTGGAGCTGTTTTATCAGGCTGAAGAGGAGAACAACGTGATTTCAAAACACTGTGTTCAGATGTGATTTAGTGAATGAGACATTACACATTACACACATTCTTTTAAAACAAATACGCTCACATTATTGCTTTTTTCCTCCCTTGCCAAGATGATTAATGATCACGTTTCCACACTAAATTAGAACTATACAACGATTTATCAACTAATGATCAACTCGTAGAATAATCCTCAACTGTTTTAATAACGATAGTTATTATAGTAAATTTGTGTATGTAGAGATAGAAACTATCAGATCGTAACTTCTAATGTGAGGTTTTTTTTGTATCTTTTGAGATGTAGACAAAACAAGGTGTTATAGAACGCCATTAATCTCTCTTTTTGTCTCATTTTTCAGTCATTAAATTGACTGAATATCTGATCAATCTGCAACCATAAGCCAAGCCAAGCATCTGCTGCTATCTCGTATTTCTAGTCTCAGACTATCTGTGAAAAACCTCTATTTAAATAAGTCTATTTTGTGGAGCTCTATGTGGATATGATTGCAGCAGTACGGTGTTTGCGAGGACTTCTCGTATGGAAAAGTTGAAACAGAGAGCGCGATAGATAAGGGGCTAAATATAGTTTGTTTAATCCACAACCCAAGGTCGGTGTCTGCACTGCGACAAGCATATAACAGGGACAAGTGGCTTAAAAACTCAAGGAGAAATCACTGAGGTGTAAACAAACAGGCACACACACGCTCACAGACACACACACACACATTTTAGTCAGACTGAAACACAGAGAATCAGCAGACAAAACAGCTTTTACCTCAGTCTTCTCTTCTATGTATGTGCGTGCGTGTGTGTGAGTGTGTGTGTGTGTGTGTGTGTGTGTGTGTGTGTGTGTGTGTGTGTGTGCCCCCTTGTGGCGCTGAAGTTGATCAAAGTCTGTGCAATGGAGAAACGTAGCAGAGAGTAGAACAGGTATTTGCTCCAGTAAAATTTAGACATATCCACCTTTAATTAATTATATTCTCGTAAATAACATTTGTGTGACAGAGGGACTTAAATACAGCCTCGAGCAAGTATTTTTGCTTTTCTACAGCACGCCACTGGCTGTGTGGTGCAGTATTTAAAAGGCTGAAATTATTTATTTTACTGGTCTAATTATATCATATCAGATATTCTACAAGAGAAACATCGTTTTGCATTAAAAATCCAAGCGGAGGAGCCTCTTTTTACAGTCTACCAGCTGAGCAGATGTAAATTATGTCTATGAATTAATAATGAATGCTTACTTTGGTTTTCGCACAGATATACTAATTTATATTTGGAAAATGACAGACCTGCAGAAATCGAGCCGTACCCAACCACCAAGGAGCTGGAAGCTTGTGTGAGTTGACGTTTTGCAGCTGTTTTTAATCTCCTGTTTGTTTGTTTGTTTGTCTGTTTTCAAAGGGAGCTGAGCGATGTGGACAGAGACGGAGCTCTGACCTTCGCAGAGTTCTGCACGGCCTTCCACTTGATCGTGGCTCGTAAGAACGGCTACCCGCTCCCGGAGAGCCTCCCTCCCAGCCTGCGGCCGGGCGTCCTCCAGCAGCAGCAGCAGGAGGAGAAGGAGGCGACAGATGCTCCTCAGGTAAACGAGAAGAATACTGAAACCTTCTGGTTTACTCTTGCATTGACCCAGAGCTTTTCAGAGGAACTTAAAATGTATAATCTATTTGTTTTTGTAGAGTGCAGAGCCTCTGATTGTCTTTGAGGATGCCACGCCGAGGCCGAGTCAGATGGTGAATATAATCTTCAGATGCTTTAAGTTCATTTTTACATTTTAGAAACCACTCTTACCACTCTTACCTTCGCTTTGTTGAATAACGACAGCCAAAAAACCAGAACAGAGCCAGAAAATTGTGTCAGAAATTATGCCGTACTGTCACTTTGCCTCCACAGTAATGTGTTTGTACCTCAATATCTGATTCCACCTCTGATTCTGGCTCAGACTTATAAAACTGGATGTGTACGTGCTCTTTAGCTGCATCACTCCAGTTACCTCTTAGTCCAGGAAAATGTTAAAGCGCAAAGTCATGTGATTGCATTTAGGTTTGTGTGGTTGCCAAATAAGCATGAAATCCCTCGGCAATACTCCATAGTTTCTATATCTACACCAGAGAACAAGGGTATATTCTCCATTCAACCATTCTGGGTCTGTCTTGAGAACCAAGTGGACATGGAGTCATGCTGAGGTGCCTGTGGGGGGCAGTAACGAGCTGAACATGAGGCAGACGCTTTGAGCAGAGGGCTCAGAGGATTCTCTTTCACATCCACTTCAAGTTTGAGGTCTGTGGCTGTGAATTAAAACAATAGGTCGATGTCTTTGTTGCTTTTTGTTCCCCAGGATCGCAGCATCGTCATAGAGCGTCTCCAGCCAGGTCTGATCACAACAAAGCAAGATTTAAAAGATGATGCCTGTAAACAAGGTATATGCCCTATATACTGTATATGAGTGTGTGTGTGTGTGTGTATTTCCGAAAGTATTCGCTCACCTGTCTTGACTCGCATATGAACTTAAGCGACATCCCATTCTTAATCCATAGGGTTTAATATGATGTCGGTCCACCCTTTGCAGCTATAACAGCTTAACTTCTTCTGAGATGGTTTTCCACTCGGCTCAGGGGTGTGTTCGTGGGAATGTTTAGGCATTCTTCCTAGGTCTCACACTGATGTGAGGGAAGTCCCGGCTCTCTAGCTCATCCCAAAGGTGCTCTGTCAGGGTGAGGCCACTCAAGTTCATCTCCACCAAACTCTCTCTTAGACCTTGCTGGAACAGGAAAGGATCATCCCCCAAACTCTTCCCACTTAGTGCAGTTCCAGTGAAAGGAACTCTGAATACTTCAGAGCTTAAGCATGAAGAGTTGAGGCTATTATAGCTGCAAAGGGTGGAACAACATCATATTATAAACCCACTTAAGTTCTAGTCAATGTAGGTGAGAGGACACTTCATTGTAGTGTCTGTGTACATGACACATGAGGACTTGTGTTTGTGAGAAGAGAGAAAGAGAGAAAGTTTTGGAGGCACCTCTTTCTCCCGGAGTTTGTACCTCCTGACTGATTCAACCTGACATCTTCGTTACAGCGTCTGCAGAGGTGGTGGGCGTACAGAGGCTGACAGCGTCTACAGACAAGCCGACTCTACAACTCGGTGCTTTCCATGAGAGGCCAGGTGATCTAAAACTGCTCTGAATGTGAGAAAGTGAAATTCCTGTGGTAGCAAACATTGCAATCACATCTGGAATTCAATGAAATGCAAATGAACTCGTGTTTATTCTTTTTTATAGTAAAACTTAATACATTTGTATGATTTCATTGTTAGACGTCAAACATAAAACAGTGAGCTGCTTCTACACATGATGGAAGAACCCTTTATTTCCCAGAATGCTTTGCTGTAACCAAAACAAAAAATCTGTGTTAGATTTCATACAGTTGAACATTGTTTGGAGTGGAATTTAATATCTTTGTACTGTTGTTCCAAGTCTAATTGTAATTCATAATCCTGAGTGGTTGGACCAATTCAACACACACACACACACACACACACACACACACACACACACACACACACACACTCACTCCTGTGCTACTACATCCAGATGGGTGATTTAGCATATGCTGCAGCTGATTTTTCTTTTTTTTTAAGTTGAAGTTGAATAATTCAGAGTTGCTGGAGACATGATGCAGCAGTGTGTGCATCACAGTTGTTTGGTGGCTCTTGTTTTTTTTTTTTTCTGCCAAAAGCAACTAGGAAGTGTTTGCTTCCCATTTAGAACAACTTACGTGAGGCCGAAAGGTCTGACCGGTTTGTCTGGTGAATCCGTCCTCACAGAGCCGCCTCAGGACTTGCCGGACCTGCAGCCGAGGACCAAAACCAGGCCGAGGTGAGAACAGCAAACATAACGTAATAACAGGTATAATGAAGTTTTTAAACTCCTGGACTGCTCATTCACATCATTCTGTGGCTCCACCTTCAGGTCCTACTCCAGCACTTCGTTTGAAGATGCCATGAAGAAAGCAGAGGAGCCTCCCACTCCTCCTCCTCGACCCCAGAAGACCCACTCCAGAGCCTCCTCCCTGGACCTCAACAAGCTGTTCCAGCAGGGCGCTCCAGGTGTGACACACACACACACACACACACACACACACACACACACACACACACACACACACAGTGATCCATTACACAACTGTATCATTGTGTTTAGTTTGTGACAGTTCTTCTTTTAGAAGAGCACAGAAAGGGGAAATGCTGATGGGCGGGTGTGTTTGTCAAATGACGTCGACTTCAAAGGCAGAAATGAAGAAATGTGAATCCAGAAGCTTAAAGGAAATAGTTTACAGGTCAGTCATATTTCCTCTGGATTTTAGGGGTGAAAAGCGGATGGTTGCCCCCTCCCCCAGCCCTCCCGCCAAGACCCATGACCTCACAGGTGAGCCAGGTGTGTTTTTGTTCCTCTGAACAAACGTCTCCAATCTGCAATCTGCAAAAAGAAAGAAACAAAAAAAAACGCTTTGGCACCGCAGGCTAAGGCAAGGCAGCTCCATTTGTATAGCACCTTTCATAGACTACAAGGGTAATTCAGAGTGCTTTACAGAGAAAAAAGAATAGAGGACAATAAATGATACAGTTTAATAGATTGTAACATTCCCTTATTTATCCCACATCTGGGAAATTGCAAGTAACTAGTTATTGACAGTAAATGAAGAGATAGAAAAGATGAAATCTGAATAAAATAACTGATTGATTTACAATGTAAAGTAGGTTTTGAGTCCAGCAGCAGTAGAGAGGTGGTGATGAGAAGGCTTTAGAGGGTGAAGTCGTTATAGCAATTTGGTTCCAAGGCACTACCCACTAGTGGGAGGTCCCAGGAACTACATAACTCAATAGGTGTCATAATGTTGTGCATTTGCCAGTAGTGGATAATAAAAGTGCTATTTCAAATGACAGATGTGCCTGCTGGTGTGTGTGTGCTGTAGAGTGATGCTCAGTTGGCTCAGTAGACGTGGACCTTTGTGACGTTGAATGTATAAATAACTGAGGAGAAAGATTGAGCTGATCTGTCCCAATCATGTCTCTCTGCAGGTTCCTCATTTTATCAGCGCTCCGGAGGCGACGCATCAGAGTAAAGTGCCGCAGCCGAACTTCGCCGACTTCAGTCACTTTAGAGAAGAGGTGAGAGCAAAGTCAGCCTCTTCTTCCTCCTCCTCCTCCTCCTCCGGGTTGCTTTTCGCAACAGGAAGAATAAGTTCTGCCTCCGATTGTCAGACGTCAACCGCCTCAGATCCCGCCTCATAAACGTGTCACAGGGTTCGTGTTCGTCAGATTTATAGACTCTATTTCCAGACGCACATGAGCTGAGAGGCTATGACAGCGGCGTACGTCAACCTGCAAACACGCAGATACGTCGAGGCTTTATTTATGGCCGGGAAGTCGCCCTGCACATTCATTTTTCGACCTCGCTCTCTGCGTCCTTCGCCGGTCTTTGCTTTTTATTGACGTCGCGTTTTATTGTTTCCTCTCTGGTCCTGACACGAGGCAGCGAGAACCGAGTTGATTCATCACAAGATCTGTTCGTTAGGTCTCATTAATAATCGATATCTAATCAGGGATAAGTTGCCCCCTGCTGCAGTTGACGGTCATGTTCTCATGCTGAATAATGAATGAAGCAGATGCTATTTACCGCGCAACATTTATGAGCCTGTTGAAGTGGGCAGGGACTTTTCCCAAACCTCCACTTTCTTTAAATCTGATCCTGGTTCTCAGGATGCTGAGGACATAAAAACTGAAGGAAATCATCTGCACATGAACTCACAAGTCCCTAAAGGTTCAGTATCTCCAGGAAATGATAACATTTTTTCATCCATCTATCCATCCAAACTTTTCCTTGCTGTGTAATTTTGCCCACTTTTCACTACAAACCTTTCCAGCGAGGCGACACCGGGGCTGAATCTTCTGCAGCCGTGACCCAAATGCCTAAATGCACGGCAGAGCTAAATCCAGATATCTGTCAGTCCAGTTACCGTCCACGTGCAACGAGGCCTCTCTGCGTCCTGCAGGGAGGGCAGAAATCTGTCTTTGATCTGCTCTCGACACGTGGATCTGTTCAGACAGAGAGCTGGACCGGGTCAGGGTCGCCTCTTGTCTCGTCCCCCTGTTGTGATCGCTGGTTGTACGACTGTATGTGGTGTTTACATCAGTGAAACCGTGCTGGGAACATTTCCTCAAAAATGTAGTGCATTATATTCAAATTGTTAATATCATAGTACAATATTACTGAAAAGTAATGTGTTGCACTACTTTTATGTTACTTTTGAGTCATTTTCACCAAAATAACAACAGAAGTGTGACTAAAATGGTAAAATGTAGTTCATTACAGCTTATTGCAGGCTGTGTTAATGTTGTTATGGTGCTGCTTTGGTTGCTGTTTGTAATAATGACACAGAAGGTAGACTTGGCAAAGCCCAGTGATCCACACATGCATGTGAGCAAGTCTGTACAACTTTGCTAGCTGTTAGCGTACCTTATCATTGCCAGTGTTGAGTTTTCTAAAAGCTGATGATTCTCCTGTTAAACATTTCCTTAACAACATGTCAACTCGGCATAACAAGCTGCATAACAGACTGAGAGAAACTTAGTGCTAGCTATTAGCTCGCCGTTAGCTTGGTGTTAGCGTAGCACCAGGCAAGGTGTTTCTAGTCACTCTTTTCTCCAGTTCAGGAATGTTTTGCAGTATTTAATGAATTAATAAACCACTTGATTACAGGCTGAAAGTGAATCTTGTTGGCTGTTGAAGTTGTGTGTTATAAAATAATGTAAAAACTGTGTAAATTAGTAGTTGTTTAACAAGTACCAAGACGAGGTCTTTTAACGCCTTATCTTTTGTCCTCTTCCCCATCGCATTCTATTTCCTGTCACAAAGGATTAAAGAAACCGTAAAATATTCACATTTTAGAAGAAAATCTTGACTCTTGACAAAGTTTCTAAAGGCTTAAATCGCCTAATCGATTATTTCTGTAGTTAAAATAGAGTCAATAGGCAATAGGCAGTTAATAGCCAGTTAACTGATTTGCCTCTGTGGCTCTAATCAAAACCATGTAATTAAGGGGTTAAACGCACATTACTGAGGCTGTGACGGTATTGGAATAATATTTTGTAATACTCTACAGTATCGTGTTGAGGTTAAAAAAATGATGTATTACTGTAATGGCGTCACTTTTGTAATGTTTTATTGCCGACGCTGCAGTTAAACGAGGCCACTTCTAACGGGTTAAGTTTCTCCGAAAAAAGAAAAAAAAGAAGCTGGCGTTGACCACACACGCTGATGATGGAGCGCCCGCGGTTTTCTGCCGCCGCAGCGACGACCGCCGCACCTTTTAAACGTTTCCATGCTGCGGCTGTGTATCGCGTCCAGCGCTGCGAGGAGCAAATCGAGGGGGCCGTTTACCCGTGTGACTGTTGTGTTTTGCTAAATTGTTCTAGAGTTCACAGCACAGAAAGCGTTGGCCTGTTTAAGCCATTAGGAAAACCCAGGCATTTCCACCGCCGCCGCAATGGAGACAGCGGCCCGTAGAAATGAGTGGTTCGGATTCGCTAGAATTAACCTTTATAGATGGTACACGATGTAGGGCAGAAGGACGTGGCTTTAGGTTTTTACAGAAACTCATTCTGATTCTACAATCAAAACCGGAAAACTAGCATCTGAGGCTTTTCTGATGAAACCAGTGCGGTCATAGCTTCTATGTTAGATATAGGACAAGTACTCCGTTTATCCATTCCAGGGCCCCTTAAAAGACATTGACCCCATGTGTCGGCACTGTCGTCACACTCCTCCCTCGTACATCGGGGTCAGGAAGAGAATAATGGCTGAAATGCAGCGAGGAGATGCAGTAAAGTGAAGTTAATCCATCATGGCTGCCCCAGAGCAGGCAGTGAGGTGTCTGGAGAGCAGTAGATCACAGTCCCCGCAGCTCCTGGTTCCTCCTCACTCAGCACGTACACATTTCATCCCGCAGACTTCGATTTAACCTCATTGTGACAGCGACACCCAAACACTGGCCGCCAAGAGAGAGGAATCTTTTAATCCACTTCTAATGAGGCTAAATTTGATGTGTGTGTGTTGCAGGAGGAGAGCGGTGAAGCACGAGGTCCACGCTCCAGATTTGTTCCAAGCAACGAGGATTCGACAAACGCTCCAAAACAGGTCCGGACTCTTGACTCCCTAGTGGTTTTTATTACAGCAGAACTTCTTCAGTTTCTGTTGTTTGCTCAGATTTGTTTCTCAAACTTTCCCCTCAGGAGGTGATGGGAGCTCCTCACAGCCAGGCGCCGCAGAAGCCGGTCCGCAGGAAATACCACCCTGAGAGCCAGAACCTGGAGGCCGCCCCTCCGCCCGCTGTGGCCTTTCCTCCAGCTGGCAAACCTGCAGCAAAGTTACTAGAACACCTTTTACCTGTAACACTATTTACAACCAGAGCCAGAGTCAGTGTGAAAGAAATCAGATAAAAACAGTCACCCTCAAATCCAATCTTTCTAATTAACATACCACCTATCCTTGGACCTAAACTACTATTATATATGTTGAATAAGCCAGTCGGTGCTCACTAGATCTACAGTACAAACAGAATGCACAAGTCAAAGGAGAATCAAATGCAATGTGCATGTAAATGATTAACTAACAAGTGTTCCCTAAATGAATGAAACATCACAAAAGACGCTAACACGTAGCTCTTTGGTAGCTGCGATTGACAGTTTCTTGTCACACTCCCCAGATTACATATCAACTTGTGCTTCTGTCTTCTTGGCTATCTCAGCCGGCTCCTTTTATTCCACATCAAAGCACAATTCCTGTTTTTATAAACCGGTATGTCAAACGAACCGATCTACGGGGGTTAAACACTTTCTGTTTCAGCCTGGTCTGAATACACCTTAAGAGTAAAATCTATGAGCCATCTACAGAGGCCATCTGTAGGGCAAGATCCAGAGGTGGGTGGTCAAATTTTGGGGATCTAACCTGCAAGACCCTGGCCCAGTTTTTAACCTTGCCACCAGTATCCTCTGAGAGCAAATCTGAGCAAGGGAGGAAGGCGAGTTAAATCATCAGGTGGACAGAAACGTGGCTCCGAGTCAATTCAAACATTGCACCTTGTCTGTAAATAAGTTTGTTATGAGGGTGGAGAACATGTCAGTGCTGTGTTCACAGCTTGTGAGAAAAAAACCCTCCAGGTTTAAGGACTAAACTCGTGCTGGCAGCGAGCGCTGAAAAGTGATGATTAACCGCTGAAAGGCTCCAGATCGGGGAATTCAGCAGACATTAAGCTGCACCCTGACCCTGTGTAATGACTCTAACATGTGTTCTCCTGTCTCCTCATCGACCAGACGGCTCTGGATCTGTCTGTTAGTGCAGTAGAGGGTGAACATCAATAACAGCAACAACTGCCAGCACTCAGTCCGGGTGATTGATTTCCAACACCCGTGCTCTCTGATCATTTCGGTGTCCGATGTCTCCAGCGCTGCGACGTTTGTCCACATTAGCTGGAGATGGGATTAAATGCTTCCAAAGACGTGTTTAGAGCCAAACGGCTCCGAAAGTAATGGCCGAAGCTCGGGAGTTGCGTGTATGCCTATTTATGTGTTCCCTTAGCTTGTGCTGTGGACAACATTTGTCATGTTATTCTGTTTGATTTACGAGCAAATTCAAGGCGTTAAAAGTGGGTGAAAACTCTCCCTCAGGATGCTGTCCAGGCAGAAGAGGGAGATCCAGATGGCGATTCGGAAAAACAAGGAAAGCAACGCAGTGTTGACGCGGCTCAACAGCGAACTCCAGCAGCAGCTCAAGGTGAGTTCAAACCTGGGGCCTCTAGAGGTCATATCACTTACTGTACTTGTTAATAAGGTGGTGACAAACATGTCACTTTCCGTTACAACGCACATATTGCTCATTATCACATTGTTTTTGATGTGGAAATACAGGAATGTAGATGCTTTTTGCTTTCGTGCAACATCACAGCTGCTATTCAGAATCTCCCAGCCATTTACGAACAGTTCAGCTCCCAACTCTCAAGATTGGAGCCAACCAAACACTCACATTACATTCATGTCGATGTTTCACCCTCATCACAAAAGTGTGACTTACTTCATACTTGATATATGCTTGAATAGAATAGAATAGAATATGACTTTATTCTTCCCAAAATTGGTAAATTTCAAACTGTTGGAAACTGCTTAATTCCAAGTAGGATGTTAATTGTGAACATCTGCATAATGTGAATAAGATTAGAATATTCAAAAAGCCTTATTCTTATAAATACATATGACCTGATTGAGGTCAAGGTCGTGAAAAATCCCTGTTTACATTGTAGATTCTTTCTCAGACTGCGGTCTTATTTTGGTTCAGATCAGAATAGAGATGTCTGTGGAGACTATGTGTGTGTGTGTGTGTGTCTGTGTGTCTGTGTGTGTGTGTGTGTGTGTGTGTGTGTGTGTGTGTGTGTGTGTGTGTGTGTGTGTGTGTGTGTTGGAGGTCATCTACAGGTCTTGCAGATGCCTCCACAGCAGTGAGTGTAGTAAACTGTGTTGAAGGAGGGGGAGAGGGTGTGGACGACATGAGTGGCTCACCACAGTGACGCTGAGACTCCCTGCCCCCCTCCTCCTCCTCCTCCTCCTCCTCCTCCTCCTCCTCCTCCTCCTCCTCCTCTCCTGGGTCACAGGAAAATAAAATAGATCAGGATGCAGACTGCATACTTTGAGTTTTCACCACAGGCACGGGCGCGTGGTAGGGTTCACACCGTGGCCCTCTAGCCGCTCTGCCCTTTTCCTTAACGAGCGAGACGAGCTTGCGCTGCCATCGCTCCAGCCTGGTGAAAAGCAGCGAGCTGGGCTGTCGGCTCGGCTGCCCGTCACTCATAGCTGAACTAATGGCACCGACTCGGCTGTTTGCTTTGGGGATCTGCCTGCAGCGCACGCACTCACACTTGGAACACATGCTGCATGCCGGTCATTCTCCCCGTAAACGATCCAGTAGCGAAACCTTCACGCTCACATGCAGCACTTTTATAGCTCCCATCCAGCAGAGCAGACTAAAGAATGAAGGGAGGGAAAAAAGAAAAAGGAGAAGAGGAAGAAGAAAGTGCACTTCCAAGTCGGCACTGCGGTTGTAAGCAGGGGTTTTAAGCTGGTGTCATGGCATTCTTCTTCCCTTGTAGCTCAGCAGGTAATCCGGGGTGCCATTTATTCGCTCTAATTCTGCTGCTTTCCTCCAAGCATGTGTGGAATTTTGCAGAGAAAGGCGTACAAGGCTTTATATAGACTCGGGCCTTGTTGAAATACCAAACAGCCATTGGCATTCACAACTGTCCTCTTCAAAATAGAGCCTGGGCTGCTCAGGCCAACTGCAACTGCAGCCGGGTGTGTGCGGAAAGACGGGAGGCTGGAGGGAAGGGAAGAGCTCCCCCGTGACTTTTTCCTCCGAAGCTGAAGTAACATTTTGAAACAAAGACACGTGTGCGGGAACGCTGGACGAAAAGTGCACACACGTCAAAAACTGTCAGTCGTGGCCTTTGGGAAAAGATTGGTCGTAGTTATATGAAGTACTCAAAGTGTTTGTCGGGTCCTCTGTTCGATTGTGACTGAAAAACCACAAACTGACCAGGACTTAAATCGGATAAAACTGGATCGGGCTGACATGAAGTTGGATCACGGATGGTTTTGATTCACTGCAGAGAATTCCTTATTTTCATGATCCTCGGAACAGGACGGTTTCCTTAATCCCGCTGCTTTTCCAGTCCAAACTGACTCAATATCTTTTCCTATTTCCTTCACTCACTGACTTCAAGGAACTTATCTTTAAGAAATTTATACAACAGAAAGAAAGTTATACAACAGCAACGAGGAATTTGGTTGGGGAAACAAGTCCAGGTGGTAGACAGAAGTCAGTAGAAATGGGAATAACTGGCAGATTCTATTGATGACTAAAGTCATACATCCTTGAGGCGAGGCGAACTAAAGTACTGGTCATGTTGGTTTCCTCAGCCAATACTGGAAGGAAATCTCCATGGGAAGTTGTCGGAATACTGACAAATTGACTTGGCTTTTGTTCCCAAGAACAGTGACCTGGGTTTGCAAAATGATTCTAAGATGTGAATTAAAGATCAAAGACACTTTGACCCCTTCGAACCTCCATCCAATGAAAGACAAACCCTACTTGAGACGAACCAGCCAGTGGAGGGGATCCCACAAAACACTGGGAACCACTGGGAACAAAGGCCTCCACACGTGCTGTCCATTCTGCCCACAGCTCTCATGTTATGAGGTGTAATGAATGCTAACGGCCTCTTTAGGGGCCTGAGCTTGTTATAGAGCAAAGTTACCATGGCGAAACGAAACAAATAATGGCTCGGAGCTGGTGAGCTTGTTGAGACAGTCGGTTTGAGTTCTCCTCATATGGCAAAGCGATGACGCCCTATGGCGGCGCCCAACTCCCCGCTGTGCTGAACTTTCTTGTTGGGAATAACGAGCTCAGACGCCAAACTTCAATACTACACATTTTCTAGTGGTGATAAAAAGCCGTGTGGGCTCTCATCCAGCACCGGTAAATCTCAGAGAATGGTTTATGATGTTAAGTCTCTCTCTCTCTCTGATGGTGTAACTGATGTTCCAGGCCTGATGTAGAAGTACTGTAGCACTGTAGTATTGTTGCTCAGTCTCGTGTCTTGCTCAGATGTTTCCTCTGGTTTGTCTGCAGGTTGTCCACCAGGAGAGGATCAGCTTGGAGTCACAGCTGGAGCTGCTGCGTCCGCTGGCCTCGACATGACGACATGCGTCGCCTCGAAACGTCCGAATGAAACGTGAATGTTTGAGCCCAGTCGCAGATAATGGGGGGGGAAAAGGGGTCGACTATACGGAGACAAATGGAGACGTTTCTCCTGGGTTTCTTTGACGATCATCTGCAGCCTCACATCCAGATGTTTTCACGTGACTTAATTACATTTTGTGGGATCAAACCATTTGTTTTTTTTAACCACTGTACGTCGGACACATGTATAATACGCTGATACCCATCGTGATGCTCTAACTTATTTTTCTCCATCAAATCTTACGTTTATATTACAGTACATTACGTTTGCGCTACAGTTTTTCCACAGCCTCTAAATTCTCTACATGTGTGGTCTAAGGCAAGCAATGGTGCTACAGATTAGATTTGAATCAGGTTATTTTTTTGCACTTCAAGTTTGTTTGGTTTTTTTTAAAAAAGCACATTTGCAAGGTTGTTCGTCATGTATGAAAGAGCAGCACTAGATAAAAGTCGATATTTGTGTGAACTGTGGATATTTTGTCAGATTTTCCCTGTATGAAGAGTCATTTCAACACCCGTGCCAACAGTCGAGAAAAGAAACGAGCACAATATTATTCCAATGTTTTGCAAGATAGATTTCAAAACGTCTCAGTTTCTCTGTGCAAGCGGACGTGGTTTTGATTTTATCTATGCAAAGATGCGGTGCTGATGAAGCTTGCTTTAGACCATCTGTCCCCACACGACCCAACTGTGACTAAAGTGGCTGAAAAACAGCGATGGCATGCTGGATGCTGCATGTTTGCTAGATGATGTGAGCATTGGACTTTGAGTTTGTCTTTAAAAAAACAAAAATGCACAACTGAGCTCTGGACACAATAATCCAACTAATCAATAAAGTGGTCTATTTTTATCGCTTGTATCTCTTCTTTTGTGCATCGTATTGCCTTCATACTCCTGCATAAAGGTGGAATGGATGGGCTGTTTTTTTTTCTTATTAACATTATCTTCACTGGTCTATCCTTGAACTGGGTAGAAACAATTGGCCCAGTTTAGTGCCAGATCAGCTCCACCCTTCCTCCACCAATGAGCCTCCCACCCCCCAGGGTACGACAATACATTTCTTAGAGTGTTGCATAAGAAAGAGTCAAGAACACTTAATGTGAGGGCTTTAAAACAACCGCGACAGGAAAAAACAAGTAGATAAATAATACATCCTTCTAACAACACATGTACTGTTGGCAAGGGATTCACATGGTATAGAGAATGAAAAGTAAGAAATTAGATTAAGTCAATCTTTTACACTTGATGTGAGCAGCTTGGCATAAGTCTCTTCTTAAAACTTACACTTTTCATTCAGTTTTGATGTTAAAGCATTTAAAACCTGCAAAACTTTATCGGGAAAAAATCCTCAAAGTGTTTGTTTTCGCAGACCAACAAGAGAGAAACCTCCACAAATGTGCTTAGTCTCACTCTTAAGACTCTCTTGAGACTGAGACTCTTCAGACGTAAGCAGAGGATGCTGAGGTTCAGAGGCATCCAGATCAGATGTGTTGGACGCTGGTTATCGCATTGGTGTGAGAGCAGACGAGATCAGACGGACTGCAGTCACAACTGTCCGGCTCTCACGCGGCAGCTGTGCTTTCTCCGACGCAGACATAACAACCAGGGGTCGAGCAGATCAGCCCCGATGGCTGTGCTCCCAGACCCTCGGCCACTGCCGTCCAAAAATACCCACTGACACACTTGGCTCCTGTTTGGACACCTCACGCCTAGTTCTCTCCCAGTCTTGTCACTCTCCAAGTCCACATCGCTCCCAACAAGAGGGCTCTGATGCTTATCCAGACAGTAAAACCAACCTACCAACATGTTCATTTGTAGCCTTAAAAATCCTCAATCTTTGTACAAAATGAAATGTCTGAACATCGTTTTGCTCAGATGTTCATGTTCCCTAAAGGATTGACACATTTGATTGCTAATACAGTCATTTTTTTCACTTTTCCTATGTAATATCTCAACCTTTTCTCAAAGTACTGGTGCCAGATTTGGTATAGAGTGCTCTTGTTCATGGCACTCGGATGATACATCCCATAATTCTTCATCTTCCATCCATCTTTTTTATCGAATTGTCAGTTATATTTTGTGTTTCCTTCTACTAATATAACTACACATTGAATTCATGTAGTTCTCATCATGCTCCTCACAGCAACACACCAGAAGACATTACAGACAAAACAAAAAGAAGACATAAAACTGAAAAAGTTGGCAATGAATAAATGGGGGAGACAGTTAGGATGAGGAGGCAACTTGAAAGCGTGCTTCACTCTGTGTTGTGTTATCCAGAAGTAAGAGTTATTTTCAAAGTGAACCATTTGGTGCCATTTTCTTCTACTGAAGTCTTTCCCAGAGGAATCTGCTGCCAAAAAGGAAAGAAGGACGAACCAAATGCTTTTGTTACAAAAATCACCTCAAACTAAAGTACTTATATTGCACGCATGGCGGAAAGAAACATAAACATTTTGCTTGAAGTAAACAAAAATCAGCCCATTGTATATAAAAAGGGGAAAACAGATATCACCGACAAAGGAACAGAAGAATCAAGTGCCAAAAGGAAAAGAATACGCAGTCACAATGTATGACTATTAACCTATACCACTTCCTGAATTACCCTTTCTACAATCAAGCACTTTTCAATATATATACGATGTATGTGAAGTCGTTTCCAGAACTGCAGTGATTACATGAGCAGATGAGCTGTGGACATTCTGAGGTTTATCGATGATGCCCGTTCAGTGCTAATTAGCCACCGTTAGCATGTAGACAAACTAATTAATTAACATTACAGCTGTTTTACATCAGCCCTGTTGCAGCCGGAGCACTTCTGTGCCCGAGTGCTTCCTCTCGGAGCCGCTGGCTCGCCTGCAGACTCCCAGTCTCACAGTTTGCATGGTTGATGTATTTTTAATTTTCCTGGAAATAGCAGCATATAACTCACTCTCAGGATGTGGAGGATTGTGCTGGGCCGAGCCGAGCGACCAGAGACGAGCACGAATGACCGACCGAGTGAGTGAGTGAGTGAGTGCCGCTGCGTGATTGAAAACGGCGGGACGACCCTTTGAGTAAGAAACAAAATGAAACGGGTTTTTTTCTTCTTTTTTTTTATTCCAAGTCAAACAGCGGAACGGTGTTAGGGCACTCTGGTATAATACGTCGCTCCCACATCTGAGAGACTGAATGTGGAGGACGGAGAGGAGCTGGAGTGAACGAGTTCAGTCCTGGAGACAGACGCACGATACCAGACGACGACGAGGCGCTCGCAGCTCCTCTATGCCATTACCCATGGTTGGTAGAGGCCTGCATGCGTGTCAATACCTGCTGCATCATCTCCAGACCCCCCCACCCCCACCTCCACCTCCACCCCACAACCCCCAAACTGTGGCCTTTATTCCATGTGATGCACCAGGAGAGGGGTGTGCACCGCTCATTAAATTAGAGAGCTTAAAAGGGACCCATTCTAGCAAACTATAAATACCACTTAAAACTGTTTGGTTTGCATTTCGAGATGACAGCTGCGCGTGATGAGGAAACTATATGTGTCAGCCATGTGTCGTCTCGGAGTAAATGCCCGTTTGATATAATTGCCATCTCGCTAGCTCACGCTGGCTTATTATTACCTACGCGGTTAGTACTATCATTGATTCCTCTAGCTGGAGACAGTAATATTTAGTGCTCTTTAGTGCAGGCGCAAACAGAAATAAAGAGAAGATAATCTTTGCACAGTGGCACAGTGGCAAATAGAGGTTTGCTAAAAATAAAAGCCTAGTAAAGATAAATGAAGAGTTGAATGTATTGCACCAATTGTCTCCAATCAGCCCAAGCATGCATGTTTTTAGATTGGGGGAGGAAACCATAGTACCTAGAGAATACCCACATACCCTAAAATTTATTGAAATTTGATTATTTGATTACTGAAATTTCCCCATTGTGGGATGATTCAAGACTCGAGAATAGGATGATTATTCTATTCTACAGCTATTCTACAGCATGCAAACTCCACACATAAAGACCCTCAGTCCGACTAGGATTCGATCTGAGAGGCCAACCCCCTCCCTGTCTGGGAGGCGAAAGCACTCTCAATCTGTGACACGCTTTAAATTGCACTCCGGTATGAAATGTGCTATTCAAATAAAGCTCCGCCTGCCTTGTGTGGGCAAAAACTCACGACTGATGGGACTCAGCCTCCTCCTACGTGTCTCAGGAAGCACATTTTACTGAGCTAATGTTCGTGAGAACATCCAAAACTGTAAAACAAAAGATATAGTTCTGTTTTCAAGTTCAGTGTTGACGTGCATCAGTCTTCTCAGTGACTTGTGTCGCTCCCGGTGGCTTAAAGTTAAAGCCCAGCTCTCTCACAACAAAGATTACCGGCCTTTGTCCGTTCAAGTTAGGCCTTTTGTCGCAGCACCATTACTCAAAGATGACGACATACGCCATTTCTCTCGTCTCTCCTTTGTCCCCCGACCGGGCTTTGCAAAGGTTGCACTTCTGGTGTGGACATTAGTTAGGCCACAGGAAGGGCTTTCAGGCTGTCACCTCTGCTGATTCTGGCCCCGTCAGCTGCTGGGATTTAGCTAAACACTCATTCAGCAAATGTGAATGAAGCTGGGCCCGGGTTGTCAGGTCCTGCACACCAGGGCATGAGAGCGAAGGCTCTTATGTTCCGACATGGAAATTATAAAGTAAAACAGAAATCCGCAGTGCTTCCTCACAAATTAGGAATTAATGGAGACAGCATGCCCCCTGACAAGTTGCTAAAAATATGTAAAAGCTGTCACATCCTAATAATTTAAATCCTATTTAAATCATTGCGAAAACGCGTATTGCATTGCAGCCTCGGAGGAGAATGCTCCTCCAGATGTAGTGCCCACGTCTGTCGAAACTATTTGAGCCTCTCCAGCTTAGTTATCACTCCGTGCTCCATTTGCTCCGCCTGTAAAGCACCAATAACACAGCTCAACCGATGCAATAATGGAGGCAGTGGGATGGATGATGTTACATAAACTCTGCATCATTAATGTAGATTTATCACTGTTGTCAGCTCTAAATAGAAACAAGTGTTGTCTAAAAGTAATGCTACAATAACCACTGCCCTCAATAAATCTATAAACCACCCACAAAATGTCAGAAAATGGTCCAAAAAAAAGTCCATGGTAACAAAGACTAACATGTCTTGTTTTGACCATTAATCCAAAAGAATCAAAGTCAGTCAGTTTATTACCGTAGTAGACAGAGGGTTGGAGGTTTCTCAAGGTTTCCCCAAATGGGAAGATGACCAAACAAATCCTCCTGTTTGCTGAGCTCAGACTCAGGGCACCATCACAGCAAGTTAAAATGACCTGAAGAAACAGGGTTGCTATATTGGATTCAGGTCTTTGTTTTGACTGCCAGTAAAGGAGGTCATTGTGTCCTGTTTCTTTCAAATCAAAGTCCACTATAAAAAGCAGATCCGTCTTTGTTCTGGGGGGATTGAACACACTGTCTACACAGTTTTACTCAGTTTAGTGCAATTTTGTAATTATATTTTATTATTTTGGGATCATTGCCAGATTTATATTAAATATTTAGAATTATATTTAACATTTAGATTTATTTTAATGTTGGTGGTCCGCATGTTACATCGTCCCCTGGAAGTGTTTCAGGACCATGGTGTCCTTGTGAGCTCTGAAGCCTCCAGCGAGTCCAGGGCCAGTAAAAACCAGGAACTCCACTCCAGGTTTTCCCGCCTTCATTTTTTAAAACCCACCTCTAGTTTGGAGCAGGGAGAAACAGAGCAGCTCCAGGTCCAGCAGATGACCCGGCACCTCCGGCAGGAGCGCAGCAGTCTGCTCTGACTGATGAAAGGATGGGGGGCAACCCCACCACCACCTCCACCACCAGCAGTAGGAGCTGAATCCAGAGAGCAGGGTCCGAGGGAGGGGGAGAGAACTTCTTTCTGCTCACTCTTGGGTCACTTTTGTTGGATTTAAATCAACATGCCATTTGCCAAACGGGTCGTGGAACCCCAGTTACTGTGCAGGTATCAGGTCCCCAACGAGGAGGCTCTGGTTTTCGAGGATCTGATCTCCATCAGTAATGTGGCTCTATCTCGGACCTTGCGGCAGCTGTCGGACCTGGCCCGACATGCTTGCTCCATATT
Organism: Karalla daura; assembly: GCA_029224185.1. Taxonomy (NCBI): domain Eukaryota; kingdom Metazoa; phylum Chordata; class Actinopteri; order Chaetodontiformes; family Leiognathidae; genus Karalla; species Karalla daura. Next base: position 20,381,085 of record CM055194.1, read on the forward strand.
CCAGGAGCTGGAAGGAGAGCTCACCTCCACCAGCCAGAGGGTCCGGGGACTGCAGGGCAAGATCCAGCAACTTCAGCAGAGCTCCACCGAGCTGGACCCCAAGCAGGAGGCAGTGCGTAAGTACTGAGCCACGCTCCCTGCACAGCTCCATAGCTGGATTAAGTTATTGTGTGTTTTCCTCCCGGAGCTGGACTCGTAATATTTATGTTTTGTATTGGTGGCTGCGCCTGCGCACGCCCCGCGCGCGACTCTTGTGGGTAAGCTGTTGGTACGGCACGAGGAAAGCGCACGAGGAGGCTTCCTTTCGAATGTTTGAATGTTCCGATTTTAACGGTCAAAGGGTTCTCGGTCCGGTATAGATGCGAAGTTCTGTGCACGATTTTACGCTTTTGTCATGCTGTTGTCAGCCAAAAACTACATGGGAGTGCGAAAAAGTCGCGTCAAAAGTCGATAACAAACAATTTATTACACTGTTTCATGGTTGTTAATGGTTTCAGTACTCCGGTAGTTGCATTTTGGTCGTTTCGTTATGGAGGACCTCTGTTTTCATCTCCTCCCCACTTTGAGGGGCGTGTGACAGCCCCATGCTCTGAGCCTCTTGGCTCCTCCATTGCTTTTGAATTCAGCGTTTCTGTCCCAAACTTTGTGGATAACATAACGGTTATTATCTGTAGATGCAGGTTTAAACTTCACAGTCTGTAAATTACATGTCGATTACCCCATCATCATCATCATTTCGTCAATAAAAATGTTTCAGGTTTAAAATAACTGGAATGTCACTTCATTGCAAAGAGACAGGAGTTGGGGTATAGTTGTGCAATATCGCTCCCATGATCATGCGTAATATCATGTGCACTACTACTTTTTTTTATATCATGTGAAATATCACACAGCATATTGCTTTTATATCTTTATTTTTCCAACTTTTGTCAGACAGAAATAAAGGAATATTATTGATAACTTGGAGGAGTTCAATCTGGGGAATGTAGGCATAAATTACAAGAAACCTGGAGTCACACTTGGAGTAGATTTTCCTGATTCTTCTTCATGTGCATTCTATGGAAAATACGTAATCTCTCCTGTTATCTTTTAGACACTGACATTTTAGTGTATTCGTTCATATGTCTTGGAGCTGATGCTCTGATTCTGACTGGTACCAGGAGTGATTATGTGGGCCATTTATTGAGCTCAACTGCAGAGTATTTAAAGCTTAACACGATGCTCTGCATTTCTGCTGCCATACTGTGTTGAACTTTGCTTGGCCACCAGTACGAATTCATTACCCTGATAACACAGCATGGGGCCATCGCCTGGCTCCTGTAGTCTCTGCCCTCCCAAGTTACAGTGGGATGATTTGGTGTTTGGGTGTGCACGTACGTGTGTGTGCGCGCTTGTATTTATATATAAACCTACTCTACAGGAAGCACTTAAGACGCCTGTGCACCCCTCTCTGACCCCCAGAATTGTTCAGTTTGGAACAGACTCTCCAGCTTGGACATACCCCAGTGGATTTCCCCTCTTATAGTTTAGGTTCAGCAAGTCCTTGCATGTTCCTCAGACCCTGCTTCCTGTGGTCTGCGAATGGGTTGCTTTGCCAAAAGGTATTTCTCTGCAGTCTGCCATCACACCCCTCTTAAACCTGATGTCTGCAGAGATCTTTTTTTTCCCATCAGTGGTTGCAGTAGTGGTTGAGACTGGATTTACGGACTTGTGCTGGCCTGTAAAACATCATATAAACTGCTGACCACCTGAGTATGTCTGCAAAGCCCTCAAGTTGTCTTCATGTTTAGATGGTCCAAGTCAAAAGCAGCCACACTTGCTGCTTGTCTTGGAAGATAATTTAAGGCTGTTTTCAACAGGTTCCAACATTTTGTACTGGCAAAACATAGAGATAAAAGATGATTGGATGTGACAGTATTTCAGTTTTCTTCTCCGTATCCCACCAGATTTCTAGATTTTGGAATCTACTGTAACACAACCAGTGTTTAGGACCAGCTATTAGAACAATGTTCTAAATGTTCTCACACCTCTGTTTGTGTTAAAGCTGCTGTAGAAAGGAGAGATTAATAGGCAGCCTTGACATCTCCAACGTGGAATTAATATATCAGAGTGGAATTTCAAATCCCTTCGTGCAGCATGTTAAACTGGAGGTTTTGCATGCTAGGTTAGCAGATAAAACCCTCTGACCTGGAAAGGCCCTAATTACTCTTAATTGTGCTTTTCACATTAAACAACAGAACCCTCCCTCATCTGAATGACAATCGGTGTAAATGGAGCAGTTCAATGCACTGAGGGCTTAGTGGGCGGGGGTGTGCTTTTATGATGTGGCTGTGACTTGTCCCCTGGAACGACTGCTGAAGAGCACAGCTGCAGAGGCCGTATTGTATTGAATCAGATCTTGTCAGATGTGAGGCTTCACAACTGCACTTCCATGCAGACCACCTTGGAGTAGGGGAAACTTGTGGAGGTCATCCTGAGACCTTCTTAACTCGTGTATTTGGTGCTCCTTCATACTCATTACTAATGAATGTCTTTACCTGTTAAATGAGCCAGACAGGTGTTTTTTTGGAACGTCCCTGGACTTTCACACTCTCTCGTTGCTCTTGTACCAACTTGTTTGAAACGTGATGCCGCGTCAGATCCATAACAGACAGGTTATTATGAGAAGCGATGGAGCAGGTGAGGTAAAACATAACCAGTATTGTCTGTATTTTATTGCGTTTATGTTTTTCAGCACCACAACCCCTCTTTATTGGGCTCAAGGTTGTAGCTGTATATAAATTCCCTCGGCGGTGCTATTTGTCTGCGGGCATATTTTTAAATGCCTGGCGTGATGCTGACACATTCAGGTCAAGTGACTTGGTTTTGCTGGGAGTGCAGCGTCTCCCTTTCACTTTTGCTTCAACTCCTATCAAACCTTTTAGTCTCTATCAACAACACCAGCTGCACAAGAGCCAACCATATATAGTCAGCAAAGTGATACCTCTGCTGTCTGTGAATGATCGACAAGGCTGTTTAGAAGGTGGAATCCAACTAAATCATATCACTGAGCACACCAAGATGTATAACAATAATACATTTTGCCTGGCCCCATGGCCCCATTCGCTTCCCCTTTTTCTTATCATCAAGCCAGTCTGCAGCACACATTAGCAGGAGCCTGGCAGACCTGGGACACTTGAAAATGTCTTCATAAATCTATTTCAAGTCCTGTTGCAATGACTTAATATCTCCTTGGGTAACAATGACCTGGATGAATGACAGACATCCCTCAGAACTGCGTTTGGACGGCTCTCTTGTGGCTCCCCATCAACGTCCACATTTCAGTGCCATGAGAGTCCCTCAGCCGGTCTCGGCTCTGTCGCACAGTCTCATGTTAGAGCACTGTGCTGGGTTTTAAGTTACACTGGCTCAATGTGGAGGGGGAGCGGTAATACTTGTGGCGGCAAGTGGCCCTCTGGCTTTTCTGATCCGAGAGCACATGGCTTGCAGTTCACCACATTCCTTGTGCAGACAGTACCAGAGACAGTCCCACTATGCCAAACACAGGGAAATAGAAAAAAAACTGTAAACACAAGACAATAATGACTTGCATGTCTGGGTCTGTGTCACACTGTTATTGCTCAGTATGGACACAAGACAGAGATCTTGCTAAATCCAGTTGTGATGCAATCGGTGTGCTCAGTCTTAACGATAATCTTGTGACTTAAAGATATGAAAAAAAAGTGATAAGATGTGTTACAGGTTGTAGTATTAGACCATAAATCTTCAGTGTAATCCACTGACAGAATGTGACAAAAACCTGTCAGAAGTCTTTATTTAACACTTGTACAGTATTATGTAAGAGTGTGCAGTGAGATTTGTCTCAGAATTGCTTGAAAATGACTCGAAATAAAGAGCAATCAGAAGCCAAACTGTAGTGTGTATGCGGCCTGAGAGAAAATAAGTTTCATTTTTTCCCCCTCACAAGTTAGTAGTCTTTATTATGGCAGTATTCAACTGACTGTTTAAGTCTGTTTTAAAATGATTAAACTGCATAGTTGAGAATGTCAAGAGCAGTCAGCTTAGTTGTTTGAACTCAAAGAAATCAGCTTACATAATACCTTTCTTGACACGTACCATGCGTGACACAGCGTCAAGGAAAAGAAAGCAGCTTGCAGCAGTGGCACTTTCTCATTTGCTTAAAGGCGCTTTGTGCTTTCCGTCGTGCTACTTTTCCACTTGCTTGCGCAGCTCCCAAGAATCAGGACCATGTATTTAGGCTCTGCCGTTGCCATCCTCTCTGTCTCTTGATGTCACCTCGGAGTCATGTCTTCCACTTCAGCGCTGTGACGTTCGTGCTGCTCCCTGAGCCTCGTGGCATGGACTGAACATTTCTGTGGAAGGCGGTAGTGAATCAGCCACGCTACTATAAACTCAACCAGACCAGGAAAACACATTAGCCCGCTGACAGTCCTCTCCCTCTGCGTTTCATTGACCCATTCCAGCCATTACCAGGACTTTGATTTATGTGACAACGAGTCACTGCACACTCTACTTGAGTTCAGTAGGGATCAATGTTGGGATACACGATGGTGCGCCAGATAATGCATGAATGAAAATATCCTCATCAGCTGCGTGAGTCCATTTTTACTCATCACACTGCGGAGTTAAATATATATGTGGTTTGGAAGAGACCAGCAGACTTTAAAAAAATCACCCACACCAAGAGCAGAAACTTGAAACGTGAATCTCGCGTGGCGTTTCAGAAGAGGATCGAGGGCCTTTCCTCTTTCATTATCAGAACCGTAAGCATACTTGTGCAGGTCCAGACAACCTGCCGTTGATATAGTACCCCTGCTAATTATAGTGCGGATTTCAAAGGCCTGCTCATTTATTCCTGCACCTTCCCCCCTCTTTCCCAGACAGGCACCGAGAGGCCCAGACAGTCATGATGCTATGCCGTGTTGTTTTCATTCAGCTGTCTTATATCTGATGCCATCCTCACCGCTGATACTCAGCACTTTAACTTTGCACTTTTTTGAGGGAGGGGACTCGACAACATGGAAAAAGCAGCCAACCTATCAAGAAACCAAGAGCTGTGATCAGCGTTATGCATCGTAATTTGATAACACGATGTAAACACTTCATTGTCAGCAGAAATATTTGTATACAAAAGCTATTTTATACTGAAAACAGAGGCGCGGTCTTGGCACCAATTTGAACTCAGGCTCCAGTAACTCTGTGTGTGTGTGTGTGTGTGTGTATCTCGGCACCTCAACCCCTGGTGGGTCACTCGGCCTGCGATTGAAGTGGTTTCTGCTGAACCGTTCTGTCAAGTCAAGCATTCCAACAAGCCAGTGACCAGGAAACCGCAGTGCCCGCTTGCACTTACGAGACCTTGCACCCCACACGTGCTCCCTAAATTGGCCTGGATGACTGGGGTGATTACTTTAGTGGGGGTTTTGAGGGTCGGGGGTGTGTATTGAGTGGGCCGTGAGTCAGAGGTCGAGCCTGTGTTTGTTTATGAATGGAGACGTTTTGTTAAAATTGAAGGTGAGGGTTTTTCATTGCTTTGCTTGAGGGAATTGTGTGGGTGATTACACTTTACATTCCTGTGGCGGGACCCTCCTCCATGAGAGCAAGTGCCTCTGACTGCCACATGCTCACCTACAGTCGCTCTGTTGCTCTCCTGTATATTTTCAGTCATATCGACCAACATTTGTATTACGTATGTTTAGGGGCCTCTTCACTGGAATGTGTGTGTGTGAACCTGTAACAGCAGGTTCTGTCAAATGACGTTAAGCTCTAGTTTGTTGTTAGTGAGACAAGATTGTTTTTTTTTTTCTACTACGGGAATTGAGGACCATGATAAGCCATCTCCTTGCCCTGAGGTGTGTATGTGTCTCATACACTTACTCACACTTATTAATTAACATTCCCCAGCAGTTATTACTCTTTATGGAGTTCTTAGTGCGGGGCTGAGGGGCCAACAGGACAATTCAAGCCTGTCCAGAAGAGGAGGAGGAGGAGGAGGAGGAGGTGGTGGTTGGTGGTGGGGATGGGAGGAAGGGTGGATGGGAGGGGGGTAGACAAAGTCATCTACCCCCTGACCTCAAAAGCCTGCTGACCTCGAAAACCCCCACTACACACCCCTTCAAAACACAAAAGAGCAAACACAGCCACCCCCATCTTGCTTATCACTCAAGTCTCCAAAGACTTGACCGGCCAATTAGAGTGGATTTAATGTTTGACATGATACTGAATAGCCATAGGTCAGCAGAGCAGCAAAACCCCGTCCAGGATGATTTAAGTGTCAGAGTCAACTCAGTGAGTTTAAGCCTTTGATCTAGGTTGTCACTCACAGCCGGGCCCTGAACAACTGGATGAGTAGTTGTGGTTGCCTTTTGATCCTTTTTTTTCTGGTACCAAACTTTCCTTGTGAGTTCACTCTGTTTTGAATCTGAATTTCAAGCACTGAACTCTTGAACCACAAGTAAGCAAACAATCTCGCTGAGCTGGTCGTATTAAGTAGTTATCCTGATCAGTGGTACCAGGTACTTTCTGTTTCTTTCGTCTCTTGTACCAAAAACAATTTCTGCAAGTACAGCACGTAATTCTCGACCCAGAATAAAGGTCGGCGTGACCTCACCTCTATTTTATGCAGGAGAGATGATCTCTGGGCTTTTATAACATCTGCTCATCCTGAGCCCACATGTTGCTGTTATTCTTAATACCAGGGCAGAAACCACAAGATTTCACCCAAATATCAAATAAATAGATGTCCAAATGGAGCCTAAACCAGCTCTACTGTTGCATGCAGTTTTACAACTCCTCACCACATTCTTTTCCGTGGCAACCCTGGAGAAATATTGACAGCTCAGAGGGCTATAAAAACTTATCGCCAGCCGGTCTTTGTCTTGCCGCCACTGGCTAGAAACATTTCAGGCCACCTGCGTGGCTTTCGTCTCCCAGCTTAGACTGACTTTACATGATATTATCTCCCGCTCAGTCCCTCCTCCCGGGCCATCACAAAGACAGACTTGAATATTACACAGTGGAATTATTCACGCAGAATTCCTGAGAATCTTTGCTGCAAAAAGTCAAAGAGAAACTCCCATGAACTCTTAAGAGGCACTTCTTTTCTATGGGCTGAGAGATAAGCAGCAAAGATAAAAGATCTGAGACACAGTGACTGCTGTATAAATCCTCACTTCTTTTGCCAGTTGGAAATTGTGCAGTGAATCAAGTGATTTCTGTGTGAGGAGCGAGATTTTATAATGGACACCTACAAACGGCAGTCTTGTCCGACATCAAGATGAACCGGTGGTGTTGGAGGTCGGGCGGAAAATGTGGGGCGAAAATGACTCGGTGTTTTAACAGGAAGGAAACACATGCGAGCCTGTAGTCCTTGCCATGCAGGTGTTTAGACTGGGATTTGGCAGGAATGTGAACTCCCTTCACCTCGCCTGCGTGCGCTAGCCAGCAGATCATCCAGGTTGAGTCTTTTAAAAAGTTGAAAGAGCGGTTTCATCAATCGTCCCACCATCACACGACAAAAAAAGAAAAGCACCTGCGGATATGAGGGCGGGTGTGTGTGGACAGCAGGTCTCATCGTTTTCGACTTAGACAATTACATCTGCTGGGTTGAACTTTCCAGGTGCTGGGTTTCCTTTTTAGTTTAAACAGGACAATTGGAATAATCTCATTTAAACTCAGAGATATTATAACACTATTGTAATTTACAGTCACAGTTACGTTAAGTACCTCAACAGCAGAATACTAAAAGCTTAATCAGCTTAGTAGTTTTCTGGTTTAGAGTTTCAGAATCAAAATCAGCTTTATTGGCCAAGTAGGTGGACGCACATAAGGTATTTGAGTCTGTTTTTTCTTGGTCAGCTGCACTTAAACATAATAAACCTAAACATAACATAAAAATCAAAAAGAGGTATCAGAAATAGAAGTGGTCAGAGGTCTAATATAAATATGTATTATTTCAATATTTCCATCCTAATTATTTACCTAAAGACTATTTGCATGATAAGCAGAATACTGTGCATGATAGAGGCAGTTGCATAACAAAAACACCTTTGATCTGTGGTCTTTCCATTGAATATGTGGACAGTGGCTTTAGCTTAGCCTAATCATCAGAGGAAACAGCTAGCTTGATGCTAGAAATGGTTCAACACATAACATTTAGGTCTACAGTTTGTCATTTTTATGTTTTTGCTTTATTTAAGACTTATTTATTTAAATAGTTATACTGTCTTACTTCAGACTCGGGGAAAAATACAACCGCATGATTCTTAATACATGATAAGGCTTCGTAAACACTTAAATCACTGAGCTGGATGTGGAAATATTCTGGCTTTAGATGTTGTTTTTCTCTGCAGTGGTTAATCAAACTGTCCACCCTACATTTGTATAGAGCCAGACACGTTGCCTCACTCCTGGTTGACTGTAAAATTAAGCTAAGCTAAGTTAAGCTAGCTGCCGGAGAGTTATTTCACTGTTTTCTTCAGACTCTTTTGCAAGATAGCTAATGAAAGTGTTTACCCCAAACAAGATTTGATAGTTACGGAGGTTATCTCTTTTCCTGTCTCATGCAACGTGATTTGAAATGTAATTACACTCAACAAGAACCAGAAACTGCATTTCCAGTCAATCAGACCTCATTATTGATGAAGCCCCTTGTCAGAAATCATCTTCCGCTATGTTTTCAATCTTGTTTGTGTCACACATGTGTCCGATCTAATGCAGCAAGCCCCTGTTTCAGGCCAGACTCCCTCTTCATGTCCTTATCTGCTTCCTGCTGAGCTTGTGCCATCCTGTGGGCCCTCACTTGTCACACAGATCTTCTCTTTTTGTGCAAGTGGTGGAAGGGACCCTGTAGCAGGCTGCTGGAGTGTTTGTGAACAAGCGTCACTGACCTGAACGGAGATCTTTCTGTGCCTTTTGTCTCTTTTTATAGCTCCTATCTTCCTGAGGACTCGTGGCACCAATCCCTCACCTAGCGAATCAATCATTTATTTGCTGATAGGGTATTCTAGTCCACCTGCCTTAAAAAAGAGATTTCACATAAAATGTGCATCATTTTAATGCTCCAGATAGCACTAGTGGTGGCTTTTAGAATGACCGGAGGCCTCCACATGGGCTTTTCTGGACAGGTCAGTGTGAGAGGACGCCTCTTCCCCACCCAACTCATTGTGCTTTGAAGCACACGCACGTTCACCCTCCTGCACTGGCTTTTGTTCCTGCCGCCTTTATGCCCTCCTCCTCTGGGATATTTCCTCGCCATCCGGATTCATCTTTTATCCTTGCCAGTAATTTCTGTGCCTGCCCTCTCCCTCAGGCATTTTGTATACTTTGTTCCTCTCCTCTGACTGCTTTCTCTGAGATTCTGGGTCTCACTCTCGCTCTCGCTCGTCTCCGTATCCCAGTTTCGTATTTTGAGATCCAGCCAGACCCGCTCTGAGCAGCCCCACTGGGGAGAGACTGTCCTGCTATAGCAGCAAAAAAAAAGTGCTTTCCCACAAAGCCCGGATGGCCCAGTCTCCATTATGTTCTGCTTTTTAGCTCTCAGGATTAAACATTTAACTGGCCACCAATCAGCCTGGAATCGATGCTTAATATCCCTTTGAGTTAGAATTTGATATGTCAATAAATCCCTCCCATTTGCACATCAAGCGTTGAATGAGTAATAGGCTCCTCATGAGGAAGTCCCTGTGCTCATTTTATTTCCAAGTAAATCTTATCTAGTTTTTTATTGCAGCCATTGCTCCCTGATCTCATCACAATCTAACCTTCTACGCATGGCTCTATTAGATGTGTACTCATCAAAGAGCAGGAAATTCAAGCTTATCCTATCAGCCTATCCCCATGTGTTTACAAGAAATGGATTCTCACCCAGAAGAAAGATCCTGTTACTGATTTTTAAAGGTTGCACCCTCGGAGCTTCCTGGGAGCGTTGTGACTTGGAGGGGACTTCCACTGACATCTGAGCTCAGACAACTATAGTATTGAATGAGGTACTGCATTGTTGCCTTTTCCACAATGAAGGTGTAGAAATGAAACTGACTGCACCTGTTTTAATTAGGAGAATATCCCCCTTTATTAATCACAGTCAGGGTCAGCAGTAAAAGGGATGGTGTGATAGGAGCAAGCAGCAGTAAAGACGGGTCATAAAGTAGAGGATGACTAGTGAGGCCAGGGTTGATTAATCATAACGTGATTGTTGCAAATACGGATTCGACCATAATGGCATAAGGGCGTTTCCAAAACGGCTTTAGTTCAAAAAATAAAAGAAAATAGTTCAATACACCTGAGCATCTAATAAATGGTGCGGTTCATTCGTGGTAACGTGGGGGGATGTGTATCAGTGATGCAGAGTTTAGTATGTTTATCCTCCTTTTACACCAAGCGTGTTCTGGGAGGCAGAGACTGGAGGAAAAAAAGAATATTTGGGACAAACATGGTTTCGTGTCCTCCATCATGGTTGCAGCGGGCTTTTTGTGATGACTTGCCCAGCTTTTTTTGGCAGCCACTTCACGTCAGGCAGCAGATCCACCAGAGAGCAACTTACTGTAAGAGTCGACGCTCCATTTTCAGTTATGTATCGTTAAATAAATCGAATTGTCTCTGTTTTTTTTCCCACTCACACTGAAAAAGACTAGTGCGGAGAAGACACGCTTTGAACAAAATGCTCGCTGTGGACCAAACCTAAGGGATTGCACCTCCGAGTGGAGCAATAAGCAGGATCTACAGTATGGGATGGGAAGAAAATTGCCTGGAAAGCTCCTCGGCCTTCTCAGCTATTTTGGTGAAGTTATGAATGCTGTGGGCGACAGCAAAAAAACCAGGAATCAACAGCAGATACCAAGTCTGAACTGGGCCAAAAAGAATAAGGATGAGTTCAAACAGGAGTCAGCGTCTCAGTATTCCCCTGATGCAACCGTACAAGGTGTTTAACAGTGATGCCAAAGGTCATTATGACAGCCAGCACAGGCTGCAGTCCCCCAATATATTTGTTTTTTACTCTCAGTGTGGATGGTATGGAATTATCTTCACCAAGATTTACAGCGTTTGTGACGTCGCCCGTGGCTTTGCCTTGTTTTCACTGTCAGTCCCCAGAGGAAGAGTTCCTGGAAATAGCTCCATGACGGCTCCTTTATGGGAAATGCGAGGGCTGTTGGCCCCTGTTGCATCACACATCTGATCGAGGGGTCGGCCCGCTCTGGATTGTTCACTCCACTGTATGTGAAAGCAGCGTGTTCCCGTCCCCGGGCCGGGGTCTGCAGTGGTAGCCGGACTTGATGGAAAACGGGGGAAAGTACCTAAAGGCGCTGTCGTGTTGTTGCCGGCTGATAAGCCCCATCTGTTGGCCGACAGCCCCGCAGCCTCCAGCGCTGTGGAAGGTGTCTTTCATTAGAAGGACGGACTTTCATTTAGACTCTCTCCTCCTGCCGGAATTCTCCCGGGAATACCGCTAAACTATTACCAGACATTAGGATTTGTTTGTGTGTCTCATCGTGTGTGTATGTGGGAGTCAGACATTTCATGAAATGTGTTTTCTTTCCAACTCCCTAACATCCCCCTAACAATTCCACACAGTTTGTTTTACAAGACCATTTTTATACATCTTGTAATAAAAAAAATAGAAAAAAAGGCCAAACGGTAACCAAACCCTCTGAGGTGCACGGCAAGTGAAGTCTGTGCCTGATTTCTTGGTCGCTGACCATCACTGGTGCTTGTTTTGCTGCCTCACAGAACATTTAATTAAGTAGTCAGATAGCCAACAAGTCCTCCCTCATGATGTTTATCAGTCTATCTGTGGGAAACCACAACTGCTGCATCATAAAATATGCACAGTTCCTCCCCGTTTAGGTCTGCAGAGGTGGACTGTTGTAGCTGCTCGGCCTCTCAGCTTTGGAGCAGGCAAATCACCCACACTCATCTGTGTTTGGGAGGTCTGTCCTCCACACACACACACACACACACACATACACACAAACACACTACAAATTTGGCTAGATAATCTTTCAAAGCAGTGGCCAATGCATCTGCATGCAAAAGACACTCCCTGTGAGGTCAAACGTGTCTGTGAATACCACCAAATGTGGCCAGAACAGTTGCATGTGTGACTCTGACTCCCAAAGTTGATTTTTGTTGGTCTGAAGGATAAACGGGAGTTGACCAGATTGCGAAGCCCCGCTCACTCCCACTCACAGAGTGTGCAAAATGGGGGTGAGTCAGATGAAAATATGCGTAAAAGAGACACGCACGCGTCTGACTGAGATCCCGACATAAAAGCAGTTGAAAAGCAAATGAAAATGGAAAGCCAGTGCGCCGAAACGGAGCGGCGTTGGGGCGAAGGCCGGCCCTGGCAGATCCCTTTGTGCCGGCGAGCTGCATGCCAGCTGGCCGGCCGCTGGGAAGTTTTGTGTGACTCATTACCTCTCCATTGAGTGGACACAAAAGCCAGGCAGCGCTCAGGCATCAGTCTCCCATCCTCCTGTTTCCACCTTATAACCGCGAGGATCCCGCGAGGTCAAGGTCAGGGCTGCCACGCTGGGAGGATCCCGCCCGGCCAGCCTCCACCCTCCAGTGGCCAATCAGCAGGCAGACGTCTCCAGCGTGGGGCTGGGTTTGAATGAGGCTGCCCGTAGGAAGTCTGTCCATTCAGCTCCTGTCTGGACAGTTACCTCGGCAGCGCTACGTCTAAAGGGAGAAATGCAGCGGTTGAGCTCATTTGGCAGAACAGGGTGATGTCTATTGATCAGAATTCTTTCACTCCATGTGTCCTCAAAGCGTGCCCCACTCTGGGCCCTTCACTTTTATTGCCCCCCCTGTGTTTGTTCACCCTCCACCTACTGCCACAGTGGCACCAGCTTGTGACAGAAATGTCTCATTTATCACCTTGATGATGACTTCAATCCTGTCATAAAGGCGTTGTTTTCTTTTTTTACTACGTTGAGCCTCTTGTTAGTTTGAACAGCTCGGACCCTGAGGTGGAGGAGCAGCGCTAAGCGCTCATTTGTTTTGAATGTGTGTTTTTAGAGGTGCGGTGCTGAAGGGGAACGCATAGAGGCGGATCAAAGACGTCCTCATTTGGACAGATGAGAATAACACCTTGTAATCAGGAGCATATGCGCCATGTTGTGGGAGATCGAGCTTGTAGGTGTGTGACTGTGAGGTAGGCGCAGATACGGTGTGAAAAAGAGCTGCCGTGTTTTTCTGGACTTAAAAACATAATAAACTGCATACCGAGGCTTATGGATTGTGATGAGTTATCAAAAAAGCAGCCTCTCTCTCTCCGCCTCTCTCGGCTCTCGCTCGGCAGGTTTGAAAGTGCCCGGCTTTGTAAACCGGCTCGTATCAGGTTAACTCCGTCTGAATGTGAGAACCTGTGAGACTTTGCCGGGACCATCTGTGACTCTGCAGATGGCCCTGCTTGTTAAAGTGGGCCATGGTAGGACCCTGTCGTCTACCCAGGACGGGACAATGGAGATTACGGGCGTCTGATCTCTTGGTTTAAACACAGTCTGAGGACTGCGGGGCACGGGGAGGGGCACGGTGCCTGCATCGCACCACAGTTGCTTTATCCATATCAAGGAATTATAAGACGCGCAGGCTTTGCCGGGCATGCGCCGAGTCCTCGACCCCGTCAGCACGACAGCGACGTATTTACACAACACAGCGCAGCTCGTGTCTATGAGGCTGTGTCGGAGCATCTCAGTTGAACCTCTGGAGGCTTTTCTTGTATTGAGGCCATTTGTCCTTTGATGGCACTTGTGCTGCCTTTTGTTCCGTCTTTTTATGGCAGCTTTTTGTCGGCTCGTAGAGGAGTCTATTCAAGGTGGTAATCATTAACAGAGAGCCTTCTAGTTCTACTTCATTTTCGCCGCGGGCCCGTTTCATCTGCTTGTGAAGAGAATTCGAAGTAAAAGTTCAATTTAGATGAAATAAGAGATCATCAAAGGTGGTTTGATTAAAAGGAAGTAGGATTATTATTATTAGGAGTAGTAGTAGTGGGTTATTCCAGCTACCAAGAAATGTCAAAAGAAACCCAACCAGTGGGGAAAGACATGCCATGTAACCAGTGATGCAAATGAAGTCGGCAGTACATCAAAACTAGTGTGGAAAAGCTCTTTCCATTTCCTAATAATTGAATGCAAATGTCAAGCAAGCAAGTGGAGACAACTCTTTTTTTTTTGCATAACTCATAAAGTTTCCATCCAGTTGTTGTTATTGAGCACTGAGCAGTAACCATGTTGGCAGAAATGCAGCAATGATGCAAAGCGCTGCTCTTCTTATGAATGAAGCGCCCATTCCCACACCCTATTTGGTGCTTGTTTCTTACTGGTTGTTGATGTTGGTTCTCTGCCAAAGTATGATGTGGGTGCTCAACCTGTCAGGCCACCAGAGTGAAACAGTCCCAATGAAGGAGGGGGGGGGGGCTGGCAGGGGACGGGGGTAGTGCACAGGCATAAGAACGACTGCAGGAAGGAAGGAGTTAAATCTTATTCAACCTTGATTAATGTGAGTAAGCTCACGGAGGAATACACACAGTTCTTAGGAACACATTTTCCTAGACAATACAGCTTCTGGGCAATGAGCAGGTGCATCATGGTAGCAGCTTTTGGGTGCAGGTTTTTTTTGGAAGTAGTTCAGGGATTTAATTATGCTGATGACATATGTGCATGTGTACGCTCTGGATTATGTTTCAACTTGACCTCCTGTTCTTCCCCCGCAGGGGGTCTACAAGTTAAAGGGGCGCTGATCCTGATCTTATTAAGGAAGTGTCGGCCAGCTAGTGAGAGTTTAAAGTAACGGTCTGATTCAGAGTCTGCACAGCTGACTGGTTACTCATCCGCGAGGGAGAGGGAGGAAATAAGATCTGCTGAGGAACCTCTACATTAATCCGATCACAGAGCGCAGATACCGTTAGTGTGTGTTTTGGAGTTGAATAGTCGTTGCACAACTGGTTCATCTTCCCACAGCTTTTGTTTTCGTGACCTCTGTCACGAGAGAGAAGCTCGGAGAAACCCGAGATTGTTGGGAATGAGCCAAATCTTCAGGTATCCACAAGTGATTTACCTCCCTGCTTAAGTCCTCCTCATCCGTGAAATGCCCCTGAATTTATGACTTAACGTCAGGGAGTGGAACAGCCTCACAAAAGGTCTCAGGGTGATGGGAGCGACGTCATGTCGTACTACAGAGCTAAATCACCGGTTCATTCCCTGGTTATTCTTGATCTACGTCCTCTTTTTTTTTTTTTTTTGCACTAAGAACAAGATATTCATAATAACCAACAATGAACGGAGGGCTTAACTGTAAAAATATGTCGAAAGAAAATGATTTCAAGATGTTGGGAGGAGGCCTAAATGCTTGACTGAAGCTTTTAATTTTTATTGATCATATCGTGTTGCGCGCAGAGCCGTATCAGATTTCGTGCCAAACCGTCGCAACAACGAAAAGCCACATTATTTCAGACAATAAGAGCTGATTCGGAGGGTCAGAGTGACTTTCAGTCGTCCGTCTCTACCCGGCCCATCTCAGTGCCTCTATTATGTTATTGACTCGAGGCATCAGACCCCTCTCCACAGACAACAATGCATTTCTAATGGCAATACACAGGGACACATGCCTTCCCAGTGATGTCATGCGCAGCCCCGCAGTCATGGCATGAGTACGGACTATGCCGAGCTTCTTCTTTGAAAGGCAGAGGGCAGCTGCTTCCTCGTCCTCCATCTGTGAAATGTATATGTTCAACGCGGCCCTTTGTTGCCTGGCGGCCATGGCACTGACCCAGGGTCAGGGGTTTGAGTCCCACTGTGGCTTCCCATTGTGAAAATATGCACACGCATCGCATTTTAATGCAATTTAATTCGCACCAGGTGCCATCCCTGTGGCTCCTTTTTTTTTTTTTTTTTTTTTTTGGAAGAAATGCAGGACGAGGTGCACGCGGGAATGTGCAAAAGGACAAGAAGTGGCAGCGGCAAAGCAGTCTGTTTGTTTTGAGCGTGGGCAGAGCAGAGCATCAGGCACGCAATCTGTGTTTTCGTACTGCCTCGTCTTTCGCAAGCTGCTGATGCCGTCTCCCGAACAGTGTTGTAACTGGATCTTTTCAGTCGTCGAGTGGAGCTGTGCCTCGTAAACATCAGTCCGCTCGGCTGTTGGTGCAGCCTGTGAAGCAGATTATGGTTATTTACTTTGTAAAGAAAAAAAAAATTACTTTTGACTGCAGCAAAGCAAATCAAAGCCGGGTAGGGCACATTCAAAACACAGGCTGCAGTTGAGGCGACATGAAGGTCATGAGTCACGGCTGCAGAAGTACCATCAATTTGGTGATAACAGATCGTGAACAAGTCAACAAAAGCTCTAAAATGCTCAGTCAATGCAGTATTTGGACTAGTGTCGTGACAGCATGGAGCCGAGGTGAACTCGACTCCTCACTTTGTTCTCTCCTGTGCAGTATTTCAACCCCCTGCACCAGTTTTACACATTTGTATGAAATCAGAGGCTGGTCCGAGTTGAGCAGTTGCTGCCCTGGCTTGATACGGCTGTTGCCATGGCGTCGCTAAACACCTTAAAAACCTGCAGCCTGTTCTGGATACCCGGCATTTATGTTGTGACCTGGTTGTGCTCAGTGAGACCAGACCCTCAGAGGGCAAAGCGCCCCGGGCTCCACGCTCTCTTTGGAAAGGTGGAGAGTTTGTTGGCGGAGGCCGTGAAGTTTGCGAAACACTTTGGGAGACAAATTTTGGCGAATGACGTACAGGACGTTCCTCTTTCCTCTGTGTAAAAACACTGTTTGTTTGGCTCGCTTTGTCGGCTCGTAGGCAACTCTGAGAGCAGATAAATAAAAAGCACATCGGCCGCACAGATGAGCTCAACATGTCGCACACGTGCGTATCTCCAACCTCCGCTCCACACCTGTGTTGCTTGTACTTGTCAGCTCTGTTGAAGAATACGTCTTTCGCCGCTTTCATGGCAAGAAATAGACGCTGGGGCAGTTTGCACCTTCGAAACATCTGAGCCATAACTCCTCCAGATGTGGTCCTAGCAGACCCGATCACTGTCCGATCACATTCTTCCCTCCCCAGATCATGAGCCTGGACGCAGATCAGACGCGTCCACGCCAGGTGTAAGTGATGCTTACATTATGTGGAAATATTAATCCTGAAG
The DNA here is from genome assembly GCA_029224185.1 of Karalla daura. Classification (NCBI taxonomy): domain Eukaryota; kingdom Metazoa; phylum Chordata; class Actinopteri; order Chaetodontiformes; family Leiognathidae; genus Karalla; species Karalla daura. The sequence goes on from CM055194.1 coordinate 20,398,248, forward strand.
TCTAGATTTACAGGGGGGAGGGGGAGGGGCGTTGACGATAGATGGCTTTCTGGCTGAACGTGGGAAGGTTAATGGGTTTACAGCACATTTTATGGCCTCATTTGCTTCATCACAGTGTGGAGAAATACACCCGGTTTTTAAGATCGAATAAAAATTGCTCGGGTTTGGCAGCTGCAGAGTGATTCATGCAGTCAGACGCTGTTTTCCCAAGTTTTCCACTTCTTGAATCACACGGCGGACGGAGTGAGCGGGGCAGAGCTCGACACGATTAAAACAGGAGTGGAGCGTGTCTCATTAGCCGTGCTGTGTGCGGCGGCCTTAATGCCCAGGTGGTGACAGCGGGGATTGTCTGCGCACGGTGTTGTGATCGCGTCTCTCCTGTTGACACGGGACGGAGGATGTCTGCGGGAGCGGCGCTGATCGCTGGCACAATGAACCCTTTCAGCAAGAGCTTCAGACGAGACGCCGATGATAAGACGTCAAGAGGAAGGTCAGAGCTCAGGCGCTGGAATTTCACATGGAAGATGGTTATTTTCCGACATGGTCACAGTGCGATGTCTGGAGGTGGAGCTACTGGGTAAATAATGAGTCACTGTTGTGAATTTGCATATTCCCGTGATCCCTCCCCCAAGATAATGATGTTTTATTTAATCTGTCTTTTATGACGCTGTGGGATTCAGCGGCGTAAGTAGCTTTAGTTTTTTTTTGGTTTTGTGTCATTCTCATCAGTCCCTCCCTCCCTCCCCCTCCTCTTAATCTCTAATCAAGAAGTTGTTTTTTGCTGTCAGTCACAGGCCTACGCTGTGCTCCTGTCACAGCACATGGCTGGCGTTGGTCACGGTCATCAGTGCGAGTGTGGAGGAGCAGAGCAGCGAACAGCCTCACAGTCCTGACATTCCCCAAGCCCTCGGGGTGAAGGAGTGTCGGGGCGACGGAGGAGACATTCCTCCGAGTACAGATGTGACCCGTCCATCTGGACTTTCACTTTTGTGCAAGGTCGCAGAGCTGATAGAGGAGCGGCCGCGTCATTCCGCCGTTTCTCCCCACACTTGTTTCTCATCGGATATCACACCACAAATACACAGTTTTCACACCAAAGAGAGCGACAAGCCCAAACCACAATCCGCCGAGACCTAATTTCCCTCCATAAACAAGCCTGCAGAGGAGCCCCCAGAGGGACCTGTCTAGACCGTGATTGCTCATTGTTCAGAAACAGAAGTGAAGTTCAGCAGGCAAACACACGAACACGCAGACACACATGCACAGGTCAGATCGGGGCTGGTCCCAGGTCTCGTGCTAGGAGTTGAGAAGAGGTCACAACAAAAGCAAAACAACAAAACCTGCTCTGTTCAGAGGGAGGTCCTGGCAGGCTCAGATGGAGAGAGAGAGATAGAGAGAGCTGTGGTATCACTCATTATCTCACTATTGTTACCTCAGTGCGGTTTGTCTGTCTGTCTGTTAGTTGGCAGGATTACACTAAATCCACTTGATTGATTCTCACAAAATTCGGTGGAAGGCTGATGGAGGTGTCCAGGTGCAGCCCTGAAATGAAGTTGTCATTTCAGGTCAGGTTGGATCCTGCCCGGCTGTGTCATAACCTGCATAAACCTGGTGCTTAAAGCGGTGCTTTGGACAATCCAAGCCTATCCAAGTGCACATAGGGCAAGGGCAATAAACATATGTATCAATACATCTGAAAAAAAACACCTCGTGAGAGGTTTTTTATTGCAATACTTAGGTTTTGTGTTTTTTCACAAGGTGCTGACCAGTGATGTCTGTCTCCAGATTAAGTTGCTTTTAAGAGCAGATCACATTTATCTGATTTGACTGTAGTGCAAAACCAGTTGTCACACACTGTTCTCCAGCAGCTCTCAGCATCCCATCCTTGCATTGTATGACAAAAGCAACATGGCTTCACTTCTTGACACATGCATGACAACAATATGTAACCCCTGGATATGCACCTGCCCCCGGAGCGACCTCTTTAATCTGGGACACTGGTCGCCCCTAATCTCCCATCTGAAGGGAATCCTGTGTGAGGTGACATACTTCTGCCCCTGTGAAGTTTGGTGTCCCTGCTGGTGACCCTTATTGGGGCAAAGACAAAGACATGTGGAGGAGCACCCACAGCCTCCTCATTAATATTCAATCCCAATCAGAAGCTCCTCCCTCCACAGGCGCTATGACATCTGGTGCGTTGTGGACCCCAAGCTGCCTCTCAATCACATATGTTTTTATTCAGATGTCTGCCAACTTGCTCTCAGAGACAGTGGCTGATTAACAGGAAACACCAGATGATGACGTTCCAAATGAGCAGCCAGGCTTAAAGGAAGAGTTTTCTAAAAATGCGTTTTCTAGTCGGACGGAAGATTGTTATCACCGCACGGAACTGTCCAAGGCCGGAAATCTTAGCTCAGCAGCAGAGAGAACAAAATACTCAGATGGGCTCATGTAATTAATATTTTTCATAACTTCCTGGAGACTTTGTGGTTGCCTGGAAACCCGACAATGAGACAGGAAGTGGTCACATAGAAAGTCCCCCATAAAACCGCAGTTTGGCGTTTAGCATAGACGTTATCTCTCCCACCATTTACAGTGTTAAACTAACTCTCCTCGGGCTTTAGCTCCACAATTTGACGGGTGTCAGCATTCCCGTCTAAGTGCTTTTATAGGAGAATGTCGATTTGATCCTTTAAATATCAGACGACTCGCTCCTAAGTGTGGGATGGATGCTTAACGACTTCCACGTCTGATCGGCTGGATGTCGCCTGCAGCGACGTTACGATCCATTAGCGCTGAGCGGGCGCCTCTTTAACGCCCTCAGCGTATTACTTGATATCTCGCGAATCCTCTTGTTCGTGATTAGAGGGTGTGCGACGCCGCTCCGGACCCACAGACTCTTTGTGGATTTCCATCGGGCCCTGCCAGCGCCGGGATAAACTCGCAGCTCGTGGTGATGTCACTCCCGCCTCGACTGCACGGTTGATGTGATTACCATCCTAGAAATCACTGTCAGGCCCGAGGAGACCAAATTACCACGCATGTTCCCTCGGCTTGTCCCGTCCAGCCTGTGACCGCGTCCCTCCCTCGCCTCGGCCGGAGCTCCTGTTGGGCCAGGGTCGCCCCGCTGTGATGTCATGGCCAGTGGAGCCAGACTAATCACAGTCACTTCCCGGGATCATTCCCACACTGTGTAAGCCATTCATTTACTAGACACAGGCCTATCTCCACTGCTTAGTGAGAAGAAGAAAAAAAAGATAAAGTTTTTCATTCTTCCTCGCTCTTTCTTGTTCTTCTAGTTTTTCCCCTTCACCGAGGCCTCGACCCAACCCTTTTAAGGTGACTGTGGCAATTAAAATCCCTTATCTCACCACGGCTCCTCTTCAAAGAGGGATTATTCTGCGCGCACACAGCCGCAGGAACTACACCAGTGGCTTGTGTACAAGATTTCGGTGGCTCTAAAAGCATTGTTGGCTTTCCCCTCCGCTCGCATTCCTGCAGCTCTCTGCAGCAGCCTCCTGACCACACAAGAAGGCTAACGTGGAGCGGAGAGAAGGAGGCGAGGAGGGACGGAGCACTATGCCAGTTATCAAATATTTACTGTTTGCCTAGTCATCCCCGTGTTTGCGTGTTGACAGAGTGTGAAGATCCCAGACACCAGGAAGCGGATTAATGAACGTCTGGCAACCGCTTGGCTCTTGGGAGCGGGGGGAGTTGGTTTGATTTACAGACGTCCATCGGTGGAGTGAAGTTGAGGCCTCGCAGATAGGCGGACAGGCTCGTCCTGGCGATTGGAGCCAACCACACGCGCAAAGCGACGCGTCCTCTCGCCAGATAAAAGGTCGTTTAATGGGAGGGGTTGTCGTGGTCACGCATAACTGAGTGGCGGCTGCAGAGTCTGGGGTCTTTCACATGTGGAGAAAGGA